>OU343216.1:160531458-160581516 GCA_910596185.1 Chrysanthemum makinoi
AATGTCATGAATTTTCATCCTCAATTTCAAAGTCCGTTGTACGTACTTGTGAACAAGATGATGGAACCGCTGAACATTTCCCTCATGAAGACGTTCTTCATTCTTGCATCCACCAACACTCATCAACCATTTGATGATCCCTCTAGCGATAACGCTTAAGGAACTTAGTAGTATTTTAATAGGATCAATCCTTTTGTACTCGTGCTTTATCAATGTAATCCAATTTCCTTCGTGAAAATAAAACATCTTACATTTGATATCTTAGTATTAGAACCCCTTTAAACTAACCTTGAGATATAATGCATTGTCAAGATCATTGCATACCCCCCTTTAAACTAACCTTGAGATATAATGCATTTTCAAGATCATTGCATACCTTTAGTAAAGGTTCTACTAAGCAGATGGACGGATCCCAATGTTTGTGCTAGACGGATCCCTACACTTAGGGAACCGTGGGATCCGGAAAACATAAATTGCAATTGCAAAGCATTATATTTCAACCACATCCTTAGAACACCTCACACTAAACTAAACATAGTGTCTTAAGGCAAATTAAGTCCTTATCAAGATAAGTAGATCCTACCTATTCACACATAACTCACCTAGATCACACTCTAAAACGCTTGTAGATCTATCGTTTTCATTTTAATCCATCACTCTTCCGCTCTCTAGATCACTCATCATTCTCACATGATCCTTCACATCTAGTCTTAGAAATCTTTCGATTATGGAAAATTTGTTCATAGATCATCCTTACCTCAAAATTGATCAAAGTTGATCAAATTCTAGTTTTTCCATCTCAAAGCCTTTAGGATATTTTCCAAAACACTATCCTAAGTCACAACCTGATCTCTAGGATCATTTTAGCTTCAATTGACACTCTCATATTTAGTGTCATCCTTGCTCAACCATTGGTACTCATGAAAGTTCCAAATCCTTCCATAAAAGGCAATCATTAGCTACATTACTCATTACCTTCAAGTACTTAAGCACCTCTTCATTTAAGACACTTAGGAGGACTGAAACACTCAAGATGATATAGATCTTAGATCTTAGATCTTAGAAACATCATTTCCACTCTTTCATAACTGCTGAGAGCCGGATCCCTAGGATTAGCCTAGACGGATCCCCCTGAGGAGGGAGTCGTGGGATCCGGATGACAGTTTATGTCAAATCTTGCTAAAACAATCATTTCAACTCATTTTCCTAACTCAAACACTCCATCTCATCTTAAATGAGTTCCTAGATCAGTACAAACTCTGAAGTTGACTCTTGTGCATGTTAATCCTCACATTTCTAATGAATCTTAGTGGCTTAAGGCTTAAATGCACTTGCCAAATCTCTTAGTTTATAAACCACTTTGTTAGGACCTCCATAGTCATCATTCTCATCCTAACTTTCAGCACTTTAGAAACCCTTACAATCATCTCATCATGAGGAAAACTCGAAGTAGTAACTTATCCACCAAAGAACCACCCATGAAAAAGGCTCGTGTTATACACGAAATCTCTTCAACCGAATCATCTCCGGTCAAGCCAACAAATGATAGGATCCTTCCTCATCCAATCAAAACCAATTCCTAAAAGGAGAGTACCCACAAAACTACCTATGCCAAACACCACCATACCTCCTAGGCCAAACAATATCATCTCCACTAAACCATCACCATTGGTTCCTAGAGCTATCTCTTTTACATCCCCACTATCATCACCACACCTCTACAATTTAGAGGACTTGCCTCCTAGGCCGTCTCATCCGCTTCCGTCGACAACATTTTCCTCATTAGGAGGAATAATGGTACAAAATCAAGGTGTTGAGTCAACACTTGCTCCGGCTTCCTTTTCGCCGTTTCCATCATATAATCCCATTTGGATTATGAGAAATCATCAAAGTCAACCACCCGACCATATGGAAGTTGACACTTCTCTACCACCACCATCATTCTTGGTCGAGCCATTCTCAAATGCGCCTCCACCAATCCCTCCATCGTTTGAAGCTCCACAAGCCGCTTCACTTGATCCCTCGCGTCAAGCCATTTCATTTCTTCCACCACCACTACCTATCCATGACAAAGATTGCTATCATTGTCAACATGTTGAAAGTTTGATACATGAAGTACGAGAAGACCAACGTTTCATGTTCTATCATCTCCTCGAACATTTCGACGAGATTAAACCTAAACAAAACTTGAGCTAGAAGATTTTAGTGGTGTCCTAGCATCAAGCGATAGTTGGTTTAGAAATTCCTAGTCATGTATTCTCTTATTTTCTTAGTTTTTAGAGTCATGTATATCATAACTCTAGTTTTATTAAATGGAAGTACATGCTACTTGTTATTTTTCTGAGCATATGATTACTTTGTATTCATATCTCATTTTTGTGATAACATTACTTGTTATATCACCTTTGCTGAAATTGATCAGCTAATACGGATCCCTAAGGGATCCGTGGGATCCGTGAGACAGAAAGCTATTTTCTACTAACTTGGACCACATTTGCAGGGAATTGTGAATTGTACTTGCTTTCTAACCTTTGTTTTGTAGTTATTCAATTTACACATGAAGACTTTGACATCCTAAAGCTAGGGGGAGCTTTATGTCAAAGCAATACATTGCAAATTACTTGCAATACTAGGCTTACATTTCATGACATCCCCTTGCATAATTGCAATCATCAAGGGGGAGCACATTCGTCACTTAGAAGAAATCTTTTGCAAAATTACATGCAAACAAACTAGATTAGTATCACTTTCTTGACGCCCTTACCTAGGGATGGACTCGTCAAGGGGGAGTAAAGACGAGATCCTTTCCCGTTACTTACTCTCCATTCCTTTTATTTTTATCTCTTTCACATGTTTTTCTTAAAAACAATGTGTTGCTTTCTTTCGAAGCTCTTTTTGTTTCGACAAAAAGGGGGAGAAGAAAGTAAAACTACAAATTCAAACTTTTACGAATTTTAGCTTTTCTTTAAAATAATTTTATGTTTTGTCATCAACAAAAAGGGGAGATTGTTAATACAAATAAGCCGTAAAAACGTTTATTTATATTTTACGATCTTCTAATATTTTGTCGATAACAAACGTAAAATCATTTTAACGAAACAAATAAAATACGTAAATGGTTTGAACTAATAGTTTCTAACATATTCACATTTTCACATAAAACACTAAAACAAGTATAAGTGATTTTATGATTTAATAATACATATGTATAACAACTAGTGTTTACATATTTGGGCAAAATATACACATAACTAGTATGTAGTATATTGGGTAATATAAATGGGTAGAAACTTAAGTAACACAACCCATTGGGCAAATACATTGAATGTAGTTGGGTACAACCCAAAGCCCATAACCCATGGAGCTTGACCCATAACCCATTGCATGACATCATGCTTATATCATACATGGATAATATCCATAACCCATGGACCAACCCATACCCAAATGACTAAGTGCATTGCACTCAAAAGATACATTGTATCTAGCTAAAAGATCCATGGTTCAACCCATGACCCATAACCATAAAACTCATGGGTAAAAGGGAGCGTTCCACGGATCCCTAGCTTTGTGCTAGCCGGATCCCTTGTGGTAGGGATCCGTGGGATCCGGGGAACAGTAGAATTGTTCCTCTATAAATAGTGAGCCATTTCTTCATTGTTTCTAACCCCTTTTTAACACACTTTCTCCCTGAGTTAAAAACTAACTAACCTTAGATCCAAGAGATCTATGTTTGTAGTTTTGTTTTTGTGTGATCTTTTAGGTTCTTCTTAAAGGCAAGATCACCACCTTGGAAGTCGAGCAAGCTCAAGTCCATGAGTTGCCATACTTCCTCCTCATCAAGGCTACTGAAGTCTTCTTGTTGATGATTCCTTTATTTCTCCAAAGAAGTGTAGTGTTGAAGACATTAGTGAAAGATGTCTCAAGTGTCAAGGCGAAAATATTAGTGAAGGGTATCTATCGTCCATACCATAAGCACTTGTGGTAGGTGCTTAGAAGTCAAGACTAGAAGCATTAGTGAAAGGTGCTTAGAAGTCAAGACACAAGACATTAGTGAAAGGTGTCTTGTAGATCTAGTCAAAGGCATTAGTGAAAGGTGCCTTAGATGTACATTCGATATGGTGTGTTTCGATGTACTAGATAGACTAGCATTAGATCCAAGGATATTGATATCCTTGATGATGTTGTAAAGGAGTAGATCTTCTTTGGGATTAGTCGTTGTTGTAGTGTGGTAGTAGTTCCTCCATTGCAATGGAACTAGGTGCTTAGCCTAGTACCTAATAAAGGGTAGGTGACGTTGTGAAGGTGTAGTTTACCTTGGAGTGAAAGAACTAGGTACTTAGCCTAGTACCTTATAAAGGGTAGGCGACGTTGTGTAGGAGTAGTTCACCTTTGAGTGAAAGAACCCGGTGGTTAGCCTAGCACCGGAAAAAGGGTAGGCGACATTGTGAAGGCTTCTCCGCCATAGGGAGATTGGTGTAGTGATTACGAACTCTCGAGTAGGTGACTCGGGGAGTGGAGTAGGGCAAGGAAGGTGTCCTTGTAGCCGAACCACTATAAATACTCGTGTTGTGGTTTTGTGCTTCTTACTCTTATCTTTTTATTACATACCTTTATATGCTTGTTTATCAACATCCAACACACACATCCAAATAGATTGACATAAGTCGATCTAAATACTTTAAAAGAAACTTTTAATTGGTAAAACTATTTAACCCCCCTTTCTAGTTTTCCACAGTCTCTTTATCCATTCGTAAAGTAATCTCTCCTCCATAAACATCAATTATTACACATCTCGTCCTCAAGAAACACCTCCCAAGAATGAGGGGTACTCGAGGATCGACATCGAAATCCACTACAACAAAATCAGCGGGAAATGGAACTTTCCCGCTTTGACGAAAACATCCTCGGTTATGCCCTATGGAATAGTTTGTGAACTGTCATCAAGCTCGAGGGTCATGCATGTAGGGGTAAGTGCCGGAAATTAAAGCTTGTTATATAACGAAAGCGGCATTAAGTTAATAATCGCGCCAAGATCGGCCAGGGTGGAGCATTGAACTATTCTCGGAAATTAATATGGGATAAGAAGCTTGCTGGGGTCTCCTAACTTCTCGAAAAGTTTCTTAAGGATGACCGCCAAGCAATTTTCGTTCAAAGATGTTTTTGCTAGTTCCGAGAATTTTTCTTTACTTATTAAACTCTTGATCGTTGAAGCATATTTCGGCATTAAAAGTAGAGCATTTGCGAAGCTTATGTCGAAGTGTAATTCTCGAAAGATTTCTAGAAATTTCTCCATTTGGTCGCTAGCTTTCTCGCGAAGCTTTTGGTCATTAAGTCTCGAAGGATAAGGAATCGACGGTTTAGACTTTTGAGTACAAACGAGAGTCACTTTGGGCTCAGAAATTTTAGGCTCAGAAATGTGGACAACCGCGGGTTGGACATTCTCGGTACTCCCCTTATTAGTAGGAAGCACCGGGTCCTTTGTCACCCCGGTCTCACGGTCTACTACTTGAGGAGAAGAAGAAGTAGGAACCGTGGGTCCATCATAAGCTACACCACTTTGGGTGGTTATTGCTTTCATCTCACCCCCGCGGGTTGGTAATTGTGTTACTCGGGAGAGAACCCGAACTCGAGGGTTGAGAAGAAGAAGTAGAGGGGGAGTTGGCTGAAAGAAACTAGCCATCATGTTTCTCAACTCATTCGTTTGTTTGTGAATGGACGTATCAATCTTATTGTTGAACTCAACTTTCAAAGTATTTATCTGATTCTGCATGTTACGAATAGTCGCTTCCATAGTTTTCTTGTAGTTCTCAAACTTTGGAATTGGTGTAACATGAGGATACGGTTGTTGAAAAGCTTGTTGTTGAGGATGAGGTTGATAACTTTGCGGTTGTTGAGCTTATTAATTGAAATTCGTTCCTCGATTCTGATTGTATCCTTGCTTAGCATTAAAGTTCTGGTTTTGATTATGATTAAAACGGTTTTGATGAGTAGGCACGGGTGCAAAGCCGGGTGGTCCCATTTGATTGGCATGGTATCCTTGATTTGGATATGTATTATGATTATGATTAGCAACTGCCACGGTGGCATTGCTGATGTCGCCATCGCTGGCTTGGCAATTGTAGTACGGATGGGGACCACCACAAATAACACAAGTTTCGGTAACAGCTTTGACGGTTTCTGTTCTCTGAATCTGGGACTTAAATTCTTTTAGCATGCTATGAATAGCGTCGGTAAGTCCATCCAACTTTGACTCCACAATAGACGAAGAAGCATTGGTAGTGACCTTAGCAACAACCGGTTTGTTTCTAGATGTCAGAACCTTTGACTTATTCTCGATAATCGTTCTAATTTCTCCGGGCATACGACTCAAGATATTGCCAACGGCGGCCGCATTTCGGTTGGGGTTAAAGCATTGTAGAACGTATCAATCTGATGAAGGCCGGAGAAGTCGTGGTGTGTACATTTCGTAAAAGTTCTTTAAATCTATCCCACGCTTCACCAAAACTCTCGTCGAACCTTTGTCGGAAATTTGTTATTTCATTTCTTAACATCGTAGTTCTTGACGGAGGGGAAAATTGGTTAACAAATTTCTTAGAGAGGTCTTCCCACGTTGTGATCGAACGAGGAGGCTCTTTCTCAAGCCAAGTCCAGGCTGCTCGCTCGAGAGAAAACGGGAATAACATCAACTTAATCGACTCATGAGGGACGCCCCAAAAGTTTATAGTGGAAGCCACTTGATTAAACCAACGGATATGCGCGTGGGGCTCATCTCTCTCAAAACCGCAAAAAGGTTTAGACGAAACCAATTGAATCAAATTCGTCTTAAGTTCAAAATTTTCGAAATTAATCGGTGGTACAACGATAGCATCACCGTAGCAGTCTACGGGAGCTTGAAGTAACTCGGACATTGTTCGAGTATCCGCCATGACGGGTTCTTCAATAATAGCATGTAACTCAGGTATGTCTATTCTTCGATTACGATTACGTCTCGATTGAGACCGAGTGCGCATGCACTAAAAAGAAAATAAAAAAGAAAAAGAAAAATAAATTTGAAAAAGAAAATATTTTTTGGTTTATATATTAGAAAACTTTAAAAACACAATATTTTTTTAAATCGATTCACCAACCGGTGCTCGGTAGCTCTCTAGAATTACGCACATGCATAAACACAAAAACACAAACATATTTGGCTTTAGAGATTAGTTTTTTGTCTATTTTGGTCCGGTTTTGATAAAGAAATAATATGTGTTTTCACACATACCACAGATATTTAGTCGAGAAAAACGGGATTGAGAGGAATTTTATAGACTAGTTATATTTGACCAAAGACCCAACTCATATATTTTATAATTAATAGATAATCAAACAATCAAATGAGCTAATCATGGGCTAAAATTTGCGAATGAATAAGATAAAAGAAAACGTGTGATGAGTACAAATAAAGAGAGTGTATCTTTTGTAACATAGGGTTTGGATAAGGATTAGAAAATCTTGTATTTTATTTCATAGTATAAGGTATTTGCGCTACTTAATTATTTAATTGAACTTTAGGATATAATCAAATGGTTAATAAAATATTAACTCAAATTTTAGGGTGTTATATGTCAAGCGGTAAATTAAACATACAACCCAAACAAAACCCAACCGATGATGAGATATTTCTTGTACATGGACCGTTGTTCTTCAAACAAATCAACGACCTCTTCAAGACCATTAAGCCTCCTCAACAAACCAGGGATAATCTCTATTGGCCTTAGGCACATAAGAGCATCATCCATCTAGGAGTCCTGAAACACTACATTCGTGTAAATAAACAAAGCATTCATATTAACAAAACTTGATATACATTTCACCAACTAACAAAACTTACATATGTTGGACAAGCATAGAAACACCGACCTGGATTCCTGTCTGTCCAGGAAGTCTTGACCATGACTTGTTGACCACATGTACATACCACCATTTTTACAGACTAGTATATGTGTTTTTCAAAGTTTGAATGTGGAAAATAATAAACGTACAATTGTGTTAATATAAAGAGATTGAGGGTCAATGGGGATGCGAGCTGGGAAGAATCTTGTGGACGAAAGCTAACTTTCTACAGTGCTAAACAGACGGAAGGAAACTTTGCTACAAGCGTGTAAATGACGAAAAAACCAGACCAATCCAAGTCAGTTAACGGTGGAACATAACGAGGGTGCAGGGACCAAACGTGACTAACCGTGCAACAAAATCAAAACGCGGGAGCAAATGCAGTTGAGGGACGATCCATGTAATTTATGAATAAAAAGCTGATTTTCCATTCTTCAAAACACACCCTTATTCGCCCCAAATTTGTAGGTTTATTATATCCTGCGTATGATGAAGAAGATTGATGTTTTTGTGTGCTCTTGAAATTAGGGTTTCATTCCAGCGAGTATTTTTATTATTTGCTAAACTTGGAAGCTGCTTATTTCAATGTGCTTACTTATTACTTATGAAATTAGTTTAACCTAAAACCTCTGATGAATTGATTCTTCATTAATTATTTATGTTTTGCCCATTTAAGAATTGTGGCTTATTTTTATTAATAATAAGCAATCTCCAACACCCTGTAAAGTGTCTAGTGCAACCCTTTGCTTTATTATTTGAGTTTTCTATAATTTCTTTTTAATTATTTTTTATATCACTTCTGATGAAATCTAATTTTTTTATACCAGGTTTGAGGAACACTGAAAAGGATGTCTTCACCGTATGTTGTTCTTGAAAATCGTTCCCTTGATCAGTGGAAAGTTCTGGTGATGATTCCATGGAAGAGGATGTATCGGAGACTAAACAAATATTCAGTTCTCAAGACATAGGAGATATAAATGAGAAAATGCAAGTACCTCCTGTAAAGGAGGATGAACCTCTTGATGTTATGGTCGAGGCTACACCTGCTGCTAACAACACTGAAAGTGCTAAAGATAAAAGTGATGCTGCTTCCGTGTCCACTAAAAGAAAGCTAAATGGTAAACCTTCCCTTCCCTTTCTTTTTTTTTTTTTTTCCTTCGCCATGGTTTTTTAATTCCGTCTTCTCAAATAATGTTGGTTTAGACCTGGCTACTATTTGACCTGCCTGTTTTAACTGTATGCTTCACCTTGGAATAGTGAAATCCAAATGCCATTGTTATCTCTTTATATGGGAGACTGTTATCATTTGTCTCTATGTGCATCATGAACTAGTAGCCTTCTTTATAACTATGAGTATGAGATCATTTGAAGCAGTATGGAATGCCTGGTTGGAAATTGGAATTCATCATGCAGTACCTATCTACTTGTGAACCAACCGATTGTAAACTTGTATGTCTGTAAGACAGGATAGTACTCTGACATGCAGCTTGTTGTCTGTTAAATGTATATAGATGTCTTGTCATTATTGTCGCGTCATATGTGAATAAGTTTTGTCATCCATTGCTTGTTGTCAAACCTAGCTTTTCTTTCATGTTTTCTGCTAGCTAAGGTTTTTCTAAGGTTGTTACATTGTCGGAGTTACATCTTTGCGCCATTTAGCAAAGGGTGTATCTTCAAGTAAAATGTCTATTCAATTTTATTTTTGACTAGGATCTGTTCACCCATTTGAAGATAAACACGATTTGTAAAATAAACTAATTCATTATCAACTTCTGATTGTGAAAGATCGAGAAGGTGGTTGTGACTTGGGTCTTCAGTATGGCTGTATGAAACATTGTTCATTATTGTACTATTGGAGATTTGGAGCAGTTGCCTTTAAAACAGCTAACTTTGGATTATAAAAATTTATTCACCTTAACATAGATCTGATTTATGTGTAGTATTTGTAATAGTTGAGCATACTCTAGTTCTACTAGCTCTTTGTTTTGAAGAACACATAGGGGGTATTTGGATGCATGCTTCAAAAGTGATTTAAGTGATGTTGAGTAATCGGAATTAGATAAATGAATTGTGGAATATAGTGTTTGGATGTGCTTCTGTTTCGTGAAGTTGTAATAACCAGAAATTCAGAAAACCACTTTTTTGGTGTTCTGACAAGTACTGATGTTTTCAAGTAATAAATAGCTTATAGCTCAAATGTTCAAAAAAGGACCCTTTAGGAAAAAGAAGACATATTACAATGGTGTACAAGTCTTCCCCTTATGTTTATAAAAAGGGGTAATAGGTAACTTTTCTTATCATTAGGTTACTAGTTTTGTTGCAGCAGGTATGAACTGGTTATCCAGATATAATGATTTGAAACCCTAAATTGTAAGATGATTATCTTATATATGTATTAAAAACTGATTATCGCAATTTGAAGTGGTAATAATCAGATAATCTTCCTAAATGCAAATTTTCGAGCACCTATCAGTCTGAATTATCTATTTATTAATTTATTTCTTAGTAGTATGCTTTTGCTGTTCCTAGTGCTATTTAGCATTTTTTTTTTTTTTTTTTTTTTTTTTTTTTTTTATTTAATTTGTATATTTCTCCCAACATGCATTTCTTCAACGTTGTGGTAATGACTATAAATCGCTCTTGTGGCAGAACAAGAAGCAGTGATCAATAGCGAGGTAGTAAAAAGGCAGCGTAGGTGGAATTCACAAGGCCTTAACATTCCTGAACAGCAAAACATTCGTCCTTCTGTCTCTACAACTCCGAAGGGTGGGTTCCAGGCTTCTATAAAGCACAACTTTTCGAGATCTAATTCTTCAGTTAGCCAAGAGGAGCTGAAGGAACGTGTTGGTGAGCCATAACTTATTCTTCGTACGGTATTGTGAAATGTCCTTGACTATCAAGGAGTTTCCTAAACTTCTATTTACTTGTTAATGTGGTAGTTCCCCCATCATCAAAGGCTCCAACGAACTCTCTCCGAATTGATCGTTTTTTGCGCCCATTTACTTTGAAGGCTGTGCAAGAACTTCTTGGAAAAACCGGTACAGTTGTTAGTTTCTGGATGGATCATATCAAAACTCACTGTTATGTTACTGTAAGTTCATTTTTCTCCCTTTTAGCATTACCTGTTGATTTTATTGCCTGCTCATTTCACATGTAAAGTTTTGTGATTGTATTTGGACAACGAGATATGCCACTACAAAAAACAAGTTCAATTTTCCACATTATAAAGGCCAATTGGCCACGGTTAAAAATGTGTAAAATTATAAATGCCACACTTACTCATGTGTGGTAATATTGGGTGTGACAAATTTTCCTACACATATAAGTGTGGAGATATTATCTAAATGTCTATGGTTAAAAGTGTGGAAACATTCTATGAATGTCCACACCTTGAAGTGTGGCAAAATTGCAAAAGATGCCTACAATTAAAAGTGTGAAAACATTGTTAAATATTCACACCTAAAAGTGTGGAGAAAGTGTCAATGCTACACTAATAAGTGTGGCATATTTTCTGGAACAAAAAGAAAAAAAAAATCAATATTTCAAAAACCTAATGCTATTTATTTTCTGGAACACATATCAAACATTTAGTGAACTGAACATTGTATAGATACAAGCTTACAACTAACATTCTGTTGATACATATGAATACTCACAAGCTAACTTTATCAACTACTTGAATGGAAATGTAAGTGAAAACATTGAATTTACAGCGAAGTCTTGTTATTGTGCATTGCTTTTGAATAACCGGACCAAATCAGTTGAGTTTGATGAAGTTGACGTCGTGTCGAGATCTGCCTTTAGAGTTGAGAATCACCATACGGAAGTAAGAAGTTGTGTTTACACCTGTCAATTATACAAGCAACATGAAATTTTAGTAATTACAAAGATGTGTTTAAACAAGCAATACCAGCTTTGACAAGATCCATTTCGAGATCAAAACCCTCAGAAACTGCATATTTGAATTTCTGCAAGCATGCAAGGTCCAAACTTAAAATTAGAAGCTGAAAAGAAAATAACTGAGATATGTAAGAAATCAATATCTAACTGGTTGATAAGAAGACAGTACCTGCATAAAAGCTTCTTTGGTCGAGCTAGATCCGTTGAGTTTACCACCAAGAATGTAATCTCACACATATGTCGCCTGGTTCAAGTAACAAATCATTTAATCCAAGTATATTTTTATGGATAAGTGTTCACTTCAGAGGACGAAAGCATTTTAATTACCTCATCAATGTTCTTCACAACGATAAACTTTCCTGCGAAAGATGCTGTTGCTACAATCTCCTCATGGCTATGTTTACCATAAATTATTGACGTATAGTCCCCCTTCTTATGCTTTTCGACAACATTCCACACCTTGAAACGCAAACTAAAAACATAAGAACATGATATTGGCATGCAAGCAAGAAAACGACTAACAAATAGGAATTGCAAAGATGCTGATAACTATACTATAGCTAAAAGAAAAGCAGATAAAAGAGATTTGAGATGTACCTTAGTTACCCATGGGCATGTCGTATCAACTATTTGTACTTGTTTGTCACTCAAAGTCCGCATCTCTTCTACTGCAGCTCCAAAGGCCGGCAGAATTACAACATCACCCTTGTCAACAACAACAAACTGTTCCTCTTCATAATACCATAGAAATCACTCTTCATAGGTTCACATGGGATCCAAACTAGATCAATGGGTTCGCTAATATATGATTCAGTAGCAAATCCCAATAAACATAACAAACTGAATGTTTTCGGTTGAATTCATGGCATTCAATTGCAACTAACCTAAAATCATAACCCGACAACCCGCAACAGATGTGTGATCCAAGACAAAGTGTGAGATGAGAAAAAAAAAATTTAAACAACCCGCAACAGATGTGTGATCCAGGAATTAACTGCTATCTAAAACTTGTCGTTTTGGCATGATCATGCTAGCTGAAATAGTGACGATAATCTCTAGGCACCACAAAAGAAGCTTATGTATGCATGGTATAATTATACAAGAAAGATTACAGTTGTACTTGTTGACATGCAAACTAAAAAAAAGAATGATGATTTCAGATATGCAGCACGCTGAATGCAACAGATAGTAAAAAAGAGAATCATCATCATTTCATATTCACATTTGGACCCATCAAAACACTCTTGATAATGCAGAAGACATACCTGAGGCTCGTTAAGGTTTATCGGAGCAGGATGATCTTGTCGATTAACACCATCTTCTAGTCCTGGTTTCGGTTGCAAGCGTTACCCTGCTACAACAATTTTTGATTATAGTTTGCCAAAATAATTGTTTTGTGCTTGTGTGCATAGAAGCTAAATTTGTGTTTGGCATGATAGTCATACTGCCGGGATAAGTGGTTGAAGAATTGCAAAAGCAAATAGTGTAGGGATAAGGTAAGTAATGAATTTCCCAGCTACATGTGAAATGGAAGGGCTTTGGCCAATAGGAACTAGTAGTATTCAGGCCAAAAGTTTCGATCTCGGCCTCTTGCCCGCTTATCATCGTTACCTTCCCATCAATCCATGCCTCGCCTGGACCATAAAAATAAAATCAGAGAACAGTTTACTTTCTATGCAGCATGTCTGATGTGCAGTTCTCGAGCAAGCCACAATGACCTTTGACCACGGTTAACCTGAATTAACAAAAGATTCTCAGAATCTTAACATCAAAAAAACAGTTGCAAACTTAATTTCAAATTGAATTAAATTACGTACAGTTGCAAACTTAATTTCAAAATGAAATAAAAAAAAAAAAAAAAAAAAGCAGTTTGAAATCAGGTGAAGTTTTCCCACTCTCATCTCATTGTACCAAGATAAGCTTTTTATTGTTCATAAGAGTTCACTAATAAATTGTTTAAATTTTCAGTTAGATGGTGATCATAGCTCCAAAAAAATCAGGAAGCTGGGAATCAGGACTCCACCGAGTCAGGCATTAAACCAACGGTAAGAGTTATCAATTATATATTAGCTTGTTGGATTTCGGTTTATCTAATACGAGAGTATGCAGATTCTGAATTTTTCGATAAAGCCAATAGTTTATGCTAATCATCTTAGTTAAGTTTTTTATTAGCATGTATAAATCAAACACTGTCTCACCTCAAGTTTGATTAACGTATAAGACCTAGTACAATCACAAAACACAAAGCAGGAGTTTATTCATAACATCAATCCTTTTTGCTTAAACTTAAAGCATAACAATCTTAAATTTGCTAGATATACACTACAGTCTACAATTCAGCTTGCGGCCAGGCCCGTCAACATTGTCCATTATCAACGTCGTTTGCGAATACCGCGATTCGTAACTTAAGGTTTATTACTACAGTACATTTTCTCATAAACTAAGCACAGTCAATTTCACAGTCACGAAACACGAATTTAGGCGTTTATGACAAATTCACATAGATTTGCTAGAAATACACTGCAATTCAGCTTCGGCAGGGCGTTTGGACCAGTCAATCAATGTCATTTGAAAATGCCGCAATTCGTAACCTAACGTTCACCACAGTCAATTATCACACTCATAAACTAAGCATCTACACTCAAATTCACCACCTAGGGTTAACTACATTCAATTTTCTAAATCACAAAACCTAAACTCACAAACTAAACTATCTCCGGTGGTGAAATCAATTCAATGCCAAACCGATCAACGGAAACTGTATACGAATTTAGGTGTTTATGACAATTAACAACTTAACTAATCAATAGAATATAACACCTTCAGTTCCAGATACATACAATTCAGCCAAACATAACATTCAATTAATAAAACTCTACCAACGCAATCCGGACCGAATCGTTATATCTCTAGACTACTTAACCATCACAAAACACATAATAATAATCGTTATCGAATAGTACAACACAAAACAAATTAATAAACGATTAGCTAACATTGACCTGATGATCGGAACAGTAATGTACGGCGGCGATTACAGATCCACGGCGACGATTGCAAAACCACAACGATCACAGATCCACCGAAACGATTGACGAAACCACGGCGATTACGGTAACGATTGATGAAACTACGACGATTACATAGTGATTAAAAGTTAGGGTTTTATGATTACATAGTGATTAAAAGTAAGGGATGGATAATTTTGTAGGGATCCGTAAATACTAAATAAGTGTGTTGTGATGTAAGGCATGGATTACAAAGTACCCTTTATTTTAATTTTGTGCCCTTTAAATAGTGGAATAAGGGTAGCTTTTATAGTAGGTGAGACTTATTTTAATTCTGTCAAAACTATTTATAAGAAGGTGAGACTTGTAGCTTTTATTTCCACAATTATAAACGTGGCTTTTTAATGTAGTTATTTTTACATTTACAAGTGTAGCATTTTTAAGTGTTTTCTTACACTTATAAGTGTGGCTTTTTAAGAATTTGTTTTACTTCAATTATAAGTGTAGCATTGTTGTAATTGTCCACATTTATATACGTGGAGTATTATTTAATAAATTTGTGACACTTATAAATGTAGCAAAGTTCTGATTCATATAAAAAAAATGCCACAGTTGACTATACCGTGGGGAATTAAGTGCGGAGAATTCAACTTTTTTTTGTAGTGGGCCACAAGACTCACTCAATTGCTTTTGCGATGTATGGGGCGATCTAGGTATTGTATCCTAGTGACGGTTTTTTGGTTCTCCGTTTGGGGAAGACTCGCAAGAGAACTCGGACACTACTAGAAAAAGAGGCAACACCTACAAAATTTTCCTAGGGAAATCTTTCGTAGGAAATTACCTACGGAATTCCTACAAATTTCCTACGAATTATGTGCAAGGTGATTAGTGACGTTTTTCTTAGTGATTTCCTAGCAATTAGCGACAAAATATTCGCCCTAGCTAATCCGTCGGAATTTCCTTCGGATTTCTTATGAATAATAATTACTAGGAAATCTTTAGGTAAATTATAACTATCACATAGGGATTTCCTAGTACCTTGTCTAAAAAAGTAGTTAAAAATAATAAAAATGAATACATTGTATATTTTACATATGTGTTTATATTGGGATGACTATTTTTGTAATTTGTGTCGTTATAATAAGTGACTTAGCGTTTTGTCTAAAAAAAACTTAGTCCATTTACATGTGCGATTTTTGTCTTAAAAAAGGCGCTATAAAAAAATGAAAACATTTTTGTTGTTATACGCATATATTTATATTAGTGGGGCAATTGTTTATATGACGACACCAAAAAGGTGAGTTAGATTTCGAGTTAAATTAGTCAAGGAAACAAATGTTTTCGGATGTGATTGCATCTATATATAAGCATGTATATATGTGTGTATAAGTATGTGCAATTACGATGAGGTTAGATTATTGGTTCCTGTTCAAGAGCTTTGAGGTATTGGATTATGTAGGGTTAATTAAGGACTACAATCTTTTTGTGGCTGGTTATCTAGTTCGTGGATGGACTAGCTTTTGGCTTTCTAGCTACTTTGGTGTTTCTTATTCTATTAGCTAGAACATCATCATACCAATTGATATCTTGGAGGAAGGTTGTATTATCTCAAAACTCTATTTAGATAATGGTTATCAAAATCACGATTATGATTGTAGGGTCGTATGATCTTACGGTCTAACCATACAAAAACGGATAGGATCGAAGTAGGATCTTAAACATATTATCGATGGTGCAATGTTTAGTATTATGCAAAACACCACAGAGTTATTGATCATGAATGACTTAAATGGATATTTATTCACTTATTTTCATGTCATCAATGATTAGTACTACTATTATGTGTCATTAATGGTGTTTTCTAAATGTTTGAACAAAACAAACACTAGGAAATCCATAGGTGGTGGTTGTAATTTCCTAGGGATTTCCGACGGATCTTATTAAAATTTTAAATAAATAATATTATTCGTCGGAAATCCCTAGGAAATTACCTCAATCACTTAGGACTTTCCTAGTGATTTACTAAAACTCATCTAATAAAACAACCATATGTGTACGTGGGCGCATATGTAGTGTTATATAAGTACGAGGAGCATAATACAATGAAATTCTCGAAATTGTGCCAAAAATTATCATATAACATTTTATTATAACTTAACATATAATTTTCATCCCTAAATTTCCTTTCCCCCAAAACCCACTCTCAATATTTCGTCCCCCCCAAAAGTAGTCAGCTCTTTTCAATTTCCCCAAAATTTTCATCTCATCTTCTCCCTTCCCCCAAAACCCACCTCACTTTTCATTCCCCCCAAAATCCGACATACCCACTCCGGCCCGACCCCCGCTCCCACTCGACTCCATTCCCGACTATTTTCAAGGTTAGTGTGTGCTATATCTTTTCTAGTCTTTATATCTTTTGGAACAATTTTGATATGTTTATACCCAATTTTGACCTAATATTTAGATCTATAATTTATAAAACAATAAATGGTTATTTCATAATTAAGATTGGTACTAACTAAGATTGGGTATAAACATAATTTATAAAACAATAAATGGTATTTCATATTTAGATCTATAATTTATAAAACAATAAATATCTTTGATTTTTTAATATGTTTTCTTGTTTTTCTTGCAAATGGTACGAGCTAAGATTGGTAGTTGTTATACATGTTTTTTCTTGTTTCTTGCAATTGGTACAAACTAAGATAAGTAATATCTTTGACTGTTTTTTATTATTTTGACATAGTTGGTTATGGAACAATATTACTAAATTTATTAATTGTTATTGTTTTGTTTTTGTTTCAGTTCTGTTTATGTTCTGTATGTATGTTTAAGTATGAAATCTCTAGAATTGATAGTTGTATAGGCTTTGAGTTTTGACTTTGCTAACTGTTATACATGTTGCGTATGAATTGGTTTATTCTTTATGAGTTAACTGTTCTTGTGATGACCATTATGTAGTATAAAGTATGTAGTTTTTCATATGGATGCCTTATTAATTTGCCTATCAAGTGTATGTTTATGTCTTTTATAGTTGTTTACTTAAGTATTTATAATAACATTAATTTAACCTTTTTATGTTTTAGATAAATCATGTCAAAGCGAACATCAACTGGTAAAACTAAAGACAAAGCTCATGCTCGAGATGGACCTAAAGGTAGACCTGCTAGTCGACCCACAGGTCATCTAGTTGCTAGACCACCATGTTGTCTTGTTTCTAGACCCGAAAGTGCTAGTTCAGGTAGAGGTGGAAGAGGGGGAAGTCGTAGTGCTTCTGGAAATGGTGATCGGTTGGTTGATGATTGAGGAGATGTAGGGGAGTATCTTGACGAGAGTCGTAGACCTGAAGGTCGACCTCCTAATCCACCTAGATATCAACCTAGAGATAGACCAACATGTCATCTTCTTTCTAGACCTAAAGGTACTAGTTTAGGTAGAGGTGGAAGAGGGGGAAGTAGTAGTGCTTCTGGGAATGGTGATCGGTTTGGTGATGATCGGGGAGATGTAGGGGAGTTTCTTTATGGGAGTTTTAGACCAGAAGGTAGGACTGCAAAAAGAGGTGGTGGTAGTAGTGCTACTAGGGAAGGTGATCCATGTGCTGATGATCATGGGGAGTACCTTGATGAGAACATGGATGAGTTAGAGATGGAGTCATCACAACCTGTTGGTGCTAGTTTAGGTAGAGGTGGGAGAGGAGGAAGTAGTAGTGATTCTTGGAATGGTGATCAGTTTGTTGATGATCGGGGAAATATATGGGAGTATCTTGACGAGGGTGTTAGAGCCTCAAGTAGGCCTGTAGGAAGAGGTGATAGTATTCGTGCTACTAGGGAAGGTGATGCGCAAGCTGATAATCACGGGGAGTACCTTGAGGTGAAAATGTTAGACATGGAGTCATGGCAACATCGACGTGGGTCGAACATTGTTGATACGCCACATACTCAATCATCACTCAAGAGTTGGTCTGATATGATTGATAGGGAGTGGCAAAGAAAGTTAAAAGCAGGCCGAGAAAACAGGCTCAACATAGTTTATCAACATCGTCTAAGAATGGTAAATATCTATTCCAGTATTCATCTTTTCTTTTTCTCTTTTAAAATTTATTATTTTCTTATCTAACTTAAATTATTAACTTTGAAAAGGAAAGAGGTGGTCCAGTAAGTTCCCATGAAGTTTATCAGCGCTCTCATATGAAGCGAGGCTTGGTTTCTGAGTATATTACCACAAGGGCAAAGAATGTGACAGTAAACCATTTCTTTGATCTCACTACTCATTTTTAACTACTTGTTTATTTTATGTTATTTTATTTAAACTATACTTCTGTTTATAGGAAATGCATTCAGATTTGATGGAGGAAAAGTATGGGGCAGACAATGCAAGTCATCGTCATGTTGGTGATAGGGAGATATGGGAGCGGTTTTGTGGTGGACCCTCTAAAAAAGGAAGATATTTTGGGTTTGGTACATCAAGCACGCCAACCACTTGCAGCTCTTCAGCTCATCATTCTAGTATAGCATCTTCAAATGAGGTATGTTTTATCCGCTCCTAAATTATATCATATTTTGTTAAAGTGTTTAAAGTTGGATTATAATGGTTCATCTACTGATCTTATTGGCAATAATAGGTTATGATAGGTTGCAATGGGTTAATGGGTCAAATTGGGTTAATATGAGTTATAACAAGTTTATGGGTTGGATTAGGTGTTGTAACAAGAATGTCCAAAAAAATGATATAATTGTATAATCAACAACATCATCATCGGTATGTAGGAATACATTTACTATATGGTTCACTGCACCTAATTGTCTAAACTTGGCTATGTTTCCTCCCAAGTCAGCGATTTGTATTTAGTAGCCTTTGTGGATGTATATGTTCAGTAAATATATCACATAAAAGCTTATGAAATTGGTCTTTTAAGTTATCTACAAAGAAAAGTCAAATGAACATTAGAGAGTTTTTTTGGTTGTGATTGCAGCAAGTTGGCTACATGTTATTGCAGCCAAGATATCTCCAATTTTAACATGTTATTATATTTTCAGGTTGAGAGTTTGAAAAAAGAACTTGAAGACCAAGCAAAGGAAGCTAAGGAACGCGAACTAGCTGCCAAGAAGCGAGAAAAGGCTGCTAAGGAGCGAGAAAGGGAGGCGGAGGAACGAGTTATAGAGCAAATAAAAGAGATCACTAAAATGCTGGAAACACGCAAACCACCACCATCTCCACCTCCGAGTTAGTTAGCCATTGGATATCAACAAAGTTAGATTTTGTTTATGGAAAATTCAAACTTGGATATTTAGATACCAACTGAATTTAAATCTTTTGCTAACTTGGTAGAAACTCAACAAAGAGTTTCCACTTTCGAGCCTTTTTGGATATAATTGTATAAGCTTGATGCTAGCGAACTTTGAGTATGCTATGTAGTTTTATGATATGAAAGTTATTGGTGGATTTTATAAATTGGTGAATAATTTGTCCGTATTTCATTATATGCATTATACGTATTATTTTGTAGGATATCACTAGGAAATGAAAGTATAATTCCATAGGAATTCCTTAGTAAACCAAACTTGAACTTCGTGGGAAATTGGTAGGAAATTAATCAGTTCGTTTGGGTCTTCACTGAGGGATTTCCTAGGGATCGTATTCTGTCGGAAACTTGTAAAATCCGTCGGAAAGCTTCGTCGCTGAGGGTTTCCGAGCATGGTTTTCCTTAGGGATTTTTTCCGTCGGAAATTCATCATTGAAAGCCTTCTGTGACGGATTTCCTAGCTATTTTGCCATAGGTAAAAGCCCTTTTTCTGGTAGTGGGAACAATATGTGGTTATATATTGATGTTTATGCTTATATGTTTGTGATTCCTATATGTGCATTATTGTTACTTGCTTTGACACCTAATTGCATGCAATATGGAATAATACATATCGTAACCATAACATTAATATTGGTCTTTATTTACACGCCTAAATAACATGCTCAATTGTGACCTGCTATTTGATTCGTGGAAAATCGTTTTTGTAAAATAAAGTGACCTAATATAATGAAACACGTTTTCAAGAATTTAAAAACTAGACGCTATTGACACTTGGGATGTACGGCTCACCCACTAGAACAAACTCAAAAGGGAGTTCAAAGAGGTGCGCATAGTCACACCGAAAGGATGTCTAGGTTATGCTTCAGCGCTTACCTGGTCCTCTGCCTCCCTGTGCGTTCGATTTGAGCTACCGTGAACCATGATGATAACTACAGTGTCATTACCAAAAGTTTTTAAAATTAGTGTTACAAAGTTGTTTTGCATGCTTATTTGTACACGAATTTTACCACATTTATATGTGCATACCTATTTGTTAATTTTAAGTCTATGCCATCCAACTATGAACACGTGCATTTGGATTGACTTCTCTGGTCAGACCTAAGGGCCTTTCCAACCCATGGTAATTATTTCTCACTGGTCAGACCTATGGTTATTTTTACACATTCATACTTGGTCGACTTATCTCGAGTTAGCTTGGCCAGACCTTGAACCCGAGGAATAAGATGAGAACTAAACATGCTTTTGACATTATTACTTGATACTAATGCCTTAAACAGTCTCATAAAGTCTAAGAGTTGCATTTTGCAATTAACGCTCGTCGCTTACCTCTTGTCCTATTTTTTTTATGCACTGTCGACCTATGGTAATTAAGTAGGGTTGCAAGATGGATCTTAGTCTTATTAGTAATTAATTGGGTAGTTAATTCTTTTAAGAATGTAATTATCGAAAATACTAGAATTGAACTTTTTATGTTCTGATTAATTGTGTTATTGCAACATAATTCGTAAACAAAGTTGTTTTTCTTCGAAAGACAAACGTAGTCTCTTTTTCTAGTAAGAAGAGTGAGACTTATACCTATCTTTTCTCCTTAGTTGACAAACTAAGATAGGATTACAAATCAATGAACTCATTTATGATCTTTCATTACCCTTTTGTGGTCTAGAGTTAATTGAAAGATAGAATATTTTGTGTAACTGGAAACATTGTGTTTAGAGCTACCAAAATAAATAACATCCTGCACTTGTCACGATGTATGAGTTTAAACCGCAAAGAGTAAAGGAATTACTAGCATATTTGCTAGGTAATCTTCTTGGACTCTTATTATTCCTAAAGTGCTAATTACCCTTGGGGCTATGTAGACGATAAAGGAGGAATTGCATGCTAAAGATTCAAGTTAATTGAATAAAAGAATGGCTAGTCCGTTGTCTACATAATAGAACTTCATATACTCTGTTCAATACCTAAGTACATGCTACTCGTAGGTATTTGAAGAGAATAGGAACGTATATAAAACTGCTATATGTTTTTCTACTGGAAATGTAACACTTATAATGTTGACAAATCCAGTGGGAGCAGTTGCATTTTATTACTGGAATATCATTCATGTAATGTTGTCAATTTCAGTGGGAGCTACGGGATTCATTTATGTTAGTCACCCATATCATTTCAAACTTGATTTGAAATAATTCATTACTTTCCGAATATGAACAACCATTGCTTAAAGGAAAATTGCATTTTATTTTATTAGATAACACATTGCCTTCCTGCTGTCGCTTCCTGAAACGTTATCTATAAAATAATAATCCACAATTTCTTATTATAGGTTATGGTTCTAAAACTACCTATGATATATATGACATTATCATATTGTTTGAACAATCAATCACGTGTTGTTTGTTTTCATAATATGATGTTGTACCTTACACAAGTGGGAGAAATCTCAAAGTGTGTGCAAGGAACAACAATATTATTGGTATCTCTTGACCGCAAGGTAAGAAAACTAATAAATCTACTAGGGCTTAAACACGTTAGATGTTTAATGCCCTACTACATGTAAATAAGAATTCTACTAGGACTTAAACACACGAGATGTTTATTGCCCTACTACATTCGAATAATGATTCTACTAGGACTTGAACACGCTAGGTGTTTGTTGCCCTACTACATTCAAATGTCATAATATAGTGTAAAGATACTTCAACATTTGACTACATGTTTAGTCAACATAATTATGGTTATATGATAATGATCATAATTCTGAAGTATATAATTAACTTGAAATTACTATAGAACTCAATAGTTTGCGTTCATGATTACTTTTGTTAGTATAATTATGCTTACATGTTAAGACATAATTATAAAGTCCTTGAATTTATCAATGACTTATAACATAAAGTATATATAGTAAATGTGTTATGTCTTCTCGTTAACACATAAACATGAGGCTTTGAATTATTCAAAGACTGATAATGTATTATTGAAATGTTCTGTTTTCTTGTTAACACATGAACATATAATCCTTGAACAGTTCTATCTTCTTGTGAACATGTGAACACAAGGTTCTTGTATTGTTCAATGAATATACATTATTACATGCACTTGGTTCGTAAATACTTTATATGCAATTTGGCTTGACCCAATTGACAAGTATTTGGTCAAAAGAGAATTAAGTTATCTATAGAATTCTGATATAGTTTCACAATTCTAATAACTCATAGGATACCACTTCATTATGGTATGTCTAATGTGTTCGATCAAAACTTATTCATATTGTTTGGTTCCTGATAGCTTTAATTGCTCTACCTCCAAAAACATATCAAGGTTAGAAATTGCGTGTGTCATGGATACACTCAATATAGTTCAAACCTATAAGGTATTCAAGACAACCCATAACTGAAAACCCTAATTCATTATGGATTTGGGGTTTTACCACTCAAACCAATTGAATCATAAACCCTTTTTTATTTTTGATTTTCTACACTTCCTAGCTTGAAGATTGTAGTTTTGGTGTTCTTCCTAGATTGACGAAACACAAAACTGTTGTTAGAATTTGTGGTTAAAAGAGTGATACTAAATTAGAGTTTTTCTATAAACCCTAATTTGAGTTATTGGAAGGAATTCCATTATGTCTTGATTTAAGTTCGGAGTTTGTTAAAATCCTATGAAGCATTTTATTAATAAATCTTGAGATGAGAACTTAAAATGTATTTTGTGATTCTCCATAAAGAACAATTTATTGTTGCTTAAATACTTAGTATTTAGAGAATTGTCTCTACTTAAAAAAGTAAGTGGGAGTATATACATGTCTCAAAGTTTTTTTGAGAACAAAATACTTAACCTTCTAAAATCCACTTATTAATGTCATACTAAGGTTAAACATGAAAATTTAGACCGAAGTATAATGATTACTCTCATTCATAAATCCGAAAGGATGCCTCATCACTTGAGTGATATTTTATATCAATGCTGAGGGATATAAGTTAGAAGATTGTTGTAAATCAACTAAATACTAAAATATATTATCACATCTTGAATCTGATAAATGTTTTAGAACTATGAATGATAAGATGCAGTCCTTAAAAGGCAAATCGAATTTTGAGCTTGATGGTTATTTCGCCTAACAGTTAACCTATGAGGTTGGAATGAGTTTCTTTTGGAGAATGACTCACAAGGACAAAATTGTATACATATTAATGTTTGGCATTTAATAAGAAGTTTTTAATCATACTTAAGCAATTGATTGTGATTAAATTTTCTTATATAATACATGCATTAAATTATATAAAGATATTTAATTGTCATACATGTGATTTGTATGTTGAATATGACAATTAGATTTTATAAATCTTTCTTTATGATTACCTTTTGCGAGGACGGTGTGTAATCAAAAGGGTTATGAATCTATATAATCTTTATGTAGTATACAATATTTATGCAATCCAAGTTTGGATTGAAACATGCATCTAAGAGCTGAGATCTTGAATTTAATTACAATATGATTCTAACTGAATTAAGATAACTCTTGAGTACATCTGACATTGAGTGGGAGCATTGTGTTTTTCCTTAAAATTTACATGTTGAAGATATCATTCTATTTAAGCTAGATATTGATCCTTAAGCTTGGAATGAAACTTCACTTGGAATTTAGGGAATAAATGTTTATCTGGAATAAACAAATGCGGAAAACTAAGTCTGACACAAATGCAATATATCATTCGAGCAAGTCTTAAATGATATATTTCACTTGGAGTAATTTTTACATGGATAGAAACCTTATGTTGTTTTAACTAAGGATTCATCATATATTATATTGTGTATAAGACTAGTTGTTTCTTTTGTACAAGAACAAATGAGCTGACAACAACAATATCTAATTGAGAGAGTTTAGATTACTGTTAATATAGATGTTTACGAATTATAAAGCATAGTGTTGTATAAGTACAAATGATGCTAGAGGATTATTTATACTAGTTGTAGTAGGAGTTTATCATTTATGATAAATCTGCTAACTAGCTGTGCTCAACATAGATCATTGTTGCATTACACATTAATGAATGAGAATACTTTACACTTTTAGAAACTGTAAAGATGACTTCCCGTATGTCGTTGATTTCTAATACCTCATGCAAGGTACGACGACATCTCCATACTATAACTCTTGCTATAGTATGAGCATATGAGATAAGACACTCATCTTATATTTCAAATCACTCACTATATGTGAAATTTGAAACAAGTATTCGGGAAGTTTACTCAGATGACTATTTAGTTTTTCTTTTAAAGAAAGGTTGAGAATGTTGGAAACATTAGGGTCAACTTACTAAATTAGTTTCATGCATATATGTTTTAGTATTTGGATAATTGGGATTGAAAGACAATTTTTACTTTATGATGAATAAAGATACTTGGTATTAGTTATTCATTCATATAATGATTGTTATCCTATATTTGCATGTTTAATCCTTGAATGATTTTATTGTTCTAAATATATCCATTGTCGGTTAACAATATGGGAATATTGTTATGTAAGGCAAATGTGAGTGATGGTTATAATTCTAACGAGAATTCGGATTGTTCCCGCCAAACTCATATGTATTCACTAGAGATGCATATTTGGATTCCCAAACTTTCAAACATTTACTTTTGGATCCTTGTCATAAGTAAAATATTGAAAATGGTTTGTTATCTTCATCCTTAGACTTGAGATACAAGCAAGTTCTGTTATGTGTAGATATCATTTTTTTGTAAGTATACGCAAAACGCTATCTGAACAAGGTAGTTATAAAAGCTATATTTCGGAGTGATGTGAAGCAGCATCCACAACACTTGTAGTCAATAAAGGATTTATTACTCCACTTGAAATGTGCAGAAAGATACCATGGCGCCTCTCCAGATTTAATCAGATAATTGCTTGGCCAAACCCAAAGGGTAATGCAAGATGATTCTTGATTACATTTGGTATATCTGAATTAAAATCTATAACGAGATTCTAAATGGTGAAACTATATGGAATGATTTGAGATCCATAATCCATGGTTTAACGGTATTTATAACAAAGGATGATTAAAATCAAGACATTAATAACCATGCTACTGAGAAGATTTTATGAAACTAGATCTCAGACACTTTTAGTTAAAAGCGAGTGAGAGCGTTTGCTAGGCGTTTCCGTCGTTAGTTTTGTGTGCCATTCGCACACCAACTCCCAAGTGGGAGCTATTGGTTTATAGGAGTTATAAACACGACAAAACGACTAAGAGTGTGTGAGCCGATGGGGGCACACACGATAAACACGAGTATACGTGTCAAACGTAATATTTATACTTGAATATATACCCGTTACATGCATGCAAGTTTACCCGATTATTGATAACGACCCATGGGCTTTAAAGCTTATTGATTGGGTCGGTTTGGACAGCCATAGGCCTTGTGTATCCATTGATCGGGCAAGAGAGGTGAAGGAGGATGATTAGGTTTTTGCCTTGTCGCCCAAGTTATGATCCAAATATGGGGGTCTGTTATGTTTGCTACAAAATCAAACATACCCCATCAAAACTCACGAACCAACATACATCTTTACCTCATGCATTGTATGACTACTGATATCCTAAATCATGTCTAATTTCCTGCTACTAATTCTATGTGACTAGCCTCATAGTCAATTAGGATTTGTTTGGTTAGTTAATGTTCTAAACTTGCATAGTAATTAATCCAAGTGTTTAGAAGTTTATTGGTATACTTTATTGCTAGTTCCTGGACATCGAATTGTAGCAGAAAAGGTTTGATTGTATCCTGTTCGTGGGTCTTCTTCTCTGGACGAATATGCAAAGGATATCGGACATCATTGTCCGATATCGGTGTTTAGCTGAAAAACAGTTTCTCAACTGTTTTGGTTTTCGAATATAGATAGCAAGCTGGTTTTCTTGGTGGTATTCTTATTCGAATTATTTAAGTATTTTGTCAAAGGTTGATTTGGTTATTTACGTTCTCGACTAGCCATATATCGAACGTATACATTATCGGGTTTGTGTATGATACTCATTGAAGCATCTATTTTATGTGCTTAGTTTCGTATTGGTTTTATTGTCCGTTATTAAAGATCAATTGCCAAGAAAGGTTAGGGTTTCTTTTATCCCTTTTATTAATTAATTATTGTATTAATTAATTGTTTATTAATTACGTGTTTAACCTAATTACGATTACTCGATCCTAATCCGCTGCGTACTCGTAGAGGTTAATTGGTTAACTTGTTCTAAAATCCCAACATATACGCATAAAAAGCCTGTACATCCTTTCCCTCCCCTTCCCGTCCCTTACCTTTCCCTCTTAAAAAAACTTAACACTCTGTTCCCGAGTATAAAACGAAAAGAAGAGAAATGGAGAGGGAAAAAAAGAGAGAAGTATAGAGGAGAAGAATAACAAAATATTTTTTATCTTGTGTTCCTGAGTTGGAAAGAAAAGCGGAGGATGTAAGCAAAAGAAGGCTTTAAAATCAAATCCACTTCATTTCATCCCAATTTGGGAAGAAGATTAGGAGAGTAATTTAGTTGTTATTTACTATCCTTTACTTTCTTCTCCTCTCCTAAAAAATCTCAGGAAACACAATTTTTTTTTATAAATAAACTCAGGAACAGAGTGTTAAGAACATCTCTTTTTGCTATTTCCATTCACATCCCTTACCTTTCCATCTAAAAATAAACTCGAAAGAAATACATTAACACTGTGTTCTTGATAACGCTACACGCTTCGTTCGGGGTCAAAGGAACTTCCTTTTCGTCGAGCAAGTTTTTCAACACCTTAGGCAGTGAACCTAATCGTTGTAGTGTAGTATTAGGGTAAGCCACGAGAATTGATATCGTTCTCTAGGGGAATAGGAATGCTAGTTGAAAAGTTACTACGCTAAGGTTGGGGTTGAGAAAGATTATTTTTTATCTTTTTATGTTTTTTTAGAAAATGGAAAGGTATGAATCTCGGGGTTTGGATTTGGGGGTTTGGTATTTCTACCGATTACTCTACTATTATCTAATTATCTAAACTAAGGTGGTGGTAGTCTATGTCTAATTATTGTGTGCTCGTATGATAGTTTAAAGATGTGTTCACTTAGGTTTTACTACTCCTTAATTATCTCCTATTGATGGTTGAATTGTCACATCCTTAATCTTAATTGCGTTGTGTGTCTAAAGTCGTAGGGTATGCGTTTATCCCTAACTCTTTGAACTTACCAAAGGGTCTCGTCTACAAAATCTCTAGGAATTATAAACTCTAACTCTAAGGCACTCTTCGGATGGTTTAGCCTACAACTACTCTAGGTGTCATAGTCTAAGGTTCACAAAGATTTAATCAAGTATTAATTACACAACGAATGACCTATCGCATTACTAGATCATTAACAATTAAGATAAGAGACAACAAATCAATATTCAATAATTAAGTTTCATATTCCCTAAGCAAACACACAAGTAAATTAGCCAGACATGGAGAACATGCAAGCATACACACAAATAATTGAAGACATAATTAAATTAATGAAGTAAAGAACTTATCTTGGTGTAAGATAGGGTTTAGAACCCTAAAATACGACCTTGGTTCGGTTTAGGTTTTACTCCAAAAGTTTACCCAAAAGACTACCCACCAATACTGAAAAATTTGGATTCTATATATAAGATTACACTAGCGACGGCGTCACCTTATGATTTGTGACGCCGTCGGATCGCCGTCATTAGGGTTTCGTCTTGGCCACGTTAGTCTTGCGACGGCGTCACCTTAAGCTTGTGATGCCGTCCCCTTCAGCTTCTGACGCCGTCTGGATCAAATCTACGCCGTCTGAGTTGCGACGGCCTACTCTTTTAAAGCCCGACGCCGTCCTTTGAAAATAAGAGATTTCACTTCTGTGCCGTCACAAAATGCTCCGACGGCGTCGCAGTTAAGCAGTGACGCCGTCACCTTGTAATTCAGCAGCTTGAGTGTCTCGATTCTTGACTTTGGCCATTTTCTTCGTATAATCGCGCCTTTTCGTCCAAATAAGTGCCATTCCAGCAATTTGCCTTCAAAAGACCTAAAAAGTGAAAAAGGAACGATATTAAGTAATAACGGATACAAAAGTGATCAAATAAGGGCTTAAACGACCCCTCAAAAAGGTACATTTTAAATCCTTATCAAATATCCCTACACTTGGTATTTGCTTGTCCTCAAGCAAATGTGCTTTTAGCCAATTAATTTATAAGTTAGGGGTCATGAAGCATTGGTTTAAAACAGTCCACAACACATATAAGCCCCGCAAAAGTCATAACAAGCACGAAAATTACATACTAGCACCTCACATGGGTGTTTGGATACTCACATCTCTCGGGTGTATATGAAATATAACAAGTTGGAAATGGAAGATAAACACTCATTAACGGTCCTAGTACATAGATTACCATAGGCTTGAGAATAGATCAAACCTCCATCGCTTTGGCGTAAGCACCTAGGAAAGACTATCAAAGAGGTCTTTAAAGGGTTGTAATGTTAGGCTTACGGTATGGAAACAAAGGGTTTGGTGGGATAGGCTATTTAGTGGTGGCAAGTCAAAAATCTCAATGTTACATGCATATGAAGAATGGCGTTGCTAAGCCAAGACTCGACACTCTAAACTCTAGATACTGAAATAAACAAACATAAATTTAAAGGATAGATGTAGGATGGTAGCCCGTATTTTTTTTTTCATACACTTTTACTCTACCATCCTCTACGATAACATCAATATGATAGGGATTTATAGGCACATCCCTACACTTGAGTTTTTATTACTCTAACACTAATTTGACCCGAATTGAAAAGATCAAAACACTTGGGGTACGTTATTACGCAAATAAGGGAATTTAACGTTCCCTTCTAATCATTTAAACTTTAACTTTTTTCCCATGAGTCCCAATCATCCCAAAACTGTGTACAAAGGATATGACTCGACTTAGAAACTCATGCAAATAACTAGATAATTGAACTAAGGGTTTTGGGTGATAACAATAATGCACTAAAAGTGAGTGCATACAAGGTAGGCTAAGGCGATTTGGGTGTACATTTGGGGGTGGGGTGTAAACAATGCTCTTCATTGATATTCCGGAAAACCGAAACATCACGAGAACCGCGAAAAGGATAGGCTCTGAGGGGTTAACTAGGGGTATCGTGTACTAAAGATGAGTACAACGCAAAGGGTGTGGGGGAATTACTCAACCGATGTGGAAGAAGTAATTATATTACGGGTATCAAACAAGGGTTATCCTAATGCCTCTTATCATTTAGTTATTCCTAACTACACAAGTGTAGTCTTACTAGCGATCTCGGAATGCATCACAAAACAAGTTCTAGAATCTAAAATATTACCGGTTCACACTCTAAACATTAAAGATGAATGCTTTAATTCCTACTAATCTAAGGGTGATCCTCACATTTTGGGTGGAATTTAGGTGGTAAAGGGTTTTGTGCTAGTCATGCAACTTCCTATCCGTGAGACGCTTTTGTTAAGACTAATGGCCCACTCCTATATGTCATGAAAAAATAAAAATTTGGTGCCAAAATTACCCTAACCGACATTTTCTCATGGTTTATTACACAAGTACAATTGGACAAAGCAAATAATCAAGGATAAGCATAGTTTCAAAGTTCCCGTTTTATTTTCCCTCCCTACACTTAAACTGAACATTGTCCCCAATGTTCCCCGAAAGTATCAAAGTTATGATAATAGAAGATAATTAAAAATGAAAGAAACTAATACTCCCCTGATTAGCTCGGTAGGATCCGTGTGTGAAGTAGTGGTTAAATCCTTTCCAAGAAGAATATATGCGTGAGAAGCTCCTTCCAACTTTATGTATCTTCTTCTTGATAAATAAAACCTGCACACTTGAAGAAAACAAACGAAACCTTCGCGTAAAATCGGCGGTAATAATATATATAAGACTCTACTAAACTAGTATATAATGCTTGTGGAATGGATGTTTACAGAATTTCTGGAAAATTAAGACCTGGAAAATTCCAAAAATTTATAAGTAGCTCAAAAATGAGAAAAAGTAATCGATGTTTTTACTCCTTTCTGACGCAGTCAGGTTGCAATCCTGACGCCGTCAGGTTATCCTGACAAAAACTGGTCTGCGATTTTCTGGAAAAATTCTGGAAAATTTACATCTTTAGATTCTGGAAAAATTTCTGCAAAACATCCATTATGACTCGATACAAGCATTTGACTCGAACAAACACACAAATATATCTTTTAATTAATTGTTATTCTCATGTTTACGTTTCCTTTGAAAACGTATGTAATCCTCCCTACACTTATCCTTTATGTAAAATACCTTTATATGCAATTAAGACGAGGTTAAAAACAAAATAAAGCATTTTTACAAATTTAAACATGAGAAGAAACAATCAATAAAAGATATATGACACAAACAAGCAAACAATTAAGCATGGGTTGCCTCCCACGAAGCGCTTTTCTTTATTTATGAGTCTTGTAGCTAGACTCTTAGTCAAGCCCCTACGTTACTTCACTACCGTCACCTTCTCCCCTTGCTTTCCCTCCGTCAAAAGGGCGTAGACGTTGTATGCTTACCGTGGATTCCTTGCCAATGTCGTCTATTATGGTGACGATTGTATCTTTTAGATTGGTTTCCATTACTGTGAAAGGCCCGAACCATCTTGGTTTGTTTCTTCCTTGTAATGCCCTTATTCGTGATTTGTACAAAAGCACTTTTTCTCCCTTTAGAAATTCCGTAGGGTCTCTTTGTGCCTTTGGTATTGAAGTGGGGTTATTTCCTAACTTCTTATCGGGCTTCCACAATGTTGCATGCAATCCTTGAACCATAAAATCTCTAAGCCCTTTTTCCCAATCATTCATTTTCTTCTTAACTATATTGCTAGGGACTTGTGGACATTCACCCGTAATCTTCTCCATGATCTTAAGAGGATATCTTGGAATGATGGGTATCCTAGTGTACCCATTTCCGCTTTTAAGTATCATGATGCCCTCCCCGCATTTGATGGTGGCCTTGGCGGTGGCCAGAAATGGTGTCCCAAGAATGAGTGGTATGTTTCTATCTTCCTCAACATCAATGATCATGAAATCCACCGGATAAACGATATTAGCCACCTCTATCAAAACATCCACCGCAATTCCTATGGGGTAGACATAGGTGTGATTGGCTAAGGAAAGTCTAAGATCGGTCTTGGCTGGCTTTTCCTTAGTCAACTTATTATAGATTGATAATGGCATTATGTTCACATCAGTCCCCTGATCAGCTAAGGAATTTATATTATCAATATCACCTATGCTACATGGTATCACGGTTCCCAGGGTGTCTCGTTTTTTGTTAATGGTTTTTAGAACCAACTCATACAGAGGTCCCATAGGCAGGTATGCCATACTCTTCTTCAGTTATCTTTCCTTCGAGGGCTTCCCTAAGAACCTCATTGTACCTAAAGTTGTTTACTTGGTTCGCAATGGTTTTTCTATTGATTTCGTGCTTAAGGTAGTACTCAATGGTCTCAGGCTCATCATTAGGTTTAGCCTCATCCTCCTTTCTTTCCTCAGTTTTCTTCACCTCAACCTTTCCATCCTCAGGCATGATGGAAATGGCGTTAACATACGAAGTGGGAGGACAATCGTTGCTTCTAACTAGTACCTTTTCGGGGACTTTCGTCTTGGTGTATTCTTTTACCAGGTTCATCATTTCCGTCATTTTTGCTTGCATTTCCTCTCTCTGCCTATAAACCTCCTCTTCGAATTTGGCTAATCTCTCCGTATGAGCTGCCATGTATTCCCTCATTTGTTCCTTAAAGCTTGGTGAGAGTGGTATTGGGGAAGTAGAACGGAAGCGCCTTTCGGAATTGAGGTTTTGCTCACGACTTGGGATCCCTCGAAAAATGTGTTAGGTGGTTGGTGGAATTGGCGGAATTGACCACTTCTCGAGGATTGCATGTACGGGAGCTCTTTTACGCCTTTCCATAAGGTAATCAATCCCTCTCTCAATAGCACTCAATTGCTCTCGGTGATGTCGGGGGATTCAAGATGAGTTGATATGGCACTAACCATGTTAACAGGGGTTGTAGGAGATTCATTCCAATCTTTGTAGTTTTGATCAGCGAGCTCTTCTATAATATCCCAAGATTTCTCTGCATTAAAGTCGCTGAGCCTTCCACTAGCGGCTTGATCAATGGATCGTCGAGTGATGAAATCGATATGGTCATAGAAGATTTGGATTTGAAGCCAAAGGTCAATGCCATGGTGAGGGAGTTTACGGAGTAAGTCTTTGAATCGAGTCCATTCTTTGTAGAGAGACTCACCTTGAAGTTGTTGAAACGTTAAGATGTCTCGTCTGAGTTTAGTGGTTCTCCCCGGTGGGAAAAATTGAGTAAGGAAGCGAGTGGTGAGATCATCCCAACTTGAGATGGAGCCGGCGGGAAGTCGCTCAAGCCAATTACTAGCTTGGTCCCGTAGAGAGAATTAGAAGAGACGCAGGCGCGTGGTCTCCCGAGTAGTAGCATCAAGGTCAATGGAATCGAAAATTTTAAGGAAATCCTTAAGATGCTGATTAGGATCTTCGGAACGAAGTCCATGGAATGCACATCCGTTTTGCACCAACCGGATGGTGTCGGATCGCAGGGCCGTAATTTGGGCTTGGTCGGGAAGCTCAATGGTGTTCCTATAGCCTAGGTGGCTTGGTCTCGAGTATTCACCAAGAGTACGGGCTCTTGGCGGGTCATTTGGTGGTAGGTTGATGAATGGTGGTGGGTTATCACCTTCCATGATGAAAAGTGATGGGATTACGAACAAATGTCACGAAGAAGGGGGATAGACTATGAGGAAGCTAAAAATGAGAAAAATTTACTTGATAGGAATCAAGCAAAGAAACCTAAACGAGGTGGACTACTAACTAGCTATTCTATTCCCCGGCAGCGGCGCCAAAAACTTGATAACGCTACACGCGTCGTTCGGGGTCAAAGGAACTTCCTTTTCGTCGAGCAAGTTTTTCAACACCTTAGGCCGTGAACCTAATCGTTGTAGTGTAGTATTAGGGTAAGCCACGAGAATTGATATCGTTCTCTAGGAGAATAGGAATGCTAGTTGAGAAGTTACTACGCTAGGGTTGGGGTTGAGGAAGATTATTTTTTATCTTTTTATGTTTTTTTAGAAAATGGAAAGGTACAAATCTCGGGGTTTGGATTTGGGGGTTTGGTATTTCTACCGATTACTCTACTATTATCTAATTATCTAAACTAAGGTGGTGGTAGTCTATGTCTAATTATTGTGTGCTCGTATGATAGTTTAAAGATGTGTTTACTTAGGTTTTACTACTCCTTAATTATCTCCTATTGATGGTCGAATTGTCACGTCCTTAATCTTAATTGCGTTGTGTGTCTAAAGTCGTAGGGTATGCGTTTATCCCTAACTCTTTGAACTTACCAAAGGGTCTCGTCTACAAAATCTCTAGGAATTATAAACTCTAACTCTAAGGCACTCTTCGGATGGTTTAGCCTACAACTACTCTAGGTGTCATAGTCTAAGGTTCACAAAGATTTAATCAAGCATTAATTACACAACGAATGACCTATCGCATTACTAGATCATTAACAATTAAGATAAGAGAGAACCAATCAATATTCAATAATTAAGTTTCATATTCCCTAAGCAAACACACAAGTAAATTAGCCAGACATGGAGAACATGCAAGCATACACACAAATAATTGAAGACATAATTAAATTAATGAAGTAAAGAACTTATCTTGGTGTAAGATAGGGTTTAGAACCCTAAGATACGACCTTGGTTCGGTTTAGGTTTTACTCCAAAAGTTTACCCAAAAGACTACCCACCAATACTGAAAAATTCGGATTCTATATATAAGATTACACTAGCGATGGCGTCACCTTATGATTTGTGACGCCGTCGGATCGCCGTCAATAGGGTTTCGTCTTGGCCACGTTAGTCTTGCGACGGCGTCACCTTAAGCTTGTGACGCCCCCTTCAGCTTCTGACGCCGTTTGGATCAAATCTAGGCCGTCTGAGTTGCGACGGCCTACTCTTTTAAAGCCCGACGCCGTCCTTTGAAAATAAGAGATTTCACTTCTGTGCCGTCACAAAATGCTCCGACGGCGTCGCAGTTAAGCAGTGACGCCGTCACCTTGTAATTCAGCAACTTGAGTGTCTCGATTCTCGACTTTGGCCATTTTCTTCGTATAATCGCGCCTTTTGGTCCAAATAAGTGCCATTCCAGCAATTTGCCTTCAAGAGACCTAAAAAGTAAAAAGGAACGATATTAAGTAATAACGGATACAAAAGTGATCAAATAAGGGCTTAAACGACCCCTCAAAAAGGTACATTTTAAAACCTTATCATACGTCTTTCCCTAAAATTTTATAAATGATTTAAATCAATCGGGATCCAAAATCTCAATTGGTTTGAAATTTTGATCGGGGGAGAGATCGTGATTTAAATCTTAAATCGGTTTTAAAGGGTGATTGTTTCAAAGCACTCCTTCCTTCATGTGCCAAACGATTTTGAAATACATAATGCACGTGATTGTGGAGGAGCATTTAACCAAAACCAGAAGAGTATTTAAACAAGGCCACATATTCTCCCATGTTTTCCAAACCTTATTAAATCACTTGGTATCCAAAATCTCAAAGGGTTTGATATTGTTGATCTCGGGAGAATTTGTGATTTAATAATGAAATTTGATAAAAGATGATCGTTTTGATTAAAATGTGCATACTGCTCTCCCATATGTGCCGCTTTCAATCTCGAAGAACATATTGAGGGGGAGCATTTCAAAAGAAAATAAACGTTCAAGGTACAAAGATTTATATGTTTCAACATAAAGTACCATGATTGATTTTCTAAAGGTTTCTTAATGGCTTTTGTGATCGTGGATGTGCTTCAAAAGAACTCTTTCCTCTATGTGATAAAATGATTTCAAATATCTTATGCACATATTGAGGGGGAGAATTTACCAAAGAAAATCAAATGGATTTTTCCTTGGAAATTGTGATCAAGAATTTATTTCAAAAGAACTCTTGCCTCCATGTGCTAAACAATTTATAAAATCATAAGCACATGTTGAGGGGGAACATTTCTAAAAGATCAAAATAATTAAGGTACAAAATGCTTTGATATTATATCATAAGTACCTTGATTGATTTTCCAAATGATTTTTCAATTGATTTCGAGAAGGAAAGAACAATACCAAAAGACCGAACAATTTACTTTATGCATGGTGTTATAAGGATGGTTAGGTTAGGTATTCGTTCCCATGATCCCGCCAGAGCAGGAGGGATCTACCCAGGGACAATCCACTAGATAGTGTAGAGTCCTTAGGTATGATGAAAAAAAGGAGAAAAGTGAGATATGGGAAGAGTACGGACTGAGATGGAGCTAGAACTGGAATAAAGCGAACAAGGTTCTAGTTATGAAGTCTCGGTAAGCACTGAAGGGGTTGAAGAATGAAAAAGAAATGAATGTGAAAAGGGTGAAAAGAAATAGCCCTCCAATAATTCAACCTTAGGGCAAGAACCGTGTTCAATTCATATGCTACTGGTGGTTACTAAGGTAACATTGGTATTGAAGACAAGACGTCATGGACCCAGTGACGCACTGCACTAAACTTCCCAAGCTACTCAAGTTCCTCTTAAAAGGACTTGTTTCATTCTCACGGGGAACCTACATAATCTATCGACTTTCTCTTAGAGATTGTTGATATTGAAGAAGGAGACCCTCTCTAGTCTCCGACATAGGAAACCAAATGTGCACTATTGAGTCTAGAGCCAAGAGATCATCCATAATATCTCATTAGGACACTAAATTAATGAAGACTTGCTGTTTCACACAATGTGGAAAGTAAGAATATTTAAGAGTCCTCGCATTATCCTTGTGGTATTGCCGAACATCCGAAAGTGATATGTAATGTATTCACGATGAAGATGGAAATCCTTCTAGAGCCAACATCAAACAAGCTCTTGGTGGGTATGTGTGAGATCTTCTCATAAGATCAAGCTTGTGACAATGGATAGAAACGATGGGGATTATTCACGTGAATCAACCTTGGTCCAGGAAATGAATTGACTAATACTTTTGGAAAAACCGTTCGATGTGTGAATCTCTTCTTTTCTCTAGCACATCGAATGAGTATTCATTTTCAAACACAAAAGTATCTCTGATTGAAAAAATACTTTTGGAAACACCGTTCGATGTGAAAATCTCTTCTTTTCTCTAGCACATCGAATGTGTATTCTTTTCAAATATAAAAGTATTTTTGATTGAAAATTGATCTTTCTTATAAAACCTTCGTCGTATTGCAAAACTCTTTCTTCTAAGCAATACGCGATTGTTTTCAAATCAATTTTCCATCGTGAATCTCACCTGGTTCACTCACTCTATGTTGTCTTCTTTGAGACGTTCCGGTTTGAGAACAGCTAGAGCAGCTGCGAAACCCTGTCAAGGAGATTCTTCGAATTTACCTAATCACGCCAACTTTGTACTGATCAACGGGGAACCGTGGGCCGTGTACCTAAATTCAACGAAAGTGATCAAAGACACTTTCGTGTGCTTTATTGCTAACTATTATGCAGTACATTTAGACGACATACTGACGAATTGAGAAGTCAATCTAAAGCCGCATGCTCACAACATCCATACTTAATTGAAGAAATCATGACTAGTGCATATCTACATAACTGATCTGATATTTTATACTATGCTTCTCACGCTGCTGCAAATATCATGAACCAGTAAAAGCTTCTGCTACTTTGATGGAAAGATGTCATGATCTAGAAAGTGTGAGCATGTCGGTCCGAAAGTCACAACATCACATGAAGGAAACACTAAAAAGCGTGATCCAGAGATTTACTGTGGCTGATGATCTCAATTAAAGCTCGAAGATCATCAAGATGTGGATCAGTTTAAAGACCTCCACTGAAAGTACAAAATAATCGGACAATGAAGAGTCACTAAAAAAGCACAAAGAATGTGGACACTAAAGAATTGAAGTCTACGAGCTCAGAACATAAGACAAATTAGAATGCTAGGATTCGAAATGTAAAACATGGGGTGACCTCCCTTAGGGGGAGATTGTTAGGAATTGGAAATTCCATAGTGAAGTGTCGGTCACCCCATCTATAGTCTAGCATATGTTAGCCCGTAGACATATCGTTATTTACTGTTTTATTAGTTAGTTATTAGCCTAGTTTAGCGTAGTGTAACACCGTGGAGCAAGGACGGGTCTTTACCCACTGTATACCTGATCCACAAGCCGCCGGGAGGTCGTTTAGTCTCAAATATAAATACCCTTCCCACTAAGGGAAGGGTGGTGCTTTTCTCATAATCTAACCTTTTCATTTTTGATAATTTCTCTCTCTAGAAACACCCTCTCAACTATATTCATCTATCTAATGGTTTACTTGTTTAATCATCTAGCTAGACCACCCGAATCATCTAAACAACATAATATAAGATCCAACACATTGTATCTATTTGGATACCCATGGTCCAAAGTCTAGGATCCATGACCCATAACCCATGACCCATGATCCAAAACACATGGGCAAAGAGGAGCGTCCCACGGATCCCAGGAGTACACTAGAAGGATCCCTCAAGTGAGGGATCCGTGGGATCCATGGAACAGTAGCACTTTTTCCTCTATAAATAGTGAGCCATTTCTTCATTGTTACTCAACCCTTACACATATATTTTCTATTTGAGTTATAAACTCTCTAACCTCGGATCCAAGTGATCTATGTATGTAGTTTTGTTTTTGTGTGATTCTCTAGTTTCCTCTTAAAGTCGAGATCACCACCTTTTGAAGTCAAGCAAGCTCAAGTCTATGAGTTTCCCTCGCTTCATCATCATCAGACTACGGTTCTCTTGTTGATAGTTCTTCCACCATAGAAGTGTTGTGTCAAAGGATTAGTGAAGGATGCCAAACAGAAAAGACGAAAGCATTAGTGAAAGGTTCTTAACGTCCGCGGTCAAAAGCATTAGTGAAGAATGATAAACGAGTCAAGACGAAGGCATTAGTGAAAGGTACCAAACGTCCGTGTCAAGGCCATTAGTGAAGAGTGCCTAGAAATCAAGTCAAGTGTCATTAGTGAAAGATGCCAAGGCGATAATCGATGAGGTGCATCGATGTACAAGTAGAGATAGGTTATATCAAAGGATATTGATACCCTTGATGATGTTGTAATAAGGAGTGGGTCTCCTTTGGGATTGGTATTGTGTAGTGTTACGTAGTAGTTCCTCCATTGTAATGGAACTCGATATTTAGCCTAGTACCGGATAAAGGGTAGGTGACGTTGTGATAGGTGTGGTTCTACCTTGTGGAAAGAACCCTGTCTAGCCTAGTACCGGAAAAAAAGTAGGCGACGTTGTGAAGGCTTCTCCGCCATAAGGAGTTGATGTCGTGTAGTGTTTACGAACTCTCGAGTAGGTGACTCGGGGAGTGGAGTAGGACAAGGAAGGTGTCCTTGTAGCCAAACCACTATAAATACTCGTGTAGTGGTTATGTGCTTCTTACTCTTTATCCTTCATTACACATTTATATATCTATCTATCAACGTCCAATATACACATCCAAATAGATTGACATAAGTCGATCTAAATATTTTAAAACGAAGTTTTAATCAGTAAAACTATTCAACCCCCTTCTAGTTTTCCACAATTGGCATCAGAGCTTCGTTACCAAGTTTCTTAGAGTATGTTGTACTTTAAAAACTTGATACGATCCGTGTTTGTTTGAAAACTACAAAGAAGATTTTTTTTTTAAAGTTCATGTTTTAAAAATCATCATATTGTATAATGTTGGACAATGATAGAACGTTCTAATATTTTCTTTGTTAAAGAATTCTCCATACTTGGATTTGGGCATCCTAAGAAGATCATGAAGAAATTCTCTAAATACTTCTTTCCTTAAAAAGAATATTTAGCAAATGTATGATCTTTAATAAATTACAAATATTTGTTTTTGTCATTTCTTTTAATCATGATTAAGTTTTAGTAGTATCTTACGCTTCTTTATAATCACTAAAGTAGTTATCTATATTAAACTCGTCATCAAGAATAATATTCTTTGTTGATTTATATAGACAATACTTCAAACTAGTAATAATGATATCTCAGCTGTTCGAGAGCCTTGATCATTACTTCATTAAAAGGACTATTGACATTTCATCTATGTCAATGAGTATCCATGTGAAATCTCTTACATTATGATAAAATGGGATTTTATCATAATCTTTGAAAACTTCCTAAAGAATTATGATTTATTCATAAAAAGGGAACCTCGTCAAATAGGATTAGTATAAACCATCAAAACCCCAAACCACAAGTTATAGAGCTTAAACATCGACCCTAGGCAATATAGAACTCCCAAACCAAAATTATCAAGGAATACTTGCTGACTTTTTGTGTTATGCCGATCCCCGCGTTTGAACTAGCCGGATCCCTCATACAAGGGATCCGTGGGATCCGCACAATAGAAGACAGCATAAGTTAGAAATGATCACTGTGGAAGTTCCACTATCACTTTCCTCTATCAAAGACTCATGAACATAAACCTAGTTACTGTTCACAGGAACAACTTGATCATTTCCTTCAAGCAAAACAATCTCTTGTGTAAGTATAATCTTCACTACATTGTTATTTCTATTCCTTGATTCCAAAGATTACAATTTTCATCTTTAGAAGTTGGGTTCAAATGAGTTTTTCATAATTTGTTACCACATGGTTTTCTAAGATAATCTAAATCAAAGAATTAACATTGTTAATAAAAATTAAACTCATTCCTTGAATTTAATAAAGATGTTTTGAGCAAAATTGTGATCAAACCCTTTAGGCTACTATTCACAATTAACACCACATTGTGGTTTTGTTGTATAGGAACAATCACGCCTAGTAACCGCCAACAAGATTATCATGATAATACCCACTACATCCCATGTACCATCGAAAGGAAGGACTTAGCCCGGAGGATAGGAAAGCTTTCAAGTTGCTTCAAAAGAGGCTTTTTCATGAAGGCCGTAGAACCATTATTCCTTGCTAACACCAACATCCAACAAGTCTTTGAAGGAATTGGCTTTGATTACCTTTTGGACATAAACGAGCAAATTTGTCCTGTGTTCGTGCTAGAATCATTAGGAATGATAACAGGACCATTTCAATAGCCTTCATTATAAATGAGCATGATTACACCCTCTCTCTTGTAGAATTTGGAAGAATACTCCGTGTCCTATATCAAGGAGTTTGCATGTATTCCAATGAATGGTCTTTGGCGGAGCTACACGATATGGTAGATCATCATGAAGTCTACTACATGAGAATCCTGGAAGCAACCACGGTAAGGGATACCGTATTCATGGAAAGGGCATCTCCATCGAGGGTCACTAGAAATTCCAAATTGATCTATGGGATCCATTTCAAATGGATCTTCCGAAATGTTCCCTTGTACAAGAAATGGGAAGTCGTGGTAAAGGAGAATGTGCTTTGCTTGGGAGGCAACAAGGATCATCCCAATGCATGCTTGAGCTTCATGATTTATTGCCTTGTGACCGACACTCGCTTCAACCTCGCATATTACATGGTAAAGAGAATGGCGAGTGTGAAAAGCATGGACAAGATGGTACTCCCTTATGCAATGCTCCTATCCCGTCTAGAAAACTTCATCTTCGCTTTAGAGGCTTCTCCGTATTCCTTTTATCATAGCTTTTGCAACAAAGTCATGGTGCCGTTATCCGAGGGAAAGACTACAAGGTTCATGGTGGATGGCAAGAGACCTCACCCACCAACGGATTCATCGGATGAGCGGGAAAGACAAAGAGAAGGAGAAGGAAGTAGCAGCCCCCTTGGTAACACCGATCTAACCCTTTAGATTACATCAATCAATTGCCGGACATTCCTAGTCCATTACAAGAGTGGCAACAAACTAAAGGGATCTTCAAGTGCTTCACTAACTTCTTGAAGAAAAGGAAGTAGAGATGGTGGGATGAAGAGTGAGGGGATGAAGATGAGGATGAAGACGGAGTGAAATGGAAGGAGGATGGAAGGTAAGGTCATATGACCTTAATTTGTGAGAACAATTTCTAAAACAATGGTTTGTAACATCTTAACAATACTTATGTAGAGTAGGATGTAAGAACGAGTAAGATGAGATTTTACGACATCTTGATTTCACTCAAGTAGTCTTCGTCACTCATCTTTGATTACCTTTTAGTTTTCCCACACTTGCTATGCGGTATACTTGTTGTGTGCTTGCATTTAATGATTGTAGAAATGACTCGGATAAGCATTTGCTAAGAGTGCAAATATTGCACAAATGCTGAGAGGCTTCTGGGCTGTAGTAGTCGGATCCCAGAGCTATAACTAGCCAAATCCCTCCAATGAGGGAACCGTGGGATCCGGGCAAACAGATACCTGATACTGATCATGTTTCATCAAACCTGTCCTCTTGATCACATCACTCTAGCTAAACATGACCCTTTAAGACTACTTAAAGTCTTCCTTAAGCTCAGTAGTTCTCATACTCACTCGTGGCTAACTTAGGATCAAATTCAAAGTGTTTTGATTTATCAACTCATCAAAACTCACCATATTTCTATTGCACTCTCATCAGTAGTTAGAAACTTCTATTGCACTCTCACCATCACTATCATTAAGCATCTAGCAACAACTCTTCAACCAAAGGCTTATCCAAAAGGAATGCTCATATGGTCCATGAGATATCATCCATCGAATCATCACCGTAAGAGATCATAATGCTAGAATCCCACCTCAACAATCCCAATCAACAATTGCCAAGAGAACCGCAAGAATTAGCATTAGACCTTTTGGGTTAGAAAAGGGCTCATCAAGCTCTAAACCAAATGTACCTAGTTCTAGTAAAACGCCAAAGCCTTCATTCCTAGAACATAGAATACATTCCTTCACCGAACCTCTTTGTCACCCAAATCTCTATTCATTAGAGCACTAACCACCGAGAACTTCCCACTCACCAACCTTCTCGTTAAATAGGGAACCACCTACATCACTAACTAGTCCACCGTTGGAGACAAGGAATCACCAAGGACTTAATCATATAGAGGAATTTTCATTACCACCACCTTCATTCTTAATAGAACCTGATCCTACATTGCTCAATGTACCTCCACCATCCTTTGTAGAGCCTCCTCAAAACATCCAATCTCCTCCGGTTCCTAATCAAGACAATAATTGCTCTAATTGTCTAATCACCCAAGGACTTGTTCAATAAGTACGAAATGAGTTGCATTTCATGTTTAATCATCTTCTTGAACGATTGGACCAAATCAACAAGTCTACCCATCCTTAGACTCAAGCACATTGATGCTTTTCAAGCTTTTAGTCACTTGTTAGAATTAGTAGAAAATATATTACATGGCTAAATCATTCTCTTAGTTTTAGAGATTTGTAGATCATCTCATGTTTTATTGAATGAAATTTTATATGCCATATTGCTTTGAGTATATGTTTGTTGCTTGAATACATATCTCACTTTGATGCTAACATCATTTGTTACATCACCATTGCTTAATTCTCAAGCATTTGATAGATGGATCCTCCATTATGCTTAGAAGATCCTTCTAAGGAGGGAACCGTAGGATCCTTGCAACAGAAGATTTGTTTTCTACTAACTTGAGTCTTATTTGCAGGAAATTATGCATTATATACTTGTTTTCTAACCTTTGTTTTGTAGATTTTCAAATATACACATGAAGACTTTGACACCCTAAGCTAGGCTGAGCTTTGTGTCAAACATACATTGCAAAACCATTTGCAATATAATCCTCATATTGATTACATTTCATGACGTCCCTTTGCAAAGTTGCAATCATCAAGGGGGAGCATTATCGTCACAAAGACGAAACCATTTGCAAATATAGTTGCAATGCATTAGCTTAGTAGTTTTTCTTACTTGATGCCTCTCAAAGGGATGGACTCGTCAAGGGAGAGTTAAGATGAGAACTCTTCCCGTCACTTGCTCTCTATATTTTTTATTATTATTACCGCTTAAAACAATGTGTTAGTTTCTTTTCGACGCTTTTTTTGTTTCGACAAAAAGGGGGAGAAGATAGTAAAAACTCCAATTCGAACTTTTACGAATTTTGGTTTTTCCGAAATAATTTTATGTTTTGTCATCAACAAAAAGGGGGATATTGTTAATACAAATAAGCCGTAAAACGTTTATTTATATTTTACGATCTTATAATGTTTTGTCGATAACAAACGTAAAATCATTTTAACGAAACAAATAAAATACGTAAATGGTTTGAGCCAATATTTACTAACACACTTACGTTTTCACATAAAACACTAAACAAGTAAAAGTGGTTTTATGATTTAGTAATACATATGTACAACAACTAGTGTTTACATATTGGGTAAATATATACATAACTAGTATGTATCATAATGGGTAATACAATTGGTAGAAGTTTAAGTATTTGACCCATTGACCAAATACATTGAATGTTGTTGGGTAAAACCCAAAGTCCATGACCCATACCCACAACCCATTGCATGACATCATGCATAAGTCCTATATGGATATTATCTATGACCCATGGTTTTAACCCATGACCCATGGACTAGATGCATTACATCTTATAGATACATTGTATCTACTTGGATACCCATGGTCCAAAGTCTAGGACCCATGACCCATTACCCTTGACCCATGACCCAAAACCCATGGGCAAATAGGAGGCCCCACGGATCCCGTGATTACACTAGACGGATCCCTCAAGTGAGGGATCTGTGGGATCCGTTGAATAGTAGCACTTTTTCCTCTATAAATAGTGAGCCATTTCTTCATTGTTACTCAACCCTTACACATATATTTTCTCTTTGAGTTATAAACTCTCTAACCTCAAATCCAAGTGATCTATGTAAGTAGTTTTGTTTTTGTGTGATTCTCTAGTTTCCTCTTAAAGGCGAGATCACCGTCTCTTGAAGTCGAGAAAGTTCAAGTCCATGAGTTGCCATGCTTCGTCATCATCAAGACTAATGAGGTTCTCTTGTTGATAGTTCTTTCTTCCACCATACAAGTGTTGTGTCAAAGGCATTAGTGAAGGATGCCAAAAGAGTCAAGATGAAAGCATTAGTGAAAGGTGCTTAATGTCCATGTCAAAAAGCATTAGTGAAGAATGCTAAAGGAGTCAAGACGAAGGCATTAGTGAAAGGTGCCAAACGTCCATGTCAAGGGCATTGGTGAAGAGTGCCTAGAAGTCAAGTCAAGTGGCATTAGTGAAAGATGCCAAAGGCGTATAATCGATGAGGTGCATCGATGTACAAGTAGACATAGGTTATATCCAAGGATATTGATATCCTTGATGATGTTGTAATAAGGAGTAGGTCTCCTTTGGGATAGGTGTTATGTAGTGTTGGTTAGTAGTTCCTCCATTGTAATGGAACTCGATATTTAGCCTAGTACCAGATAAAGGGTAGGAGACATTGTGATAGGTGTGGTTCTACCTTGTGGAAGTACCCGGTGTCTAGCCTAGTACCGGAAAAAGAGTAGGCGACATTGTGAAGGCTTCTCCACCATAAGGAGTTGGTGTCGTGTAGTTGTTTACGAACTATCAAGTAGGTGACTCGGGGAGGAGTAGGCAAGGAAGGTGTCCATGTAGTCGAACCACTATAAATACTCGTGTCGTGGTTATGTGCTTCTTACTCTTTATCTTTCATTAAACATTTATATATATCTATCAACGCCCAGATACACATCCAAATAGATTGACATAAGTCAATCTAAATATTTTAAAACAAAGTTTTAATTGGTAAAACTATTCAACCTCCCCTTTTAGTTTTCCACAGTAATCATAAATGCTAATTTTACATGATATGTTGTAAGTTGTATTTATTTGTCGTCGATGATCTTTTGATTTAAATTTTTGGTTTATTTTTTATATGGCATCATGCTGCAAATGCTATACACTTTGTATGATATGTGGTCGTAAGTCCTTTGCAATATCCTTTAAAGCCTCGATTCTCTGTCAAAAGTTGTAATCATGATTTTTGTCATAAAGCAAAATGCATCTCTAAATTTATGTAATGATTAAGATGTATATGAAAACATCAAGTGAATGGCCCCAAACTGTATATGATTTTATGATGTGTTTGTTGCATTGTGTGTAAAAATTTGGTTAATTAATATATAGATGATGATTGAGAAAAAATAAATGTGTCTTGAGTTATTTCATCATAGAAGATGATCAGAAGTCTATGCTATAGATAAATTGTAAAAAAGGACACTCAAATCTTACTAAACATAATGAGACAAACTTTTTCAAAACTTTTGTGATACTACCATCTTTTTGGGCTTAGTTTATAAGTCTTTAATATAATAAAAAGCTAGACTAAGCTTTGTGGATGTGTATATGTATTTGTTTACATTTTCCAAATCTTTCTAGTCTGATATGTCGTTGTCCGTGCTGAATTTCTACATTTGGTATAATCTGTGGTTGTGGGTGCTTTGTGATAGCCTTTAAAGCCTGATATTTGCTGATAAATGATTCTTTTATACATTGTGAATAAGCTAGCCTCATAAATTCTGTCTAAAATCAAAATGCAGATCTAAATTGACATGTAACGATAAATCTAATAAATGGTACCATAATTAATAGGATTGTATATTGTGTTTCATACAATGTATGTAAAAATGTGGTTCATTAATAAATAGCTGATGATTGAAAAGCTTCGCAAAATAAGTGATTTTTAATATCGTTAATGGTCATAGTTGCTTATTTTACAAATGCTATTAATTGAAAAAGGGAACTAAGTTTACGCGAAGTTGTGTGTCATTGTAAAAAGTGGATTTGAAAATAGGATAGAAAATTCTTCTCATCCTTTGTGCTTTCTCGTCCTTCAATTTGAGGTGGGGTTTTTATTGTCTTTAGAGCTCCAAAGCTTATTAATGATCTGATCTTATGTATGACTCATGTTTTCAGTCTGCCATTGATGTTGTTATTGTGGGAATTCGGTACCGTGGAACTAGAAGTTTCCAAGACACAGGTTGGTTGCAGCACATGTGATGATTTTTACCATAGTGTTTGTTATCTAAATTAACATAGATGCCCGCATATATTGTTAATTAATCTGGGCTTGCAACACATTATTTTAGGTTTTTTTGTTTCTCCTTTGGATTTCATACATGGTGGTTTAGAAATTCATTAACAATCTGTTTGCCATCTGATTGGTTAACATATGGTCTGATACAAGTTGTGCTTTACTTTTTGTTGATGTCCTTTCAAATTTTGTATTTTAGTTTGTATGATATTAATAGATTTCTGGATGTGTGTTTCTGTTTGTTTGAGCTTTATCGTATCTTTTAATGTTTGATTTGTGTTCATGATTGATGATTTTCGCTCTTTATCTAATCGTGGTCGTAGTGCATTGTGATTTCCTTTAAAGTCTGGTATGAAGTCATAAGTACTAATCTTATACGTTGTATATAAGTTATGCTCATACTTGCTGCTTTCATAATTGGTGCGCGCTATTTTGGTGCCGTGAAAAATAAGTCATGTTAATTAAAAAGGAAACTGATCTTTCATTTTACAATCTGATGTGTTTACAATTTTTTATATAGGGAGTATGTGTCATTGTAAAAATTAGGTTTATATAGACGGATGTACAAAGATTTTAATATTTTTCGCTTGATGCCCTTCAACGTGGCTTTGCGATTGGCTTTTGATTGTACAATAGATTGCACTACCAGGCTTCGATGATGATCAAAGGTATGAGGGGTGTATGTTCCAACCAAGACTTGTCTTTCACCTGAGAATAACAAATACGAAACAATACGTTAAGTGATTACGCAGGGGTTGGACCCTGCGAACCACCTCCGGCGTGAGAGTAAGTATGAGTTATGGTTGTATTAGTGTGTATAAGTAAAGAGATGAGTGTGAAATAAGCATACCATAATCCATTGCCCGTCCAACCTATTTATTGTGGATGAAATAGGGTTGAGACACTTCCTATGAATGTCGGAGATCATGGGGGCATCCCATAATTGTGGGTAACCGCTAGGGTTTAGTGACCCACGCTCGACTGACGGGAAGCCAAGAGAGAGAGGGAGATTGTGGGTTTGACCAAGTCGGAGGTTCCCCTATCCGTGCTTCTTCGTCACCATACCCCGAAGGGCTTAGGGCTTTGAATGGCGAATTCCCCTGAGGTAACCTTCGTAATGACGAATGGTTTGACGCCTATGGATATTTTAGAATCCTAACTTGGGCCTTCGAATGGAAGGGCTTCGACACGTCTCGGAGGAGTGTCCTTCGAGCTACTCTGAGGGTACATCATCAAGCCCCCCAGTCGAAAGTGTTGTATATGAGCGAGGAGACATTGCTTTCGACTTCATGCTTCAAAAAAATACCATCCTGCTGCTAATTGCATTAGTTGGAAGCTAACAATGCACCTAACTTAGCGCATTTAATGCTAATTAATCTTTTCGGTCTCCAAGCCAAGCAGGAATCACATTTTCCAAGCTTACCCGTGAGACCAAAAGTCTTCTTTTTCAAAATTTAAAAAAATTTACATCGGATAAGAGTAATTTTGGGACACGCGGTGTGCTTAAGAGATGCAAAATAGAGTATAAAAAGGGGGTAGTTGAAACCCTAGCACATTTTACTCTCTCCGTCTCTTTCTACACGCAGTAAAACTTGATCGCCACCACTCCAAAATCAAAAGGTAAACCTTTCTTCTTACTTGTAGCTTGTTCTTTTTTGTTAAAAAATGGATTCCAAGTTTATCATAAAACAGCAAAAATGTACATTGTCCAAAAATATTTACACGATCACTTAGCTAATTTTCCGATCCCATTGGAGCATAAAATCATGATGCCCAAGTCTAATCAGGGTGTATTTGATGCTCCTGAAGGTTTCGTAGGGCTATACACACATGCATTTAGCCATTCCATACTTAGGATTCCACTTCACCCACTGATATTAGAGTTTATGCAATACTACAAGGTTCATATCTCTAGGTTCAACCCGTTTGGTTTAGCCAAACTAACCACATTCATAGTGATGTGCAAAGCATACGGCTATGAACCAACATTAAAGGTGTTAAGGGGTTTTTTGAATTTGTATCCTGGGGAAATTGTTAACCTTGGCTAAGAGGCCTGAGGCAGATGTGCCGAACCTATTTGGGAGAGTATACACCAACATAACAGCTTGGAAAGGCAGTTTCTTTTATGTGCAAAACACTTGTATCCCCCCCCAACTATCCAGAGTTGCTGAATAAGGAAAATATGTTTGATGCAAAAGGGTACAATGAACCCTTTCCATATGAGGTGCGAAGGGGTCCCTGCTATCAGCGTTTGGCTAGATACCCTGTTGATGTGCAAGTGTTCCCCGAGCCAATTTTATTCATGGCTGGGATTGCCAGAGTGGGAGGGTCTCCCAAGAAGCCTGTTATCATGTACCACGGACAAAGTATGTTTCTCTACTTCTTGTAAAGTAGGACCAATGTAGCACTGATATTTATTTATTTTTGTTTCTTTTTTGCAGAGATGTCATTCAGGAATTCTATGAACCAAGATTTGGATGAAGACTTGAGCTTCATGCATGCGAAGAAGGCCGAAGAGTCTTACGGTGTTGGCTCTCCTTCCATTTCCGTCAACAACAATGAGGTGGATACTCCAAAGCCAGATCCTATTGCATCAGCACCCCCGCAACTTGCGCTGGAGGGTCCTTCTCAACTTGTTGAGAATATTGCTGACTCGGACGATCTTGCGGAGGAGGATGTCCCGGTTGTAGGGTCCACCGGGATAGCTGACAGGTTGAAAAGCCGAAAAGGAACAGCTGGCAAGGCGGTTAAGTCAACCAACAAAAGGAAGAATCCCCTCCCCGCCTCCGGATCGAGGGATGTGAAGCAGAAGAGTGCTGAAAGCAGGAAGTTTGTGAAGTCAGCCTTTGAGTTACCAGATGAATCTGTGGAGGTTC
>OU343216.1:160581616-160619136 GCA_910596185.1 Chrysanthemum makinoi
GCCGATTTATCAAAGGAGGACTTGTGTAACATATCAGTTTGGGTTAAATTTCATGATGTTCTTATCACTGCATTCATAGAAGATGGGTTGAGTGCTACTGCAACAAAACTTGGTACCCATTGATGTTGGATGCTTATACTACAGTTATGTGCAATGAGTCGTGGGGTAGGTCGAGCTATGCAAGAACTATGATCGGCTTACGAGCTGATGTTGAGTTGAAAGAAACTCTCATGGTGGAGTTCCCAAAATATAGGGTGATGGGTATGTTTTGATCACTATTCGTATTGAGTATGAATGGAAACCACCAGGATGTTCAAATTGCAAGGTATTTGGCCACATTTTGGACCAATGTCCAAAGAAAATCGTCTCATTGGTTTCGAAGAACCTGAAGACCTCAAGGAAAGTCGTGCATGGAATTCCTGTTGGTTCGATGTCCCACATGGTCTATAAACCAATTCAACCAAATAAGAAGACATATACGAGACAAGTAAAAACAAAGGAGATGAATGCTAAAAAAGGTGTTAATATTACTACTACATCGAATTCTTTTGAAGCATTAGGTAAGATGGTTGACGTGGGGAAACGAAGGGGCTTAGACCGAAATGAAACCCCCAATGCACAAGAGGCAAATCGAGTGGAAGGTAATTGGTGTACAGATAACCATGTGGATGAAAATAGGACTATTAGTTCGTGTGATCAGCCTCATAACATTGAACAACAGTTGACTCAGAATCGGTATCTATGCCTAGTACTTCAATGGGAGAGCAAAAAGGAATTTTGGATAGTGAAGTTGAGGATTTATATGATGAAACTGCTCGATTCATGGCTTCCTCATCGAAACGTACTAGTGGAGGTGCAAATGATGCAAATCTACATGAGGATGAAGATTATGACATATACGATGGTTACGAGAATGAGGCTTTTGGATTTACTGAAGAACAATTGTCATTCTGTAACGCGTTCTATATTACTCTTTGAGGTCAAATTAGACGATATGTTGCTTTCTTTTTTAGTAGTTTAATAAGTTTGATTTGTCATTCTTATGATAGTCAAGGTTTGAAGCACAAATGGTGAGTTTGTAATTCGTCTATGTAACGAGCTGAGATATGGGATTCACTCAAATCATATGTATATAAACGTTTGTTGGAGTAATCTATGTACCGGGTGTAAAAGAAAAAAAAAAAAAGAAAAAAAGAAGTTGTTGATAAATTTGTTTAATTTTATCTTTGCTTAACAATGAAGTTGACGTGTGTCCAAAATCACTATTGTATCATATATCGATACCCCGATTTAATCTTGATCAAATAATTAACGTGTTTTTATTTTTGTTTATCTAGGTCAACCATGTAAAAATAGAAGCCAAATTAACTAATGACTATCAATATAAATAAGATAAAATATAGTGAAAATTACTTACGAGGACACTGTAATACCGGTTCATCTTGCAGAGGACAAACTTTTTATGATTTACACATAGGACCGGTTGGTCGCGATTTAAGTTTCGTGTACAACATACTTAATACATGTCACTGCCAAAACAAATGAAAAAAAAAAAAGTAGAGTCAATTACATGAATGGTCCCTGTGGTTTGTCAAAAATTACGGGTTTGGTCCCTAAACTTTTTTTTTGCGGATTTGGTCCCTATGGTTTTGATTCGTTACGGATTTGGTCCGTTGACAAAATTTTCTGTTAGTTGACCGTCAATTGGGGTGTTTGAAAGGCTGAAATGACAAAAATACCCTCGTATGTGTTTCATAAATGGTCCCTATGGTTTGAGTTATCATGAACTAGTCCCTTATTTTTATTTTTATTTTCTATAAAAACATTTTGTCAAAAATTTATAAAAATTCAAAATTTTGTAAAAAATCTATAAAAAATTCCTAAAATTTTATAACAAATTCCGAAAATTTTATAAAAAAAATTCCGAAATTTTTATAAAAATTCGAAATTTTATAAAAAAGTATATTAAAAATTCCGAAAATTTTATGAAAAATTTTTTAAAAAATTCCAAAAATTTTTTAAAAATTTCCGAAAATTTTATTAAAAATTCCGAAAATTTTATAAAAAATTCCGATAAATTTTTTATAAAATCTTATAAAACATTCCGTCAAAAAATTTGGGAAAAATTTTTGAATTTTTTTTTCTTTTTTGAATACTTTTTGTCGGAATTTTTTATAAAATCTTGCCCAAAATTTTATAAAATTTTTGACGGATTTTTTTTGACAATTTTATCAAATTTTATAAAAAATTCAGGGATTTTTTACAAAAAAATTTTTACGAGATTTTTTTAATAAATTTTTTTGACAAAAAAAGTTGACATCATTACTGTAAAAGTTTTGACATAATCTGTTAAAAAATTATAAAAAAAAATTATAAATTTTTTTCGAGATTTTTAGTTCAAAATTATAAATTTTTTAATTTGTTAAAAATTTAAAAACAAATTAAAATATTAAATTAAAAAAATTGTTAAATCATTAGATTTTTAATTTGTTAAAAAAATTGCTAAAAAATTATAGTTTTTAAAGTTTTGACATAACTATTTAAAAAATTAAAAGTTTTTAAAGTTTTAAAGGTTTGACATATGTTTTTAAAATTTAAGAAAATATTGTGTTATTAGATTTTATAGTTTTAAAGTTTTAAAGGTTTGACTTAGGTTTAAAAAAAAATTTATTATTTTAGAAAATTTTGACTAAATATGTGATAAGAAATAAAATAAAATTTACAAAAAAATGAATTAAAATTTAATACTAATGTTTAAAAAAACAAATACCTCGAGGGACTAAATCCGCTTATCTGAGACAAACCAGGGACTAATACAACCGAGGGTATAAGTGTCATTTTATTCATACTTGACGGTCAAACTAACCGAAAAGTTGGTCAAGGGACCAAACCCGCAACGGGTCAATACCATAGGGATGAGATCCGCAAAAAAAAATATAGGGACTAAATCCGTAAAATCCGACAAACCACAGGGACCATTTATGTAATTAACTCAAAAAAGTATTTGGTCGCGAAAGAAAATACGTGGACAGTTAGCTAGAAAACAAAAATCTAATAATCACAAAATGTTGGTCACGAAATATTTTGGGTGGACAAAGGTTTGTATGGGACAAACAACTACGAGAAAGAAATCTAATAACTACATTTTTTTTTTTTTTTTTTAATCTTAGGATTATGCTGCAAAACTTACATGTAGAAGTAAGTTAACTTTACTTCCTGAAATTAGAGAAAAATTTAGAGGCACCCCTAGGTTAGAATTATTTAAGAACACGTGTTTTGGTTGGTTGTTAAACTTAGATGATATGCAAGAGGCTTGTTGCTTAATACACCATTTTAGTTGACACCAAGTGCTGCGTAATGAGGGAGACACAGAGATTGTTCCTTTTACTTACTCGCTAAATGATAATGAAGGGAGGAATTTTGAGGTACAATTTGGAAGGGAGGAATTTTGCTTAGTAACGGGGTTTAGGTTCGGGCCTGATTTTAGGAAAGATTATGAAAGTGGTCCTAATCCGTTTAGGAGACGAGTCTTTGAATCGTCTAGTGATAGTAAGGCGATAACAGTTAAAATGTTGTTAGAAACGTTTTATAGCAATGAGTTTGATAAATTGAACGACCTCGATGCTGTTCGTGTTAGTTTGTTATGCGTTTTGGAGACGGTGCTTATAGGACATGAGCTTAAGTATAATGTGTCGGGATGGCACCTTAGGCTAGTAGACAATTTACCTGCTTGGGACATGTTTCCATGGGGTTCGTACATATGGACTTTCTTGTACAATGAGTTAACGGATGCAATAAAAAAACGTTGGGAAGCGCACTTTGTTAAAGAAAGGAATCCTGATGGTAAACGTCCAAGCTATTCATTGATGGGCTTCATGTGGGCCTTTAAGGTATGTCATATGTTAATTTGTAATCTTTATGTTTACGTGTAACGTTAATGAAGTTAAACAAGTATTTTTTTTTCAGACATGGATACTGGAGGCGTTTCGAGAAATGGCGGTTACATATTTTAATCATAAAAAATATTACCCTAGATCGATTGCTTGCGTTATAAAGAAGGTTTGTAAGGAAATACATCTCGGAGTTATTGAAGGTGAGTTATTAAAAATTATGCACTGTAGTTATTTTTACACATTTATCTTATATATTTGATTATGTATTTAATTTCATACTTATTGTCCTTGTTATTTTAAAGGTAAATCAACCTTTTCAAAGACTTACCCCAGATGATGTTGAGGGGCAAGCTCAATAGTGGCTTTCAAGTGTCGCATTCTTTAATGGTAATATTGACATACCATCAGTTATACCGCGGCCTCCAGACCAACACAGCCGTGATGATGTTCCTGAAAACGTTTATCGACAACTTGCTGAAATGAAAAGCAAGTATGATGAACAGAATAAACAACCACAGGCACAAGATTCCAAGATTAAATATATTTATACGGTAAATTGGTCACGTTAAATTAAATAAGGTTATATATAAAGATAAAATAATAGTTGTATATTATTTTGTTTAAAAATTTAATGCAGGCTATTCAAGCCGGGACTTTACCGCCACTTCCGAAAGAACCGGTCTTTGCTGGTCAACATCATGGTTTTAGTGACTTCAACAATTTCCAAAGCACGCAGGTATATTTACGTGACATAATGTTTCATCTATTTTTTTTTCAAGTACTCACCAAATAATATAATCATATGTTTAGGTCGGGCAAGCATTCATGTCGTCGTCGGGCCCCTCATTCTTTGATGGTGTTCGTTACCCGATGACACAATTCACAACACCTTTATATGAACAAATGCGATGCATCCACAATATCCGGTCCTCGTTCACCCCTACCTCATATCTTTGCTAACCATATGACACAAGAACTTGGTCATTGGTCGTCTACCTATCAAAGCCATGCAGACCCCACATCATAGTTAGGCGTCAATCGCATTGCACTCCTAATGTTGGTGGTGTTAACCCGGTAAACTAATAAGTATAATTTTTTTCATGATTATGCTTGATACTACTAATCATGCAGGAGATAACAAACAGTAATTTTATCTTCTTTTTTAGGATGCGATGAATCGACAGAGGAGAGAATGTCGTCCGAGAATTTTTCAGAGAGCCCTTATACTGATTGCCAGCGGATACTACTTGTAATACCTCAAAACGGGTGCAAGGACTAATAAAAATACGGCTACCCACCAAATATCTCGTTTCGAGCTTGGAAATGATGTTACTGATGAGAATGAACATGGCGATGATCTTAGCTGTACTGGTGAAAATAAGACTGGAACTTATTCAACTTATAATTACAACGTCGACCCTTGTAAGGTAATCGTAATATTGTTATTATTATTATTTTTTTATATTAACTAACATTATTTAACAAAATTTTAAATTGTGGTAGGTGCGGTGAAGCGGGCCATAAAGGTTACCAATGCAAAAATCATTTGTCCCGATCCACCATCAAACAAACGTAAAACAAAGAACAAAAAAATTTCAATGTATGAACATCATGAAACTCCACCTTCGTTCAACTCGTCTCAACCATATGATCACAGTTTTCGGAGTTACAACCCATACCAATCTCAAACGTATCATCAAAACCCATACCTATCTCAAACGTATCATCAAAATCCATACCCATCTCAAACTTATAATCAAAACCCATACCCATCTCAAACTTATGATCAAAACCAAAGTCAATCTCAAATCTATCATCAAAACCCAAACCCATCGCAACCAATTCATGAACAAAATGATCATCAATACCCGTTTCAAATGTTTGAACAATACGATTCTCAACAGTACGCCTCGCAACATCTAGATGACAAAAACACTCAGGATGAAACTAGTTGGCGTAATTTCTTAGGTTTTTAATGTAGTAGTACCTTTTTAATGTATTTTTTCTGAGTTATAGTTAATTTGTAGTATATGGTTTAATTAATGTAATGAATCATAATTTTTATTTTCAATGAAAAATTTCGCATTCATTTATTTTAACTTTCTAAAACTCAATTCGTGATTCAATTAGCTCACTTTCAAACAGTGGCATCCTCATTCATATTAACTTCATTTTAACCATTATTTAGCTCTTTGTGAAGACCTCATCAAGAAGAACAAATCGCGCTAACAAACAATTATCTTTTCAACGTATACATATACTAAAACATGTACAAAGATTGCAATTTATCATTTTTCAAATTAATTTCTCACTCACGTGACTCACTTTAAGACATGATATCTCATCCATATTAACTTCATTTTGGATAAGCATTACTTCGTTGCGAAACTCTCATCGAAAAGAGCGCAAATCACCTAAACAACAAAATTTTATACAAGCTATACATATACTAAAATGTGTATAAAGATTGCAAAAATATGTTATAAGTTATGATAAAAAAAATTGGTAATAATAAAGATAAGGAAAAAAAAAAAAAAAGATAACAATAGAGGAAAAAAAAATTATTGGTCACATCCTAAAACTCGCGACCAAGCAAAAATCAAAACTTGGTCCCATCCAAAAATTCGTGACCAAAGTTAATTAAAGATGATACCTATTCCTACATTTTTGTTTTGTAGCTCTTGATTTCGAAAAAATTATTGACCACTAAAACTAATTCGCGACTAAACTATTAGGGTTTTTTTTTATTATTATTTCATTTTATTTTTCATTCATTATAAGAGTTACACGTGTTGAGTATTTTGTACACGCAAATTAAATCGCGACCAACCAGTCTTTAGATGTATTTCTATTATAAATCCGTGGTTTGACATTTTTTCACTAAAATATACGTCTATACCGTGGTTTGACATTTTTGTATTTCTATTATAAATCCGTATATAATTGCTGAAGTTAAAATGGCTATGCTTTTGAGTGACGCAAAGTTGGAGGTTTTGACATTGACAACATACTCCACTTGTCGAAATGAATCCCCTCTTTTACAAAGTGGATAACAACCAGCACTTTATTTGGTTTCACGCGTAACATACACTAGCGACTAGCTTAGTATCATATTTCCATTTTTGCCTAACTTTAGTTTCCGAAAATAGTCTTAAAAGATCAGATCATGCAAAAATGTTCGAATCATATACGGAGTATCAAAATCCATATCTAGAATTATTAGGATGTTAGTGCTGTTTATATACCTATATTAGATATTTTATGAGATATCATGTTCTTGAAATACTAAGAATTGGGTTTTAAGATATATTTGGATTCAAGTTAACTATTTACGAGAAAATGCCCAAATCAACCAAAATTAGTGGGTATAGTGTCACCAACAAACCTAACACCAATGGTAAACTTGAAACACACTAATCATCATGACCAAACAAGTTAGGGCCAGATCCAACAGCCTAGATATTATTGATTGTGTAGCACTTCTTGTGTTCTGAGCAAGGTTGTCAGGATCGGGATCCTACCTAGGATCGTTTTTGGCTTTGTAAGATCGTGATCGTAGGATCGGATCGGGATTTTAAGATCCTATGAAAATGTGTATATTTTTGTATAGGGGTTGTAGTTCTATATATATATCTCGGCATAAGTCTACACTTAGTCAATTTGTATACTATATAACGTTAAAGAATAAAAAGAATGCCCATACTTTTAAAGTTTACTTCGTGGTGAACAATAAATAAACCAGTTTTTTGTTTATCCTGTTTGAAATGTACATACGCAAGACTTAATATAAATTAATAAATCATATGTGTGTTGGTAAAAATAGCATGTAGTTGTCGTGAAAATATTGTTAGTCATTATCGTAATAATTTTGTACTTAATTTAGCCAATGCTAACACTAATTTCCTACAATGCGCATTGTCACTTTAAACCGAATGGTCATTTGTGAAAAACAATGAATTAAAGTTAAAAAAAAGAAAAACAATGAATTAGTGATTGAGATTGGGCTTTTTGAATCAAACATGGGGCTTAAATGCTTCACATAGAAGAAAAAAGTCCAAAAAAATGGTTTAGCAACAGGATCGGATCGTAAACGATCCTACGATCCTACGATCCGATCCTACGATCCTGAACGATCCTACCAGATTTACGATCCCGTTGCGATCCTGATCGTTTTTTAAGTGTAGGATCGTAGGATCGTGCGATCCTGACAACCTTGGTTCTGAGATTCTGAAATTCACACATGTATTATTTTTTATTTTTTTATTTATTATTATTATTTTTTTTCTTGAACGGGAATTGTGTCTACATGGCCCCTAGCCCAGAAGGCGTAGCGAGCCCACACAACCAGGTTGGGTCCAGCCCTGAGGCAATGACACCCTTCCTTTACGCACGCGGGAGAAAAGCCCTATCGCCCTAGACAAAACTCGAACTTTGGTAAATCTCACATTAGTTGTGGTTGGGAGAAATGCTTGGATAATAAGACTGCTTCTATCTATACTACATAAAATACAAAAATGATCAACAAGTCAAGACTTGAAAAAATGGAATGTGAAAAGAAGAAAATGTGGTTTGTATGGTAACTTTGAAAAGTATTCATGGTTTGCATGGTAACTTTGGAAAGTGTTCATTATTTGCAAAAAACAAAACTTTGCCATAATGTCACATATCATTAGTTGTCTACCGCTAAAAACCACTGCCGCCAGACGTGAGTACTCGCATAGTTTCTATATATGTTTTCATAAGGTGTTAATTACCGTCTTCTTTTTTTTTTTCTTAAAAAAAAAAAAAAAACGCCAAGATTTTAATTTATCAAAAACCGTAGTAAAACTCGAGATGAGAAAATTTACATGTTCTTGTTACTAGCCAAGATATGATCAAAGATCAACTAATCAAGATAGGTGTACGTTAATTAGCTTAAGATCCACACAAACATAATGTCAAAATTAAATCAAGATCGACTAATCATATTGACCAACTAGTATGTACGTGGAGTCTTGAAAGCATCCAAGACTTGAAGAGAATGACCCATAAAAATCCAAACTTGTATTCACCTAACGAACTATATAGTTGGAAGAATAAACTAGCTTGCATGTACAACAATTACAACAACTTATTAAGGTTTTTAAAGAAGAAATAAACAACATTTTTTAAGTAAATAGCTTACTTAACAAACCCGGCCACATTATAAGACTATAAAAAATACCCTACATTTAACCGTAAGTACTCCTGTAATATTATTCGAACCTCTTTTAAAGTTACGTTGAGAAGCAACATGGAAATGACCAAAGCTACACATAATAAACTAGAGCATTCTTAAAAATAATTTCTACAAACAATGATGTAATACTTTAATGGTAACAGAACTATGCAAATATAAAAACTGATGACGTATAGTCTATATCCGGGTCATGAACCCGACTAAAGTCCAACACTAACTTAGCCCGGTACGAACTGGGCTACGCTGATTAGATGTTTGGGCTCACGAAAGCCCAAACCCAAATCTATTTACGGAATAGATATCGGATATTTCCTAAATATGGAGATAATCATTCCCAACCGATTTAGGCGGGATACGCCGAAGGTTGAGGAACACGGAACCAACAAGGATTCCGTGTGTATATAAAGGGAATCTCATCCCTCGTTTAAGGTACGATCTACAAACCTTAATTCTCCTTAAACCCTAAAACCGATTACTTACTCTCACGCCGGAGGATAATCGTGGGAAACAATCCCACGGTAAGCCTAACGGTGTCTTTTGTCTTTTAGTGCGCAGGTCTCAAGCAATAATCCTCAATTGGTGCGAGAGCCGGAGCCTCAAACAAGGAACGCCCAACTTTTGCATCAACAAGTGGCGCCATCCGTGGGACCCTACACTAAGAACCAAGACTAGAATGACGAAGCATGAAAATCAGCGATCGCAGTCAGACCTTATGGGAAAGAAGTCGCAAAGCGGACTAACTCCTAAGCAGACTTCTGGGACAACCAGCGCTGCTAAAAACAATGGATCAGGCCAAGACTTGGTCTTCCCTCTGGTGGAACCGCGCTCGGGAACAACCCAAGCCACTACAACCACCACGAGTGGAGTAGATCCACTGCGCAGCGTCTTTACTACTCCCTTTCAATCGGTGCTAGAAACTGACCTGACAAAGGCACTAGATGCACTGACCGAATAAGGGTGTAGTGATAGAAACAAACAAACTCGCTCTTGAGGGGGTCGCACCAGAGCTAGCACCAGAAGATTTCGTATCCCAAAACTACGAAACATTAACTGCCTTCATGCAAGAGGAAGAGAAGAAGAGATCAAGTCGGAACTTGAAAGCCCGACTCAATTTCGATTCTGAATACGAGACTTCCCCACTGCGCCGTCAGAAAGAGAAGCGCGGGAGAGACAGCCGCCGACCCCCAGTATTCAACAGAATCGGGAGGAGAATCGAGGATGATGAGACATCTCACTCGCATTATCTGAGTGAGAATGATGAAGATGAAAAGCGTACCAATGTCCACACCAGACTTGGTAGCCGCAGAATCCAAGACAGGCTGGGACGACACTATTCCCCAAGTGAAGGTCCTCCGAGTACAAACTCAGAGGACAGTCGGCGCAAGCGCCGAAAGAGGAAAAATTCGTCCTCTGAAAATTCCTCAGACAACGAGGATAGTGAAACTGGACACTGGAAGTCCAAAAACAGATATAATGACCAGGAGGATGAAGATATATCCCTCCCTTGGCGCCGTCACAAGGTGGATGCGTTTACTCGGCGCATCAGTGACTTCTCAGAAAGCAAAAGAAGGCGCATGCCGGCCAACGTAAAGACCTATGACGGAACAGGTGACCCTGATGATCACCTCAAAATTTTTGAATCAGCCGCGACAATTGAAAACTGGCCACAGCCTGTGTGGTGCCACATGTTCAACTCCACACTAGTGGGAAACGCGCGGAACTGGTTCAGTAAGCTTCCACGCAGAAGCATCAACGACTTTGAGGAATTGAGAAAGGCGTTTCGCCTAAACTTTACTCAGAGAAAGAAGTGCGCTAAAAATCCTGTCGAACTCTCCAGGGTAAAGCAGCGCCAAGGAGAATCTACAAGCGCATTCATGGAACGCTTCAAAGACGAATGCATGCAAGTTAAAGCATGCCCGGAAGTATTGAAAATTTCTGGTTTCATGAACGGGATTAATAATCCAGAACTCATCAAGAGGTTGAACGACAAGATTCCTGAAACCTTTGATGAACTCATGAAACGCTCTCGGTCCTTCGTCCAGGGAGAAGCCGCCGCGGCGGATAGCAAAAGGAACTACTCGAACTACCGGTCACAGGAACAACCTGGGAGACAATCCAATGACCGGGGTAGTAACCGTAATAGGAGCTATCGCAGCCAGGGGAGCGGGAGGGATAATGATAGATACACCCCGCTGATCAAGACCCCAAAGGAAATACTCGCAAAGGAAGGTGCGAATTTCCCAGACCGCCCAGATGCGCACTCCAGAGGATCGGCGCACTGGAAATGGATACTGTGATTACCATGCACAGAAGGGCCATACCACTAACGAATGTGTCCAACTGCGCCAGCTCATCGATAAGATGGTTAAAGAAGGTAGATTGGACCACTTGGTCAAAAACATTAAAAAGGGAAAGGATAAACAAAAGAGTGGAAACAAGAAGGAGACACCCAAAGATAAGGCCGACACGATCTACATGATACAATCATGGCAGCGGATCACTAGACAGAAGGTCAGCCAAGAGTTTTCCCAAAGAAGCGAAATCTCTTTCCCTACTCTAACTGCGGACAACGCAGTAGTAGAGCCACTCACCATTGAGATCAGTGCGGGGGGTCACGACATCCACCGCATGTACGTCGATGGGGGAGCATCGGCGGACATCATGTATGAGCACTGCTTCAAACGACTGCGGCCTGAAATACGCAGCCAGTTAAGCCCAGTCAGAACGGCGCTAATTGGTTTTACGGGTGAAAAGATATGGCCCATGGGGCAACTACGATTACCAGTCAGCATTGGCAATGCAGAACACTCTGCGACAGCTTGGATGGAATTTATGGTGATCAAATCCCCTTCGTCGTACAATGGCATTATCGGAGACCCGATATCGCCATGCGCGCAGTGCCATCAACAGCGCACGGGATGCTGAAATTCCCAGTAAAAGGGGGCATTGTTACTCTTTACAATGCCATGGTACCGAATAGAGAATGTAACACGGTTACATGCGAAACGGCACCGATCCCAGAACATAGCGCAACCAAAGTCCCAAACCTGAAGGTTGCGATTCACCCAGAATACCCGGAATAGGAAATAGCCATCGAAGGGTCATTTTCGGACAACGGCAAAGCAGCCGTGTGCGCGCTCTTGCAAAAGAACTTAGACATTTTTGCATGGGAGCCAAAACACATGACAGGAGTGCCGCGCTCAATCACAGAGCATAAACTGAGAATCCGACAAGGGTACTCACCAATACGCCAGAAGAAGCGCGGCCAAGCCCCAGAGCGCGCGCAAGCAATTCTGGCAGAGATACATAAACTGGTGGATGCGGGAATCATGCGTGAAGTCTATTACCATGACTGGCTTTCTAACCCAGTAATGGTCAAAAAGAGCGACGGCAGCTGGCGAATGTGCGTAGACTTCACCGACCTGAATAAAGCATGCCCACAAGACTGCTATCCATTACCAGAGATAGACTGGAAAATAGAGTCCTTGTGCGGATATCCTTTAAAATGCTTCCTCGACGCATACAAGGGATATCACCAAATACAGATGGCTAAGGAAGACGAGGAAAAAACGGCCTTTCATACAAGCCAAGGCGTTTACTGTTATACAAAAATGTCCTTTGGCTTGAAGAATGCGGGCGCTACCTATCAGCGATTAGTGGATCATGCTTTCAAAAAACAGGTGGGCCGCAACCTGGAAGTCTATGTGGATGACTTGGTTATAAAGAGCCATACTGAAGATGAGCTTGTGCGCGACATAGAGGAAACCTTCAAAACTCTACGAGAGATTAACATGAAGCTAAATCCTAAGAAATGCACATTCGGCGCTACTGAAGGCATGTTCCTAGGATACCTGATAGAGCCTGACGGCATAAAACCTTGTCCAGAAAAGACAAAGGCGGTCACCGAACTTCCTTCACCGCGCACGCTGAAGGAAGTCCAATCTCTCAACGGAAAGCTGGCCGGCCTAAATAGGTTCCTATCCAAGTCAGCAGAAAAATGCTTACCCCTTTTCAAAACACTCAAGAAGTGTATAAAAAAGGGTGACTTCCGGTGGACCACGGAGGCGGAAGAAGCCTTCACTCTGCTCAAACAGCATCTAGCAACGCTCCCAACACTTGTCGCATCCCGACCAGGGGAAGAGCTGATCATGTATTTATCAGCAACTCATGGAGCAGTGAGCGCAGTGCTACTAACAGATAGGGATTCGGTACAAACCCCTATCTATTTTGTAAGCAGAGCGCTCAAGAAGACGGAGATGAACTACAGCGCCATGGAAAAATTGGTTCTGGCATTGGTGTTTGCTGCCAAGCGACTACGCAGGTACTTCCAAGCGCACCCGATAGCAGTAATCACAGACCAACCGATCAAGCAGATCATCTCCAAATCTGATGCGTTAGGCCGACTCCAGAAGTGGAGTGTATTGCTAGGTGAACACAACATCTCTTACAGACCGCGTACCGCAATCAAAGGACAGACACCGACGAGGTACCCGCACCAAGTAAGAAGGAACTACAAGATCCATGGATCTTGTTTACAGATGGATCCTCATGCGTGGACGGGTCAGGAGCTGGCCTCATTCTCACAAATCCAGAGGGAATGGAATTCACTTACGCACTGCGTTTTGAATTTACAGCGACAAACAATGAGGCAGAATATGAAGCTCTAATCGCCGGATTACGCATTGCAGCTCGAATGGGTGTACGTAACCTGGAAGCAAATGTGGATTCCCGGCTAGTAGCCAACCACGTGTTGGGCGAATACGTGGCTAAAGAAGAAAATATGATTCAGTATCTCGACAAGACCAAGACACTGATTAAAGGCTTTGATAGATTCACCATCAAGCAAATTCCTAGAGGAGAAAACCGCAAGGCAGATGCACTAAGCAAGATCGCCTCGACAAGCTTTGCACACCTGTCAAAACAAGTGCTGGTGGAAACACTGAAAAGCAAATCCATATCGGAGATGGAAGTCTCCACAGTAATAGAGGAGGAAGGTCCTACGTGGATGACACCGATAACGAAATTCCTAAACAAAGGAATGTTACCCCAAGAGCAGAAGGAAGCTCGCAGGATACGGCGCACAGCACAAAGATTCGAACTTCGAGACAACATACTGTACCGACGCTCCTTCCTTCAACCATGGCTCCGCTGTGTGGGCCCACTACAAGCAAATTACGTGCTGCGAGAAATCCATGAAGGTTCATGCAGCATGCACTCAGGACCACGGTCCGTTGTGGCACGCGCCATGAGATCAGGGTACTACTGGCCAACCATGCACCGCGATGCGCGGGACTTAATAAGGAAGTGCAACGATTGCCAAGTTCACCGACCCGTCCCGCGCAAACCACAGCACGAGCTAACACCAATCACATCCCCATGGCCATTCTACAAGTGGGGTATCGATATTGCAGGACCTTTTCCAGTCGCAGTGGGAGGATTGAAATTCCTCATAGTCGCCATAGACTACTTCACTAAGTGGATCGAAGCAAAAGCAGTGGTAACAATCACTGGCAACCAGGTGAAACGCTTCGTCTGGGAAAATATTGTATGCCGCTTCGGTTTGCCTGGCGAAATCATCTCGGACAATGGGAAACAATTCTGCGAAAATCTTTTCAAGGATTGGTGCGAGAAGTTGAACATCACACAGCACTTCGCGTCAGTTAAACACCCACAAACCAACGGCTTAGTCGAACGTGCGAATCGAAGCTTAGGTGAAGGAATTAAGGCACGCCTAGAAACGCACAAAGGAAGGTGGGTGGAAGAGCTATCACATGTCTTATGGGCGCATCGAACCTCAATCAAAACTAGCACGGGAGACACTCCCTTCGCTCTAGTCTACGGGACAGAAGCCGTCATACCAGCCGAGATCGGCATGCCAACTATCCGCACCGCTGAAATCAATGTGGCAACCAATGACGACGAGAGACGGATCGACTTAGACCTGCTAGAAGAAAGGCGCGAACGCGCAGCTATACGTGAGGCAAAATCAAAGTCAAGGATGAAAGGATACTACGACACTAAAGTGCGTAATGTTTCATTCAGACCAGGTGACTTCGTCTACCGCGCCAATGACGCGAGCCACGCAGAAGACACGGGCAAGCTCGGACCAAAGTGGGAAGGACCCTATGAGGTTACTGAAGCACTAGGAACAGGCGCGTACAAGTTACGAGGCTCGGATGGTCGAGAACTGCCGCGCACATGGAACATCTGCAACCTCAAGAGGTGCTACCTATAGGAGTCGCCACGGCCCAGCGTACAAGCACTCAGGCACTTTACTAAAGTACCCAATAAACATCTATGTACTTACTTTTTTGTTTCTCTTATTATAATGTCTTACCTATTTAAACTTGCAAGTATCAATAAAACGTCGCGGTTTCTAGCTAACTCCGCGACACATTTTAATTTGTTATTTACATATACTGTATGTCTTAACAACTTCTTATCTCTTGCCTACATGGCATGCATGCACTATAATAAACCCACGATGGTAAAAGGATAAGTTAACCTACTAAACAACTTGTTGAGTAAGAGGGTTGCAAACCCATCAACACCGGATCACGTATCCTTGTTAAACACCTTGTTCTCAAGATGTTGGAAAAAGTTTTGTGCGCATCCCACGACGGGTGCGCCACATCGCATATGGTGCACGTTTAACAACTTAGGAACCAAGACACTTGATTCCTTAATGTGATATTTACAGTACGCTGAATATCATAACATACACGACTATGATAAAGTACTTAGAAATTATTTCTCAAGTACACTATGATCTTCATACATGATTACGGACTTCCTATATTGTTCGCACTGGCATACACATTTGTTTCTTCGGCAACGAATACGTCTTTTACGCAAAGACAAACAGATAAAAATGTACAGCACAAAGTTACAATAATACTCACATGCAATTAGCAAAAGAAGATTCTTATTAATAACTACTAGTTATTACAAAAGATGGTTACTTCACAAAGTACAACCTACCAACTATGACAACGCTCAGTAGATGAGCTACCCACGCGGTTTGCGGTATCTTTAGCCTCGCTAAGCCTCTTCAACAAGTCTGAGTCCTGACGAGACACAGTAGCCACACTCACTGGCACCCCGTCAGACCTTGGCTGATGAGCTGCACCAACCTCACACAAAACCGCTTTACCTTTAATACCTTCCTTTTTAGCAAGTCTGGTCGCATGCGCTTCCAACACTTCCTTCAAAGGTACTTCTTTCTCTAAAGCAAAGGGATTCAAAATATCCCTAGGACGAACGAAGACAGGTACTTGAAGCTGAGATTCATGGGGCTTCAAAAAGTAGTCCGGCTGTGCTTCTGCACCCTCGGCACGATGACGCGCTAAGGTCAATCCCGCCATAATAGCATTTATAGGATAATCCTGATCGCGCTCCAGTTCAGCAATCATGGGGAGCTCTAAGTCCTTCATCCTCTTCATAGCAGCGACCAGGTGATCATAAGACTTAGCATCATAATTTGGTACCTTCTCAATAGGCACCTTCAACAGATGCGCCTCGTGAAGCTTTTCAACTGCCTCTGCCTTACCACGCTCCAGAGCGCACTGAACTACCTCCCCGAAGGCATTAACCACTTCTGGCGACTCTAGGGTACTGAGTGCGGCAAGACGAAGACCATAGCCTATGAGCCATCTGCGCTCAGCTATAGTAGACATGAGCTGAGGATACAACTCCTCGTCATACTCAATGCTAAGCTTGCGCAGTTTTGCCTCTTGCACCTCCAATGCCCAACTCACAGTAGCGCCAAGATCTCCTAACTGTGTAAGCAAATCTCCCTTACCCTGTTCCAGATACTTAAGGGCCCAGTTACATGACAACTTGTACTTTCCCGCTTCAGCACGCTCCTGGTTTATTTGGGATAGTAATGACATTTTTTCTCCTGCAAGCCTCTCTGAATACGCATTGGCCACCCTTATTTCAGCCTTGGCACTGGCCAATTGCGCCTCCAGTGACGCAATAAGCTGATCCTTTTGACTATCATGGCTACTTTCTCCAACAAACTTTGCCTTTAACTGCGCAGCCAGAGAAACAAGATCCTCAACCAGCTGACCCATTGGCACATCCCCTGCTGCCACCGGCACCTCGCTACGGATCTCTGGTTCTGAAGACTCAGAAGGAACAGGACTCTCTTTGGATGGCGACTCCGCACCCTGTTCAAACCTGCAGGCACAGACATAGAAGTGTCAATTTCTCTTATGAACAGTTGACAAAGCAAAAAATAGAGGGAAAACAGTATTGTCAAGATTACTTACTGGGGGCCAGAGACATTCGCCGATGGGTGCGATGACGCAGCCTCACTTGCAGATGATTCCAGATCGAAGACCACATAACGTTTCTTCCTCAAAGAGCTCACGCCATCTTCTCCACGCGACCTTTTGCGCAATAGCCCAGACTCTTGCTCCTCCACCCCCTCGTCCATAGGCTCCGCCACTGCTACGGGTGGTGGCTGTGCTATGGGGGAGGGCACTTGAGGGCTTGGCACGCTTTGCAACGGCGTCGCCTCTACTGCAACGGAAGAACTAGTCCCTGTCTCCCCTAAATTCATCTCCATGGTACGCCCTGCAGTACCCGCCAGTATAGGCTCCTCTCCTTCTTTCAACGGCCGTGTCCCTGTCTTCACCTCAACTGGCTTCGCTAGGTGCACGGCGGTAAACAAATCCATCTCTGCGCAACACAAGACAACAAATAACACAGGTTATATAATGCGCGGAAAACAGAAGAAAGTTCTTACAGTAATTACAAAAGGGGTTGCGGAAGAACGAGTACCCACCCTGGCCATGGGCGCCTAAGAAGACTGGGATCTCATCTTCGGGACCAAAATAATTTCGGCTGATGCCCATATACACTAGAAATTCCTCAGGATAGGAACTAATGGGGATGCGGTTAGCATTTATCAGTTCCGCATCCTCAACGACATATGACCCAGGCAGGGGGCACTCATCCTTCTCCAACGAACCCCGGGTATGAAAATTATAAGGCCACGGAAACACAGTGTCGTCTACCCAGAAAAAGGATTCCCTCCAATTCCTAAGCGCGTCTAGTTTCTCTGTATAACATTGAAGTCTACCAGCGCGCTTAGCAAAGAATACCCACCCATGTGACCATGTCGTGTGATAAAATGCGCGGAATAGGTTGATGGTTGGATTTACCGCCAGTAAACGACAGTTCACCTCAAAATTAATAATTTTAGCGGCACCGATACAGTGCAACTGGGATATGTGCAGATTATAATAATTTAATATATCGCACAGAAATTGGGACAGAGGTACCCGTTGATTCGCGAATTCGAAAAAACGTGTGTATACCCCCACCTTCCCTTCGGGGAAGTATGCAATAGAGGCCCGCGCACCCGGAACAACCGGATGCACAACCAGAGGTATAAAGTAATCCGAGGTGAACTCTAGAAGATCACTCTCGGTGAGGTTGGAGGTGAAATCAGACAACTGTTTAACCATAGTTTGTTTTACAAAACGCACGCGCGGCTACCTCTGCAATAAGTTGGTTTCTGGATTGCAACTGCAAATTTTCTTGAACAATGGCGGATCAAGTTTTCTTTTTACTGAGAAACACAGTGAAAATAAAGCGATATGTTATATAATCTCCCTCATCCACGCGATGAGTGACACGTGGATCCAACCAACCCTACCTATGTGGTTGAGATTGCTTGATGGGACACGGGTGCAGTAACTTTCCCCCGACTTACGAGGCGCCCATTTTTTAATCTAATGTCTCGATACAATGTACCGGTTGGTATATTTTTATGGCTTCTTGGCTACGCTTCGAAGTTTTTTGATGACTACGGTTATTAGTCTAGCATCCGCAGTTAGTCACTACGCATACTAGACTGGGGGGACATGATGACGTATAGTCTATATCCGGGTCAAGAACCCGACTAAAGTCCAACACTAACTTAGCCCGATACGAACTGGGCTACGCTGATTAGATGTTTGGGCTCACGAAAGCCCAAACCCAAATCTATTTACGGAATAGATATCGGATATTTCCTAAATATGGAGATAATCATTCCCAACCGATTTAGGCGGGATACGCCGAAGGTTGAGGAACACGGAACCAACAAGGATTCCGTGTGTATATAAAGGGAATCTCATCCCTCGTTTAAGGTACGATCTACAAACCTTAATTCTCCTTAAACCCTAAAACCGATTACTTACTCTCACGCCGGAGGATAATCGTGGGAAACAATCTCACGGTAAGCCTAACGGTGTCTTTTGTCTCTTAGTGCGCAGGTCTCAAGCAATAATCCTCAATTGGTGCGAGAGCCGGAGCCTCAAACAAGGAACGACCAACTTTTGCATCAACAAAAACTTAAATAAATATTTTTGACTTTACTTGTTAAAAAACTAGATTAATGCTAATTAAACTCCGAGTACATCCGTAGAATTCGTTGTACCACACTAATGTTAAATTGTTAATTTTTATAAATTAATAATAGCACCGCAGACAGATGGACATATTACTTAAGTTCTAGGACGCGTGATTCTTTCTCATTGTCAAACACCATTAATTCCAACTGTCACCTTCAATCATTTTTATCGCTTTCATATTCTATCTTATTCATAGCTTTATCTTATTTTAATAATTTGTCAAACATTCCATAGTTCCACATCTCCATATATACCCTCATGAATTCCCTCCCCTTCAGCCTCAAATCACATCTCATCTTCACAAGAAAAACCATCTAGCTTTCCTTAAACATCTCTCATCATGGGCAACTATGTTTCTTGCACATTGACAAAGTATTCAAAGAGCACAAAGGTGATATATCCTAATGGCGAAATTCGCAAAGTGCGTCAACCTATCAAGGCAGCAGAGCTAATGTTGGAGTCTCCAAACATGTTTCTTGTCAACTCCAAGACTCTTAAGATCGGGGCGCGGTTTCAAGCTCTTAATGCGGACGAAGATCTTGAGATAAGAAATGTCTATGTCATGTTTCCTATGAACCGATATAGTTCAGTTGTCGCTACGGCTGATTTAGCGACTCTTTTTATTGTTGCTAAATCTGGCTCCAAGAAGATTGGAAGTGTTAGGGTCTTGCCCGAAAATGCACCTACGCCACCTAGGTTGAGCTTCGAGGATATTGAAGAGGTGTCGACACCGGAGTTTAAACATATGATTACGATGTGTAGATCGAAGAAGCCATTGTTGGAGACTATTGCCGAAGAACCTAGTTCATTCAGATGATTGTTTTGTGGCCCGAAGGGTCTATTTCATTGTTTATATCTTATTTGCGTATAGATACTAAAAATTCTTTATATATATATAGATATATTCTTTTTTGCTAAGCAATAAGGGAATTGCAATTCTTTAGTTTGAAGTACTCCTTCATATGTAACTATTGGTTTTTTTAAGGTTGCTAAATATACAATGGAGTGTTACTTTTTCTATAACTTTTACTTGTTTACCCTATGAATGTATAGATATCCAAGCAATTGCTTATAACTTTCATATAAAAAAAATCTGTCATGTTTGATAGATAATGAACAGTAATACTAATGAAGCATTTAAAAAGCGTTCAGTATCATCATTTGAGATTGCAGATCAGTCATCAATAACTCAACAAGCAATTCATTCATTCTGATGTTTATCTTCGGCTAATGTTAAGGAAAAAGTTCTTTTGGGGGTTATGATCCTAGTTAATTATTTGTATAGTAAAAGATCGAAAGCTATTTGAGTAAATGATCTAATTGAAATAATCGTTTGTTATGATGAGGGTAGCCTAACTTGTTGGTCCTACTTTACTTTTATGATCGTTTTCCAACTACTTTGAGTTCACTTTACTTGTTATTTTTGATACACTTTTCCTTTGGTTATACTAATTTCTGAGCAAGTGTATTTGTAAGCTCCAATTCTTCAACCTTTAATGCATGGATATGAATGTTGATTGTGAGTATCTTCAGTTTTTCTGACCACACCTTGCTTGTTATGTCAAAATTTACTACTAATGGCAACTGCTATCTTGTATCTCTCATTCACGGCACAACATGGTATTCAACAATGTGAGATAGGTCACTTGAGACGGTTGATCAGTTTCAGTTAACATGATATTCCGTATAGTAAGTTTGGCCTTTAATTTCTTACTATTTACTAGTCTTGATGTCGATCATTGCCAAGGTTATAAATAGCGTGAGGCGTGACGTGGTGGCATGGCCAAGCTTCACGCCTTTACGGCTAAGGCGAAGCTTTTGCGTTTATAAGGCGTAGCATAAGACGGCACAAAGTATGAAAATATTTATATATTTATATATTTATATATTTATATCATAACTCATATATATCGAGTTTACAAAAACATGTGCCATAAGGCGGCATGTCGGCATGACCAAGCCTCACGCCTTTGCGAGCCTTTTAGAACAGTGGTCATTGCATTGTTACTTTTTAATCTTGATAAATGTCACTGCATTCTCTGGTGTACGTGAATCTATAGACTTCTATACAATTTGCCTAAATGACTCTTTGGGTCAATCATCCAACTCTATATAAAGATTGGTCAGGCAACCAAAATCATGATGGTTTTTTTAAACTTTTAAATATTTGATTCTCCATGTTAGCGTATTTCTCTGAACTCGCTCCAAGTATTCGCTAACTGGATCCTTATATCCGACTGCCAAAAACCTTCGATTAAGTTAATCGAAAAATGATCGGCTTGATGCCGTTGAACCCAAAACCACTTTCCGTTTAAAAACTTATTGGTAATGACTTGAACTACATATGGTTATTTACTGTAATATACATCTTATAAACTCTTTATACTATATTGAAACCGTGAGCTAGTCGTCATGAATATACAAAGTTAAGTCAACCACTACCAAAGAGATGGATGATAATGTGATAACGATAGATACATATGGAATTGACTGTTCAACCATATGATCATCACAACGATAATTAATGAATATCACATGGGACACTATTGGTCACTGATTAGGTTTATAATAAAGATGATGGTTAATGATTTTCAAACAAAAGAATGGAGATGTATCAGATAGATAGACATCAAAAGTTAATTTTTGCATGTATAGTGTACATAATAATAAATACGTAGATATATTGATACGACCCGGTTAAGGAAGTATCGTTAGCTTTGCATCATTTTTAACGTTGTGCTAGTTCCGTAAGAATTGAGGAGAAGACGAGATAGCTATTTGGCTAAAACATGATTGATTACCTTTCATTAATGACAGGAAACCTTAATTAAATACTAGTTATATGATAATTTACACAAACACAAGACTTATCCTAAAACATAACAAATTCTCCTCCTAAACACATATCCTAAACAATTGATAAGTATGGTTATCCCAACCCATCACGTTTTGCTATCTGATGCGTTAAAGGTCCAAGAGGCCGATACGTGATGCGCGTTGCAAATGCGAGCGCATTTTGTACGCGATGCGTTTTGTATTAAAAAGTACAAAAAATAAATATACGTATTATATAAAATAACGTAACAAGTAAATGCAATAAATTTACAAATAAGTCACCAAGATATAATAATTAGGCCAATATCTAATTGTACAACTAGGGGTGAGCAAACGACCCGAACGGACCGGACCGACCGAGACCGGACCGGACCGACCACATTCGGTCCGGTCCTCGGTCTATGCATTTGGGCTAATTCAGTCCTCGGTCCGGTCCGGTCCGGACCACAAACCGACTATTTTGGCCTTAGTAGACTCCAAACGGTCCGGTCCGACCGACGGACCGACCGAGACCGTACCGGACCGACCACATTCGGTCTCGGTCCCGGTTTTTACCTTAATTCGGTCTTCGGTCTTGCCGGTCCGGTCCGGTCCCAGACGGGTGCTCACCCTTATGTACAACAAATAAGTCACCAAGACATGACACAAAATACTTAAAAACAACATTATAACCTCCAACTAAATGTTGTTTTTAACGAGAACCTCCTCCTTTAGTTACTTTCGAAGAGAACGAACATGTAAGTTATATTGTTACCAATCAATGCTGTTTTTTGGGTAAAAGGTCAAAGACCCGGTAAATATATTACTCCAAAAAATGTTTAAGTACAAAGGATATGGGTGAATCCCATATCTCAGCCCGTTACATAGGCGGAAAGTTTACATAACAAGATACTTCCTATTCTCTATATAAGAAAATAAACCACTATTCAAAAGATAACATTTGACTCCTATGAAAAAAAATTACTTCCTACCAAGGCCATGGATCTTGATACCATACGTGTCATAATAAGCATCCAAATTCCCTGGAAGATCGTAAACCTGATCCGCATAGTCATCATAATCATCTTCACGATCATGACCACCACCAAAGAGGTTCATTGACTCATCAAAAGTGTTCGCAACCTCCTTTTCATCAGTATCGGAGTCAACAATCTCTCCCACCTTAGAGAATGGGTTAACCCTCTTAATAGATGAAGTAGACGGAAAATCCTTTTTATTACCTGGATAATCAACCTTTTTAATAGGATTACCAGCATCATCAACAAGAGTAGCTTTCCCATCAATAAGAAGCTTTTCAAACTCCCCAATTTTCTCAACAATGGGGGTAGGGCCAACCTCGTTAGATTCCATTAAATCACTCACAAGCGGTTCTTGTGATACATTCCCGGTCTTAAGAGCCCCAACCTCTTTAGCTTCCATTGAACTACCAGAATCCACTACATCAGTAGGAGTGCCACATTCATCAGTATCGATCAACCAATCAATGTTGTTGAACGTGAATGACTAGATTCCAGTCTATACATATGCATGATAACATGATGTTATGATGTATTAAAGGTATACTTATAAGTTATACAAGTAGAAAAAAATCTGAATTTATTCATAACTAAATCAATAGAAAAAGTTAGAGCTAAAATTTTAGACATGTTTGAATCAAACATATGATATCCAACTCAATTATTTAACATGTATGATTATGTATGATCAAAGATTAAGATGAAATCATGCACAATATGAAGCTAGAATAAGAATATTGTTTGCAGGGATTTCAAATCATGTTAATGGTGCATGATAATGAATCGAAGGGTAACTTGGATGTCGTTATTGTGTTTGTTTTCGACGACTTTAAACAACTTCTATTTTTCAAAGTCCATTAAATATTTTAGCATCTTCCAAACGATTTAATTTTTCCAAGATGACCTAAATTCCATATTGCGACAATTGCGACCGTTACTAGCATTACTCAAATGTGGTAACTTGTTGTCTAACGCAAGCGCATTTTGGGATGGCCTCACATTAGCCATATGATGCGAAATCCTAAATGCAAGCGCATGATGCGCACATTTACGTAATGATGCATGCATTTTTAAACCAAGTCCACATGCATATCATTCATCATTCCTTCAAAACCACCTTACCCTCAAGGTGTTGTCTTGAAAATCACTCTTAGTTCCGGGATCCCACAATCTTCTTTGAATTACAGCCTACATCTTTTTCTTCTTTATGTACCTGTCACTAAGACATTTCAAGAACGGAATAAGAACATGTAGGGTATAAACAGAGTATTTGACTTCTTTATCAACCCTTTTGTTATTTTAATTTACCCCAACACCTATAACCCCATTACCTTCCAACACGTTTGGCTCGTCACTTTTTTGCTCATCGGCCACACCCACCACTTTCGCGTCATCATATTTACCATCCACTAACACCTTCGTTTCCAACTTACTAGCTTGACCTCGTCCATCATTATAAGAGGTACTTTCTACATCAATCACTTGCTGCACCCAATTAAGCACTTTTACCTCGCCATGAGTTTATAAACATGATCAGGTTTCTCGAAATTTATGAATCCCGGAGGTTGTGCTACATATACCTCCTCATTGATGAAACCATTTAGGAATGCACTTTTCACGTCCATTTGGAATAACTTAAATTCTAAGGCACAAGCGTAAGCGAGTAATATCCTAATTGACTCTAACCTAGCTACGGGTGCATAGGTTTCGTCATAATCAATTCCTTCTTGTTGATTATAACCTTGTGCTACCAATCTTTCCTTATTTCTAGATACAACCCCATTTTCATCTAACTTATTTCTAAATACCCATTTGGTTCCTATTATGGTTGTATACTTAGGTCGAGGTACTAACTCCCAAACATCATAAGACTTAAATTGGTTTAATTCCTCTTGTATTCCAACGATTCAACTTTCGTCTTTCAATGCTTCATCGACGTTCTTAGGTTCAATGATTGATACAAAGCAAAAGAAGTTGCTCTTTTCTTGAGCTTGTGATCTAAGGGTTCTTTGGTTTAAATTCCCTATGACATTGTCTAAAGGATGATTTCTTGATTCCTTAATGTTGGTAGTTTCATCTATTTCTAAGGTATTGTTAACCCCTAGATTTTTCTTGTTATTATCCTCGATGGCTTCTTGTTCGTCTAAATAATCATCTACCAAATGTGATGTTTTAGGTGGGGGAGGACTTTCATTGAATGTCACATTGAGTGATTCCTCGACCGTCATTGTATCCTTATTGAGAACTACACAAGCTTTAATATTTTGTGAATATCCGAGGAACACACCTTCGTAATACCTAGGGTCAAACTTGGTGAGATAATCCTTTGTGTTTAAGATGTAGCATTTGCTTCCAAACACTTTGAAGTAATCTATAGTTGGTTTCCTACCTCTCAAGATTTCGTATGGTGTTTTTCCTAAGATTGGCCTGATGAGAATCTTATTGAGTATATACGCAGAAGTGTCTACAGCATTACATCAAAACTTTTGTGGTATGGATTGTTCATTCAACATTGTTCTATGCATTTTTTGTAGAGTACGATTTTTCCTTTCAACTACCCCATTTAATTGTGGAGTGCGTGGAGCCTAGAAATAGTAGGTAATACCATTATCATCACAATAAACTCCAAATTGCACTTCATTGTCAAATTCCCTACCGTGATCCGTCCTAATGGAAACTATAGAACAACCTAGTTGATTTTGTATTTTCTTACTAAATATTTTGAATTGCTTGAAAGCTTCGATCTTATCCTTAAGAAATCTTGTCCATGTGTACCTAGAATAGTTCTCTACTATTACTAAGGTGTAGAGATTCTGTAACTCCGCATGACGGATGGACCAAAGAGATCCATGTGAAGAAGTTCTAGGCATCTAGACGTCGAGACTACATTCTTGGCTTTGAGTTTACTTCCAAAAGTTACATTACCTCTATTGCATGGTTGATATGATGAGAATATCTTTCGATTCCCTGTCATGTGATTAGTACATCCACTGTCTTTAATCCATTCATCGGGCTCCAAGTCGATTCCCAAGCAAATCTAATGATATCACAGAACAACTCAAACATATGATCCCTAATATCTCATGGGTTCAAAGTTGTTAGCATTAAACATCTCATGAATTTGTTGTATTTGACTTGGATGTTGAAGAGGTTAGTAGAATCCCAAAGGTACATAGCTATTATTCCATGTTATGTGATACATGTATGGATGATTTTGTTTTCTAGGTTGTGTTGATCTAGCTTGCCTTTGAGAGACGTTTATTTTCATAGGTGCTGGAGTTTTTGATCTATTGACAAAATGAAGTCTCTAACCGCCATGGCATATTCATCGTCTTCACTTTCTGAACTTGAGCTTTCATTATCACTAGATTCTTTTTTAGCCTTTATAGAAAGAGATCTCCTTTCTACTTTGCTTTTGACTATTTCAAGAATCATTCTTGATGATTTGCTCGTGAACTTTTAGGTTCCCGATGAGCTTATCAAGCGATAGTGAAGCTAAGTCTTTGGATTCTTCTATCGTCGTGACCGTTGCTCTCTATTTTGGATGTAAAGCCCTGATAAATTTTTTGACACAACTCTTGACTGAAACACTCTCATCAAGGGATTTTAGACTAGTAATAATAGTGTTAAATCTTGCAAAATTACTATATATAGATTTGTCTCCAGGAATAATGAATTGTTCATATTGTTGAACAAGAAGATCGATTTTGTTATCTTTGACTTGATTATTACCTTGATGAGTGACTAGCAAAGTTTTTTTTAGATATCTTTAGCCGTGTTGCACATAAAAATTATTTGAAATTCTTTTTTAGGTAAAGCATTATAAATAACCATTTTTGCTTCATCATTTTTTGCTAATTTCTTTTTGAGATTATCACTTTGTTTTTCATAGAGAACTACATCATCCCTTTTAGTTTTCAGATTTTTCTCAATAGATTTAAAGTCGCCCTTAGTAATAACATGCCAAAGATCAAGATCTTTTGATTTCACATAAGTTTCGAATCTAGTTTTCCAATAAACGAAGCAATTAGCTTCGAAAAGTGGTGGTCTTTGCATAGATTGCCCTTCTTGATATTTATCGAAATTCATTGATTGATTCAAGTTTTTAAAATACAATATATTTTAAAAAAATCTTAAGTAACTTGGCTCTGATACCAATTGTAGAAACTAGAAGAGGGGGGTGTTCTCTTAATTACGTTGTTAAACATTTTTCAAGTTTCTTTCCAAAGACTTTTAGATTCAAAGTTTATGTGATATCAAAACAACAATATATGAATACAAAGAATATAAACAATGATAAGTAAAAAGGATAGAATAGTAAAGAGAAAAATTAAATATTATGTCATAACTCTAATTAACTCATTTGCCACCTAAATATATAAAAACAAAAGGGCAGAGAATATGTGCTACGGCTCTATAAGAAATACCTCAATAATACTTGATTAAGGTAGATTAAGTTCATCTTGAACATGAGCTTTGTCATTTATATCATGTTATGAGTATGTGAAACTGGGAGTCAACAGACATCACTTGATTTTTCATATCGTTCACATCTTTTCTCTGGAAATCCGTGTAATATGAAATTTTTTACTCCACATCCAAAAACCCATATCCATTTGGTTGTACCTTCAAACACATTCATACATTATGAAATTGCAATATCCAAAACCTGAAACTTAGATTTAATTTTTATTTACACACCCATAGATTTCCTTGGCATAATCTTCCTAATTTTTTCTTATTTTTACTACAAATGATTTTTTTTTACCTTTAGTGAGTAGAAATGGACTTCTGCATCCGATTTGTTTTCTTCATTATGTCCCACAGCGTCACCATCCTCAACTGCACTACCATCTATTGTTCAACTATTCAAGCAACACATATCTATACAGTTAATTGGGATCAAATAGAGAATTTGATAGCATTATGAGACAAACTGATACCTAAAATTTATACATAGCCATCATTAAATCCAAGTGTTCCTTAGTTAACAATATTTGAACATCCATAGCTGTTAATGGGTCAAAATATGATGGGATTAAAAAAGTCCTCTGCAGTAGAAAGTTATTTTCATTTTGATACATCATAAGCACAAACACAAACGATATCAATTGCACTACCTTTTAATATAAATACTTTTTCATCTTTTCGGATGGTAAACATTTTCATTTAAATAAAGGAATATAAGCTTATGATGATGTTGTTATTGTTAATTCATTGTTGTGTACAGGAGTACATTATGTTTAATAAGCAACTTATTAGTAGGAGCCTTAAGCCTAAAAAAGCTGTTTGTGAACGGTTTCTGTACTTGTTAACGTATGGATATTGATGTTTCAAGGGAAATGTGAACTTTTCCTTTATTTTTAAGCGTTGACCATATTTCCAAAAACGAATACTCGATAACCAAACGGACTAAATAGGGAATGAAAACGGGTTACGTTGGTTTGGACTTTAACCTATTCAAGTGCATAAAACTCCTATGTATAACACACAGAATGTGCAGAAACTTATGTATTAGTTTATTCAAGAAATAAAGGTTGTGTTCTTCAGATAATATATCATAAAAAATTCTCAGTGGTCTAAACCTTTTTTACCTTTTTCTCCAATCGAGCTTTAACCTGTGATGACCAGAGGTGCTAAAAGTCACGAATCCAAAACCTTAAGATATCTACTTCTTGAACATGGCAAAACATTCTTGAGACTTGTACTCGCAGGAGTGTGTCCCCCCACCCTGCAGTGTAAGAACGCCTATTTAATAAATTAAAAATCAACACTAACGATTCTTAACATTAAGGTTTATTACCTTCACGGTGGCATACGTCATCATTTTGAAATAAGTCTAAGTGTACCTATCAAAGCACCATAATTCAACTTCAGTTATTTGACGACAATTTGAGTGTGACTATAAGTTTATAGCAGCTTCAAAAAACAGTTCAAGTAAAAAACAAATATTTTTCGAATATAAACAATCTATATCAACTAATTCATAAGTAAATTATTCGAAATTCCGATGAACTTTATATGCAAACATCATCATCTTAAACCACCATTCCAAACAAAAAGCATTTACATTTTTAATTCATCGACATCAAAATCATTACTTTCCGATACTTCCATCATGTAAGACTTATAAAACACTACTACAAAAATGGACATAGAGCCCCCTTAATAGAGCCCGGTTTTAGTAAAAAACGGGCTCTAAAAGAAATCCGTGTTATAAAAAATTCTATAAAGCCATGTTTTCATTTATTAAACTGGGCTCTATGTCTAAAAACATTAAAGCCCTGTTTTCTTCCTCAAAACCGGGCTCTATTCCTCATAAAGAGCCCTATTTTTTCTTACTAAACCGGGCTTTATTTAAAAAACTATTAAAGCCTTTTTTCTTTTAAAACCGGGCATTATCAAATGTTGTTTTTGTATCTTCAAAATCAAAATGAACGAAAATACTTAAAATTTTTAGGCGGCTTATTTCCCTCCCCAATTTTCATTACTTTCACACCCTAATCTTTTCCCCCTCTTCACTTTCACAACCCCAAACCCTCTAACCCTTTGTGCCGTTTAATTATAGAATGAGTACCATAGAGCTTCTTAGCATTGAGCCATAAGAGCTTCATTTCCTGGTAATTTTATTTCAATAATTTATTAATTATATATACAGATCTGTTGTGGTTTTGTCATAATTGAGTATTATTTTGTGAATAGTTGAATTGAAGAAGGTCTCTTGTTCTATGGTTTTGACCAATAAAACTAATAATCATGTTGCCTTCAAGGTATTCATTTTTTTACTTTTCATTTTATTACTTTTACAGAATTGGATAAAGTAGTTGATTTTATGGAATTTTTAGTTGTAATTTGAAATTAAGGATTTGCAAGTAATTAGTGAAAAGTTACTCTTTTGTGTTAAAATGTTGCATAACTGACTAAGAAATCATGTATAACTGACTATCTATATGTTTGATTCTAGAAAATTGAGTTCTGGAGAGAAGCTGACATTCTGTCAAAGCTTCACCATCCAAATGTTGTGGCATTTTATGGTGTAGTACAGGATGGACCTGGTGTGACATTAGCTACTATCACAGAGTTCATGGTCGATGGCTCACTAAGACATGTCTTACAATGCAAAGATAGGTAATGGTAGTTGTGTTGTTATGGCAAACCGTGATTTATGTTTTTTTTAATGTACTAAAAATATTGTAGCTCTTGTATGTATTTGGTAACTTAAATGCTTGATCTGTTGCGATGGTGGTTTGCAGGCATCTTGATAATCGCAGAAAGCTTGTAATTGCAATGGATGCAGCCCTTTGGAGGGATATTACATTCCAAGAACATGTACATTTTGATCTCAAATGTGACAACTTGTTGGTCAATATGAAGGATCCTTCACGTCTTATATGCAAGGTTACACCTTTGTTTCATAGTCAACACATGATTAGCAAAACATATTATGTTGTTTATATTTGTTTATGTTTTAATACTGTATTTGTATGTTTATGCTGCAGGTAGGTGATTTTGGATTATCAAAGATAAAGCGCAACACTTTAGTTTCAGGTGGGGTGAGAGGAACTCTGCCATGGATGGCTCCCGAGCTACTCAACGGAAGTAGCAGTAAAGTTTCTGAGAAGGTATGTATATTCATGTTATTTAATCGTGAGTATTTGTTTTTTTAATCATATATTGTTTGTTTCTGTTATAGGTTGACGTTTTCTCTTTTGGGATTGTGTTATGGGAGATCCTTACTGGTGAGGAGTCCTATGCAAATATGCACTATGGTGCAATCATAGGTAGGTCGGCTTTATGCAATGCGTAAATAAATTTGAGTACACTGTGGTATTGATCGTTGGCTAATGATATTCGTGTGTGTTGCAGGAGGCATTGTTAGCAACACACTGAGACCTCCAATTCCAAAGGACTGTGATGGTGAATGGAGAAGGCTAATGGAGCTGTGTTGGTCCCCGATGCTCACGCCTTCGTTTACTGAAATAATCAAGAAGTTATGTGTTATAAGGCTAGGGGGATCTTAGCTAATGTTGTTCTCCCCTAAATTATTAAGAAGAAAGGTACATACTAGATAGTTTTATGCATAATCTAATAAACTGTTGTCTTCGGTTGAGTAGTGATCTTTTCATATATAAGGCTTGTTAAACTACAAAAACCGACTGTTTTCGGTGTAGTATAAGCTTGTGAGCTTTACTACAAAAATCGACTTATTAGTTTGTAAAGCTTATGACTTTTTATTCGCTTAGGACTTTTTATTCATTTATACTGAATTTAATGGAGTATGTTCTGCCACTTAACATCACCACCACCACCACCACCACCGTCGCAGTATTTACTTGCCTAGGAGGAGCAACAATCTGTAGTGGTGGTGCGAATTTATGATGCGGTTGTCTTTAAAGATCACCTATGACTAATGGTATGTGCTAAAACACATACCTTTTCATTATCAAAACTGACCCAAAATAACCAAGAAAGAGCCGTTTATTGCTAATATTTGTGGTTTTCTTGAGTTTGTGCTTGTGAAGGTATGGATATGTAAAAACACACAAAAAGGAACCAAATCAGACGTAAATCCGAGCACGAGAGATCATGAGAGCTTTAGCTGAGCCGGAAGATCAAAATTAAGCATTTATGAAGATTTTATTCTCCGAGGATGATTTTTGGAAGTTTTAATCAAGTTTGAAGAAATGTCAAAAATGGCCCCTCAAGTTTCAGCATTTGACAAAAGTGACCCTTGAAGATTCAAAAGTTACAAATTGGCCCTTGGTCTATTTAAGTATGACAAAAATGATCCTTGGAAGATACTTTCAGAATTACATTTATGGTCCCTCAAATTTCAGCATGTTCACATTTGGTCCCTATGGTTGCTCTTGGATCACTTAACTAATCCAACATAATCCAAATCCAATAAACAAAACATTCGGCCCAATAATAGAAACCCTCTAACCGGCCCAACCTCACAACCCTGCCAACCCGTCCAATATACTAAACCCGTTTACCCACTTGACCCGCTATTTTACCCGAAGTCAAACCCATGTACCCGGTCAAACTCTTTTGAAAAATAATAAACAATCCAAACGCGCCTAATCCACCTTCTTCCCCAATCCAAACAACCATTTACCCGTTTACCCAATTACCACCAATTACCCATCCCAATCACCCACCTCGTACTAGAATCTTTCTAAAATTCTTATCTGGAAGCTAACATGTCAGGATGAGCTCCACACGTGGCCCTTTCAAGCTCTCTCATTGGACGTGACACCTCAACATGTGAATTGGAGCAATGTGATTGGAGGAAGTGACAGAGGAATGATTTGTGGCTGTGGATAAGCCTTCTAGGCTCTTCTATCAAGGATCCAAGACTGATTTTCCAGCTATAAAAGGACCCCTTGAGCTCACATTGAATTCGTGCATTATTTTCCTTTAAATTCAGTTAATGTTTCTTGTATTTCAGCTTTTTCAGTAGCTTAGTAATGATTTCTTAAAGTTTTCTATGTAATCTCAACCTTTTGTAATGATATTTCAGTCTTAATAAAATTTCCAACTTTTCATCTTAAACCTTGCATCTCTAATTCTGTTTCTTAATAAGCTGTTTTTAAGGATTGTAATAAGCTCATATAAGCTGTCCATAGCTTTTATGAGCTTATTTTGTGTTTACTTGTGGCATTTCATTCATTCACATTCACAAAAAGATCTTGGTCAACAAAAGTAAACTGTGGTGCTATTCTTGGTTCAGAAATGGATATGGGTTGATTATGATGTTAAATGGTTTAGGATTAGTGGTTCTTTTGCTGATTTGCAAGCCATAGTGGCTGGGCTTCTTGTAAGTGTAATCTTAATCTCATTTCTAGCTTAATAAAAAGTAGCAATTGTCATTTCTATTAGATCTGTTACAGTATTGATATTTGCAGTCATATTAGCTTTGTTTCAGTGTATTGGATCTGTTTTGATGTTAGCATAGGCTTGTCATTGCATTTTAGCTTGAGTAGATTGCATTTTCTGTCATATAGGAGTGTTTGGATTAGAGCTCAGATTTGAATTGGAGGTTAGTTTGCTGAATAAGTTTAGTTGGTTTAAGTTTGTTTAGGTTTATTCTACTCATATTGGTCATTATCTTGCATCTACATTCACTTATAGTCAATAATCACTTAATCTGTTATAATTCCATAATATGATTAGAATCAGTATGCCATATTTTGCAAATAGGTGTTAGATCAGTTAACTTAGCTTGAATCAGAGTTAGTTCATCACATAACATCATAATCATTCCATAAATCTGTTTTAAAATTCATTTTAGTCAACATTTCACAATTTGTCTTAAAAGTCAAATGGTGTCAAAATCAGTTTTCATCAAATTTTCTAGGCCTTGTATTAGCTTTATTTGAGCTTGTCTTTGCCTGAAATTTGGTACAAGTGTTCTCTAGTTGGTGGTCTTTAGTTTCCAATTAATGGATTTTGTTCCAGCTCACTAGATAAGCTGGTGCAGTAGCTTAAAGTAGGAGGTCAAAAGCTGTTTTAGTTAGGAACAGTTGGCATATTAACTTGGTAAACTGCTTATTTGAGGTTAGGAGTAGCAGTAGTTAGTTGATAGTATAATTTAGCTTCTGTAGAAGTTTGGTGGCTTATTGTGCTAGTTTGCTTATTCATAAGTGCTTATTTGGTGACAGTTAACACTGCAGCCCTCATATCTCACACATAAGCTTATGATTTCTTATTTTTCATAGAATTAAATTAATATTTTAGAATTTTCCTGAGTTTTTCATAATTTTTGGTCACTGTTTGCTATTTTTCTCAATTTGAAACAGTTTTTAATCACTTTTAAATAGCTTTTATTGCAAATAATTAAGAAAAAGTTCCAAAAAATAATTTTTCAATTTTCCCAGTTTAATAAAAATATAAAAAGCATAAAAAAGATTTTTCCTTATTTTTCCCTTTTTATTTGGTATTTTTCACAATTTAAATTAGATTTAAATAGTTTTAAATTAGTAGAAAATAGAAAAATAATCAGAAAGATAAAAATTCTCTTATGGTATTTTAGATTTTATAAAAATAGTTTCATATTTTTCCCTTTTATTTTCAATATTTTTAGTATTTAAATTAGATTTAAAAGTTAGAAATTAGTTTTTAATTTTAATAAAATCCAGAAAAATCCAAAAAAAATAGTTTTAATTCATAATTAGTTTTCACATTGCATTTCTAGAGTAAAAGTATTCTTAGGCATTTTTAGGATATATTTTAGACGTAGTTGCATTTTAATTTCGTTTCGTTAATTACGTTTTAGTAATTTTGCATTAGGATTTCCCGTAAAATAGATTCCCTTAATTACTTTTCCTATTCCCGTAGTTTAATAAAATCAATCAAAATTCAAAACATCGAGCATTAAATTCCAAACCAAAAACGACGTTGGCAATTCACGCCTCGTTGGGAAACGATTCGGGTTGACTAATCCGTTTCAACGATCACACACGGGATTTGATTTATTATTCTTTTTCCTAAAGGAATTTGAATCTATCTTCGTGATTATTTTTGATATCGATATTGAGGTTTTATCCGTACACACATACCCTTAAGCCTTCATTATCAGCGAATCAGTGTCTGAACTGTTTTAAGTTTCTTACGGTTAGTCATTCACAAGTGGCTAGCTTGTGTGAGATAACTTGACGGTTTTGGGCATTGTATTGTATGAATCAAATTTTGGCGCCGCTGCCGGGGAGGTTGTGTCACGACAATATCGTTTGAGGTTTGATGATTAGTGACTCGAGATCCTTCATTCGTGAAGTTACTATTTTTCTATAAATTAAAAAAGTAAAAAAAAAAATATTTTCCTTTTTCTTTTGTATATATATATCACATTAAAAATACAAAAAGATTTTCTCTTGTGTTTTTGCTAATAAATAGAAGACATCAATTATATAACATTCTCAACGGAGGTGTTATCATTAATAAGTTCCCGAACTAAAGATCAAAAACTTGCCTTTGTGTCGCTTGTGAGTCGATTTATTTCTATTTGATAAACAAACTGTGTGGTGGGTATAAGGACGGCCTGACATTAAATTGCGGATGTAAAGAAGCGGGTTTAATAAGCTTCGCGCTGACCTAAAAAGCTCTCTGCTCGCTTGTGCGTGTCTTATAGAGGTGATTTATTCACTTGGGATTATTGGTTAAGTTCACTGTTTTTTCGAATACCGTTCGTTTTAATTGCCTTGGTTTTTGAAAGTGCATGCGCACTCGTTCTAACAACTACAGACGATACTGAAACCGCTACAATTCCGCGAAGGCGAAATAGACGTGCTCCATTAGTCGAACCTGAGATTCGAACTAATCAAACCCCGCCCATCATCGAAATGGCGGAGGACACCCGATCTATGCTAGAGCAACTCCAAGCACCCACCGAGGGTTATGGAGAAGCCATCATCGTCCCAGCAATCGTGCCGATAACTTTGAGCTTAAACACGGATTGATAAATTTGGTTTCGTCAAGCCAATTTTACGGATTCGGGAGAGACGATCCTCACTCTCATATCCGACGATTCAACAAGCTCACGTCTACGATCAAGTACGTAACGTTCGGAAGAGGCTATCAAGCTTCTACTCTTCCCGTTTTCACTCGAGGGGCTGCCGGATTTGCTCGAGAAACTACCCCCGATCGTCGATAACCACATGAGAATTTAGTGTCAAAATTCGTGAACGAATTCTTCCACCGTCTAAAACAACAAGCTTAAAATGAAATAACGAAATTCCACAAAGATTTGATGAATCATTTAGTGAGGCATGGGACCGATTCAAAGATTTGCTTAGGCAATGTCCCCATCATGGTTTTACGGAATTACATCAACTTGATACGTTCTATAACGGTTGAATGAGACTGATCAAGACTCTCTCAATGCCGCCGCGGGTGGTAATTTGATGACCCGATCAACGAAGATGCCTTGTGATTATTGAGAACAAATCTAAAGTTCGTACCTCACGTAGCAAATCGGTTGCTGCCCGAGTGGGTGTTACACCATCATCTTCGTCTTACGAAAATACGTCTAGCACCGATGCTAAGATTGATAAGCTTACGGACATGATTCAGGCTTTGGTTAAGATTAAGACCGCTAAGGTTAATTTTTCTCCACCCGCTCAAGTCAAAGCGGTGGAAACGACTTGTACTACTTGTGGTGGCCCGCATGCCTACTACAATTGTACCGCCACCGATGGAAATCCTTTCGAAGCTAATGCCGTAACCAGAGGTAACCAATACCGTTCTCAAGTTGAACCAAACCCTCGTGTTAGTAATCAAATGGTACCTCCAGGATTTTCTCAATCAAACAATCGACTTCGTTTTAATCAAATCAAGTTCGTGGACCAAATGTTCAAAACCAATTCAAAGCCCCACCGAATCAATACCCAACCCAAGGGGTCAATTACAATCAAGATATCAAGCTTCAGCTATCAAGCTCCCCTTGCCCTCTAATGAATTCTCGAATTACGTTCAGAACAATAATGCTACCATCTAAACCATGAAAACCCATTTCAAGTTTGATAAACGAGTTTCAATCTTCGATAACTAGACAGCAATGAGTGAGTTTTTTAGGAACGAAATTCGCTTCAGAACAACAAGATGTGCTTCTCAGATAAACTTGAGAATATGTTGAATGCTGTTTCAAATGAGTCAACCCCGGTTCCGGTTCTCTCCCAAGTAACACAATTCCAAACCCGAAGGGAGAAATGAAATTCGTTTCCATTCGAGATGATGGGCCCTCGATGACTACTTCCTCTCCGGTGAGGAGTGTAGCACGAGAGACCGAGGGGACAAAGGACCCGGTAATTCCTCTTGATAATGGAAAAGCCCAATACATCCAACCTCTGGTTGCCCAAGTTCCTTCTATATCTGTCATAATGCCGAGTTCGAACCTTACCACCGTAGAAATCTGTTCAATCACTATTCTATAAAATGAAAGTTTGGTTGCGGAACGAAGTTCAAACTTAACGAGCTGATATGATTAAGGCTGCTGAAATGATTTATGAAGAGAATTGGAACAAATTTCAAAGATTTCACTTGACCTACACAGGTTATTCTTCCCTCGAACCCAGCTCCACGAGAGAGCTTGGTGATCCCCGGGAAATTTCTCCTGCTCTCTTGTTGCCCTTGAAATGATATTCCAAGGACGTAA
>OU343216.1:160619236-160696093 GCA_910596185.1 Chrysanthemum makinoi
TTAAGGAGATGAAAAGTTTTGGTTATTCCCTCATCACAGTAAATTTCTCAAGCTCTTCATTTATGAACTCGCCATTGTTCCGTTACGATTTGTTTTAACGCTAGAATGTCATATGGTTTTCAATGTTCCCCTGAATGACATTATTGTATTAGTTTGCTTGACTCTTTTGGAAAGAAAGTGTACCCAAGTGTATCTTGAGAACTCATCAACAATGACAAGTGTATACTTCATATGATTGATCTTGGATGACAGTCCAAAGAGATCCATATGCATGAGGTGAAGGCATTTTTGATGGAGAAATTTGTTTGGTTTTGAATGATGCTGTGGTGTTGCCTTTTCACTGAGTGAGTATAGTTTATCTTTTGCAAAAACCAGTGATGGTAAGCCAATGACTTTAATTTGTTTTGCCAAGTTGTTGATGTTTTTGAAATTTAAGTGAGAGAGTCTCTTGTGCCATAACCAGTTGATAGTTTCAGTGGCTTTGGCAAAGAGACAAGTTCCATCTTGAGAGAGTGTTGACATGTCTAATACATAAACATCATCTCTTCTAGGAGCTATCAAAACAACTTCTTTGTTGGCATTGAAAATGGTGCCTTGTTTGTCATTGATTTGCACAATGTACTTAGCATCACATAGTTGACTGACACTGATGAGATTGTATTTTAGACCATTGACATAAGCTATTCCAGAGAAAACTATTCCATTGCAGTATACTGAACCATAACATTCAATGCGACATGATGAGTTATCACTAAATACTACCTTGGGTCCTGGTTCCTTTACATACAATTGTGCAGATACTTAACACCAGTCATGCTTCTTGAGCATCCACTATCTAGATGCCAATAGGCTCCTGGCGTGTCTCTACACAAATAGTAAATGGATTAGTTTCTCTTGTTGACCCACATACTAGTGGGTTTGGGTCTAAAGGTCTGCTTGAATTTGGCAATTGACTCATGGTCGGTGGTTGAGTGCATTGTGCTACCACGTTTTACATTTGGTGCTGAGGATGTCTCAGTGATTCGGGTTGTTTGGAACTTCTCCTTGCTTGGGTGACATGTTATGCTGAGATGTCTCATGAGCCGATTTCGAAAATATCACAGCATGTGTTCATGAGACAATCATCCTGATGATGATCATTGAAGCCGCCAAAGTGCGGAGGAGGAAAGGGTTTTGATCTATACTTGTGAGCGATTTGGAGGTGAAGCATACTGATGACCAACTTTGGTATAGTTTGCTTTAATGAGTGAACTTACATATTGTAAGTGATCAGAAGTTCTGTGATCATCCTTTTTGCAGATCATACAAAAAGGATTCTATAGCAATTGTCGTGGTAGGTGACTGGTATAGTGGCATATATCACACTTTTGTTTGGGCTTGGTGGTGGATTTTGACCTTGATGAACTAGAGGAGGCTGACTTAGTTTCCTTGATTGTTGAATCAGGAGATTTTTGATGGATTCCATCTTATCAGTCAGCTTCCTCATAAGTTCAGTCAGTTGCTGAATTTGGTCTGCTTTAGTAGGAACTGAAGATGTGGAAGTCTCAGTGGGAGTAGATTCTTGTTAGATTGGTTTTGTTGGTCTTTTCAGGATGGTTCTACCAAGTCCAGACCTTTCTTTTGGTGAGTGAGTATTGAATTGTAGTGGAGTAAGCTCAGAGCTTGGTGCAGCACCCTGAAGAGGTTTCAGGGGTGGAAGCGTTGCATTAGATTCTGCTTCAGACTCAGAGATGTGTTTAGTACTACTAGGCACATTAGGGAGTCCAAGCATGCTCTTAAGAGCTTGACTCTCAGGCTCTAGTATTCTTCCAGAATTGAAATTTGGAAGCTTACTCTCAGGGTTTACCCGTTCAATTCAATCACTGGGCTTGGGAATTGTCAACATATTGGTAATCATGCCACCAGACACAAATGGCTTTGGACTCTGGTCTTTGTTGTGAGAGTCAGGGATATGGTCTTCACCTATGACTCTCTTTTTGCTACTAGGGGCACCCACAGCATTAAAAACCCTTGGATTCTTAGCAGTCCAACTTTGAATGATATCTTTTTCCCTTTTATGTTCATCTTGAAGAGCCTGATTTCTTTTAACCAGTTCAGTGTTTTGAATTTGCAAAGTGATAGCCTCAAGCTTATTTTGTTTTAAAAGAAGCAGTTCATCCCTACACTTGTTCCTTCAAAACTTAGCTTGTTATATTTTGAAAAAGATTTAATCGTTGCTCTTCTACAAACTTAAGGTCAACATTGATATAGTTCATATAAGACTCAATCGAGTCATCATCCATAGAAAGTAAAATGCTTACCTTCTTCATTGTGATGTTGACCCATTCTCCATTCCTGGCATGATTTTCCCAAACTAGCTTAGTTGTCTTCTTCTGAGAGGGCTATCAGCGCTGACATGCACCATTTCATCATCTGATAAGAGCTCTCTTCATCCTAGTCGAAAGTTTCAAAGAATAGGCCTTGTTTTTACCCCGCATGCATTTAACATTGTTTGTTGTTTCTGAGTGACTGGCCTCAAGTAATGCAAGCTTAGCTTTGACTTTCCTGTACTTAGCTTCAAAATCTACACATTTGTTTTGATCAGATTTGTTTTGAAAATTTTGAGGACTGATTTGACCCTGATGGTTTATAAGAGGCTTCAGAAATTGTTTTTGAAAAATAGTCTTTTGCAAAATGACCTCTTTTGTGACACTTAAAGCATTTAGTGTCCTCATTTGCTTTAGCATTTGAAAAACATTTGTTTCTTTTTATAAACCTCCGAGAGTTAGCAAGGAGTGCCCTTTCCTGAAATTCAATGTTCAGGTCATTTAGGTACTCCTCACTTGATCTCTCATCAGGCTCATCATTTGAATTTTCCTTAAAATATTGAACCACATTGTTAGAATAAAACCAGTAGAAATTGGTGTTGAAGTGGTGGTCAGAGACTTCTTGACTTCCTGAGACTTCTTTAAGTCAGGGTATCATCTGTTGATGAGGTTTTCCGCATAGACAAATTGCCCATATATTTCACGAAGTTCAAGATTCTGGATATGATTAGCATTCCTATGTCCCAGAGAGAAATTTTGCCACTTCTCAGGGAGACTATTGACAAAACCAACATTGATTTCATGTTTGGACAACTTAACACCATCATTTGATAGTTCATTTAACAAAGTTTTGTATCGGGTGTAAGTTTGAGACAGAGTTTATGAGTCCTTAGCCCTGAAGGTGTTATACTCAAGTTATAGGTCCATTATCCTGTTTTCCTTGGTATCAGATGGGCCTTCATGACTGTGGACCAGGTCATCCGTGTTTGTTTAGTTGTACTACAGCTTATAACTGACTCTATAATATCATCAGGAAGACATGATATGATGATACTTTTGAGTCTTTGGTCTTGGTTGACCACTCTTCTCTCATCCCGAGTCCATTGAGCTTGTGTTTAGGCAAACCTTCAGATCTTTGTGATAAATGGACCTTCATTTATACACTTGATATAATAAGGTTCCATCCCAATCAAATAGCAAAGCATACGCTTTTTCCATTTGTTAAATTTACCAACTTTAAGTCTAGGGGCAACAGCTGAATAAGCTCCACCCTTTTTGTCGACTAGTTGGGGTACATCAATTTCAGTCATTAGGATCCTGATTTAAAAATGTTTTAGAGCGGCTTAAAAAAAGGTTTTATAATCAGCCTTGCTCTGATACCACTTGTTGTTCCCTATTCACTATCGTATAAAAATAGTTAAGTGCTTAAAACAAACTAATAGTGAATCAATGACTGAAATGACATAAGTAAAACACACTGATAAATTTTTAACTTAATATTCTTTATTAGAAATCAATAAAAAAGAATACATTACCCAAGTACTTGCGGAACAGTACTTGGGATTGAAATGACAAAGGGTTGGTAACTCCTCACGAAGCTCAGGCTAAGTCTGAGCACAACTACTATGGAACCACTGAGCAATCTCAGGGACTAAGTTGTATTTGGAGGAGTGAAAGATGGCGTGTGTGTGTGTGTGTGTTTTACAATTTACAAGCTTGAATCTTTCACTCCATCTTTTATGCTATTTATACAAGTATGAGTTTTAACTTTATCCTAAATGACAAACTATTAATACTGACATTGCAAAACATGTATTTTGTCTCTGCTTACAAAGACTATATTGTTAGAGACAAGGTGCTTTCCATAAGTCAGTGATGACACTGATCCTGATAGTTTGCCATTCAGGGAAAGTTGACTTTGGTTGATAAGGACTTCATCGTATCTGATTCAAACTTATCCCGCCTTATCCCGCTCATTCTTCAGTCTTCATTGCCTTTAGTCTTCTACCGCTTTGTCTTCGTGTAAGTAGTCAGAGGGAGTATAGGGATTCGATTGAGTTATTGTCATCACTCTAATCCACCATCATTTTCTTGACTCCTCACCCCTTAAGTTCTTCACTGAGTGGGGAGACTTCTTCTTCTTCTTACCGAGTATCCCCGACAGACCAATACTCGAAAAATTCTGGAAAAATTACATCATTAAAAACTGAAAAATTTTGCAAAACATCCATTATGACTCGATACAAGCATTTGACTCTAACAAAGACACATATATCAATTTCAATAGTTGTAATTCTCATGTTCATGTTCTTAAAAACTTATGATCTTCCCCTTATTTATTTTGTAAAATACCTTTATATGTAATTAAGCCGAGGTTAAAGACAAAATAAATCATTTTCACAAAGTCTAACATGAGAATAAACAACAATGAAAGAGATATAAAACACACAAAAATTGAAAAAACAAAAACAAGCAAACAATTAAGCATGGGTTGCCTCAATGGGCGCTTTTCTTTATTTATGAGTCTTGTAGCTAGACTCAAGTCGCTCTCTACGTGACTCGCACCGTCATCTTCTTCCTCAAGATCATCTCTATGGGTTTTCCATGGCATAGTTATGTCCTATCGTGCATCTTTTTAATAAGTCATCTTGCCCCCAATTGGTTCTATATTTCGGTCCTAGTTTCACACACTCTTTATTAGAACCCAAATATCTTATTCATCACATAGTCTACTCCTCTCTTCTTATCCTCTTCATTCCTATAGAAGACTGATAGCTTAAGTTCCTTTTCATCATTGGATAGTGATGAAAATTTCTCAATTTTAAATGGAATTTGGTAGGCAACGTCATCGGTCTCATCCTTGAATCTAACTATCTCTAACGACGGATCATAAGTCATCCCGGTGCTATCTACGAATGGTTTTCCTAGAACTACATGAGACAAGCTAGGATCTATAGCCATACTAATATCCTCCACAATCACAAAATCCGTAAGGTACGTAAAGCTACCTACATAGACGGGCATTCTGTTGGGAATTATGCAAAGTGGAAATTCTGCTGAAAATAATGCTGACGGAATCTGCTGAAGTATATGGATTCTGCTGAAGAAGAGTTTCTGCTCAAGTAATATTAACGTATAGTTTGTTTTTGCGGAGATAGATATTCCGTGTATTCTATAGTTAGTTAGGATATGCATGAGCTTTATTAGGAAGTTATAATGTATATCTTATTTAGTTTTATGTTTATACGTTTCTTGGGAAACGGGTTAGGGTTCCTTGTCTATAAAAGGAACACAATAGTATGAGTTATGTACGAGTTGAAAAACAAAGTTTTAGTATTATTAAAAGATCCATAGAGGATCAAAGTGTTCTTAGTTATTTGTGTTTGTTCTTGTGTTTAATTTCCGCTTAAATACAAGTTATAGAGACTGTATTTTAGTGTGCTTGTGATTACATAAGTATAAATAACGATCTACGAGTGCTCATAAGATCTATCAACGTCTTAGTTTCAACAAGTGGTATCAGAGCCTCGGAGAGTCTCTAATACTAAGAACAATCTTTTCTGCACACCCTTACAACCAAAACAACATTCACATGCTGGTTCAGACGTTGATCTTGAGGTCACCAACAACAATAACAACACATCTCTGCAACAGCTTAGTCTTTCAAACAGTAATGCAAAATTTCCATACCTAAAGAAGGAGGAATATGATTTGTGGGCTATGAAGATGCAGAATTGGATCTCCAACATTGATTGGAATCTCTGGAAAATTGTGAAGAATAGGAACAGTTTGAAGAGGACAATCACAGATCCTGATGGTAATGTTACCATTGTTCCTCCCAAATCAAGAGATACTGGTTGTTCAAAGAGAGAACAAAGTGAGAACTATTCTCCTTCAGGCTATACCTGAAGATCAGTTGGGTGACTTTCACTACATGCAGGATGCAAAGGACATTTGGCTGGCTGTCAAGGCTAGGTTTGGTGGGAATGAAGAATCAAGGAGAATGAGGAAATCTATGCTAAAACAATAGTTTCAAGAATTCCAAATCACTGAAGAAGAAGGTATCCACAAGGGGTATGACAGGTTTCATAAGATCTTGAGTCAATTGAATCAGCTGAAGGCAAAGCCAGATAATGATGACTACAACTCAAAGTTCTTGAGATCCTTACCTTTCATCTTGTTGCGTAAGCATTGCCCTCAAAGCTAAAGGTAGGCTGGATATGCTCACTTTGATGAACTGCATACAGCTTAAATCTCTTGAGTCTGATGTGAGAAGTCCTTTTCGTTCATCCACTCCTAGTCATACAGCTTTTGTTGGGGCTTCCTCAAATAGGATGACTTATGCTCAAGTCCCTGTTTCAAAGATCAACATACACTACAACTTCATCAAGTTCTCAACCTAAATCCAGAGTGTGTATTGAAAGATGTGAGTCACTCTTTTGTTGCTGACTATGACACTCAGCAGAACTACCTTTGAGGACTTTGAATAGGTGGATCCATTTGACATGGAAGAGATGAATTTGAAGTGGCAACTGGCTATGCTCTCAATGAACATCAAGAAGTTTGAGAAAGTGTGGGAGAAAGTTTGGCTTCCAAGGAAGACATCCAACTAGGGTTTAACAGAAGGTCAAATGCTTTTTGTGGTCGATGGGTCACTTCTCTAGAGAATGCAAGGATAGGAAAGTTGGTGATGAGGTGAGATATTCTTCCTATCAGCAGATTCAAAAGGATGCTGGAACTTCGAAGGGTAGATCCTCCACAGCACTTGTCACTATGGATGACCATGTTGACTGGAAGATGCATGAGCATGAGAATGATGAAAGTCCTGGTTTGAGAATATTGGATTTGGCAAGTCTGTACTTCAGATGATAGGCATGATCAATTTGCCTTCATGGGCATCTCTCACAAAAATGTGTGTTTGGTTGTAGTGAAAGATATAATGAATTAAAAGAAGCTTATGATGAATTGAAACCTAAATAAATGTTATGTAGAAGTTGAAGCTTATAAACAAGCTTTAAAAACATTAGAAAGACAAAAAGTTTGGTTTCAAAAGAATCAATTGGCTTATGATGAAAAGATCAAGGTGTTACAAAGTGATTTAGATTGTGCTAAAATTGATTTAAACGTCTGAGAAAGAAAAAGCTGATGTAGTTTCTGAAAACAAAGTGCTAAAAGAGAAACTAGATGATGAAGTAGCTAGACATAAAGAATGGTTAATATCAGGTAATAATCTAGCTAGACATATCTATAGTAGTCAATCTGAGACCTTAAGAATAGGTTTAGGTTTTCAAAAGTATGTAGGATTAGAAGCTAATCATGATGGGCGTAAAACTACACAAGCAGGTTTAGCTAATTATGTCAAAGAAGGAACTTTACATGCTGTCCCCGACCTATTAGAGGTTAACATATGCCCATTGACCTTTCCATCAAGTGACTTTGATGGATCACACCATCTGATGGCAAAAAGTCAAGAGACTTGTCGAACCCTGATTCTTCATCTACTGACTTTGTCTCTTGTTGTGACAAGGACAAGTCCTCTGACCAGGGTCTACTTCTTCTACCCAGTGTGATTCAAATGACAAGTCAGACCTTCCCAAGATCTTGCCCAAGCCTACACCCAAGACTGCTTACAAGCCTTTTAGAGTTGCTACTGAGGAATCAACTTCCAAGACAGTTTCTTCGAAGACTTTTCTTTAATTCTTTGCACAATAATGCTTTTAAGTTTGTTAAAAACAATTCTATTAATTCTTGTGGTTTGAATGCTTTTGCATGTAATAGAACATCTTTTACGTTGAATAAATCTTCTAAAAAGAAGATATGTTTTGTTTGTGGAAGCAAATTTCATTTGATTAAGGATTGTGATTTTCATGAGCAAAGAATGGGTGTGTTGGTCAAAAGAAACCCAGACCAATGTGGACAAATGTTAATGATATACCATCTTTTATTCCACAAGAAACTAACCCTTCTCCATTTCCTTGGAGAAGATCTGTTGCTAGACCTTATGTGAATCCAACAAGTTCCTATTTTCAAAATGGTTATTGGCCTAGTTGTGTTGACTCTATGAATAATGGGAAGGGATATCAGAATACTGCTGTGAAGCCCTCAGCATGTTGTTCTTGGACTCAAAAGGGACCTAAATTTCAATGGAAACCCAAGAACAATAGTGGATCTTATACATCTACATGGCAATACTCTTATGATCCACAAGGCAGGTTCAAGTAAGTGATGACTTGAGCCTCTATAGTGTACTAATATTTTGTATATTTTTTTGTTGTTGTTGTAGGATCATCCTCTTAACCATAAGGAAGTTGGCATTGTTGATAGTGGTTGTTCCAAAGCATGTCGGAAACAGAGATATGATGCATAACTTGCACTAGAAGGAGGAGGCAGTGTGACCTTTGGTGGAAGTGATGGTAGAATCACTGGGAAAGGCACCATCAAAACACCTCTACTGGATTTTGAGAATGTGTTCTATGTAAAGGAACTGCAACACTTCAACTTGTTCTCAGTCTTACAAATTTGTGACACCAAGAACAAAGTATATCTATGAGGATGAATGTCTTGTGCTATCTAAAGACTTCAAACTACCGATACACCCTACTGAGAGTTCCTAGAAACACATCCAATCTGAATGACAACCGAAGGTGACCTAACTTGTTTGGTGGCCAAAGCATCCCTGGATGAGTATACAAAATGGCATAGAAGGATGGCTCATTTGAACTTCAAGACCATCAACAAACTTTCTAAACTTGGTCTAGTTGAAGGAGTTCCTTCCAAAGTTTTCATCAATGAACATAATTATGTTGCTTGGTAACAAAGGAAAGCAACATAGAGAGCCTCATAAAAGCTATTGCAGACCAGCCGTGAGCATGATTTCAGAACCTCTTCAGTTGCTACATATGGATCTCTTTGGTCCAACCCAAGTCAGGAAGCGGTGGCAGAAAGATCACAAGTATTTTTGTTTGGTAATCACCGGAAGACTTCAAAGAGGTTTTGTTAGTATTCTTTTTCGAGACTAAAGATGAAACATCTCCAGCAAGGTTTAAAGAGTTCATTCCCCACAAAACCGCTGAACAAAAAGGTTAAAGGTATTCGTGTGATAATGGGACAGAGTTCAAGAATGCTATTTTAATAGAACTCTGCAAGTCTAATGGGATAAAAAGGGACTATAGCACTCCAAGAACCCCACAACAAAATGGGGTAGCGCGAAAAGAAAAAGAATAGGATCTTAATAAGTAGAAAGAAGATCTATGCTTGCTCGACTCTAAATTACCTACCATGTTTTGGATCGAAGCAAGTTGGCACAACTTATGTACCAACCGGTATCCATTACTAGACCTCATTTCAAGACACCTTATGAACTTCTCAATCGAGAGTTCCTCCTCCTATACATTACCTCAAACCATTTAGGTGTCAAGTGACCATTTTAAACACAAGTGATCCATTGGGTAAATTTGATGAGAAAGTCATGAGGTATATGTGGGTTATTCGCCATAGTAAGGCTTACAAGGTATATAATTTGAATGCTAGAAAGATTGTGGAGACACTTAACCTGAGGTATCTAGAAGATAAGCCCAATGTGCAAGGTCAAGGACATGTTTGGTATTTTGACTGGATTACTTAACCGACACTTGGGTTATTCTATACATGTGGCTAATCAAAATGCAAAGTACCCCAGTCTCCCACCCACAATGCAGTACCATGGATGCTGACACATATAGTGAGTTTGAGGATGATGAACAACCTATTATTGTACCTTCCTTCTCCCTAACCATTTTGCGGTGATACTCTAAAGTTACTCGATAAGAGTGAAGATGAGTCCCACTATGTGCAGGATCTTGCTAGGCTTCGTATGCGAGTATGCAAAATTAACCTTGATGCCGAAAGGCTTGATGAAGAGATTGCTAAACAAACAGATGGAAATCATGATTTCCGGTTCTTCTCTGCTTCTCCTAAAGAGTCTCCTATTCCTACCGTGTGTCCAACGACTTTGGAGAACCCTATACGCATTTCCAAGTCCTTCGATCTTGGTAACCATCAACCTAAAGTCAGTAATCCTCACCTCACCTTCCTATGATAGTGATTTGAGCCAATCGTGACTAATCTTGATACATCTATAAAGTCAACACCATCGCTACAAAGAGGATCAACAGTGCTCATCCTCAATCCAATGTTATTGGTGATCCTCTAGCACCTGTTAGAACTAGAAGGACTTACAAGTTCTAAATATGGATGTGTTGTTTTTCTATCCTATGTCTCAGAAAGGGACAATCACACGTACTTTAAGCATTGTCTCTGCTTGCTTGTTTTCTTCTCAAGTGAACCAACCAGTGTTACTCAAGCTCTTGAAGATTCAAGTTGGCTTGAAGCAATGCAAGAAGAGATGCAACAATTCAAAAATCGCCAGGTTTGATCTTGGTACCACTACCGATGGTAAGTATGCAATTAGGACAAAATGGATTTTGAAAAATAAGAGAGATGCAAGGGGTGTTGTGGTTAAAAACAAAGCAAGATTGGTGGCTCAGGGGTATAGGCAAGAGGAAGGAATTGATTATGATGAAGTGTTTGCACCTGTTTCTAGAGTTGAGGCCATTCAAATATTCTTGGCCTATACATCTTACATTGGATTTATGGTATATCAAATGGATGTCAAAGGTGCTTTTCTCAGATGGTGAAATAGAAGAGGGGGTTTATGTCACTCAACCCAAAGGATTTGAAGACCCAGATCATCCTAAACATGTTTACAAGGTTGTAAAAGCTCCCTATGGACTACATCAGGCACCAAGAGCATGGTATGCTACACTTTCATCATTTCTGCTGAAGCATGGTTATAGAAGAGGTGCCATTGACAAAACACTTTTCCTAAAGAAGAATTCCACAGCCATCATACTTGTGCAAGTTTATGTGGATGACATTATCTTTGGCTCCACAAAAGAAGCTTGGTGCATGAAGTTTGAGGAGCTGATGAAGGGAGAGTTTTATGAGTGCTATGGGGAGCTTACTTTCTTTTTGGGTTAACAAGTTCAGCAGAAACCTGATGGTATTTTTATTCATCAGGAGAAATATGTGAGAGACATTTTGAAAAAGTTTGATATGGAGAATGTCGAACTCGCCACTACACCTTATGAAGCTCTAAAACCAAAGAACAACATTGAACCGATCCAACCGTGAATGTTAACTTATACGATCCATGATTGGTTCATTAATGTATTTAATGCCTTCTAGGCCCGACATTACTTTTGCTGTGAGTGCTTGTTCTAGACATCAAGTCACTCCACTTACTTCCCATCTGAATGCAGTCAAAAAGATCTTTAAGTATCTAAAAGGCCAACCCCATTTAGGTCTTTGGTACCCAAAAGAGTCTCCTTTAAGTTGGAAGTATATAGTGATAGTGATTATGCTGGTGCAAATCTGGATAGGAGATCCACACCTGGAGGTTGCCAATTCCTTGAAGAATACTAATTTCTTGGCAGGCAAGAAACAAACCATTGTTGCTACCTCATCTACGGCAAGCAGTATGTTGCTGCCGCAAATTGTTGTGGTCAAGTACTATGGATTCAAAATCAATTGTTGGATTATGGGTTTAACTTCATGAACACAACAATTTTTATTGATAATCAAAGTACCATATGCATTGTTAAAAATCCAGCTTTCCACGCCAGAACTAAGCATATTGAACTCAGGCACCACTTTATAAGAGATGCATATGAAAAACATTTGATAAAAGTAGTTAAAATTCACACTGATGATAATGTGGCGGATTTATTGACTAAAGCTTTTGATGGAACAAGGTTTCAACACCTAGCTGTCAATATTGGGATGCTTAACCCTTAGCTCGCAAAGTTTGGGTGGGGAGGCATAGGCCTCATGGGAGGCATATGCCTCAGGGGAGGATTTTAGCTGTATATTTTGTAAACTTTGTAGATATTTGGTTATCTTTTTGTTTGCTAACACTAACCTGCTAATATTTTTTGAGTTTTGTTTGTTTGGTTTGGTGTGTTTGCTACTCTGTGTCTGTTTTGCAGATTGCTTATATAAGTTGTAGTTCACCAAGTTTGGTTAATTGGAAAATGGCCAAGTAAGCTTAAAGCTTGTTTCTACTGAAGATAAGTACTGAAGTGATCTAATTGTTTATACTGAAGAGAAGTACTGAAGTTAAATTGTTCATTCATTCATTCAAGAAACAGTTTACAGCTTACAGCTTACAATCAACTTCAAATAAAAATACAAGACCATTTCTATACAATATCTACTAAACCTACTAGCTTCTATCATCTATTCCAAATGCTGGATATGCATGACCAGTACGACGAAGAAGCTGAAGACAAAAATGGGAAGGATGGATTGATGAAAACGAAGATGAAGCTGGTGAATATGGTAGATGGATTTGTGATATGAAAATCTTCATTTGTTCCATCTACTCGTTTCACCATAAAGCAATCACTCCATCTTCCTTTTCCCCTTTCCTTTAACGATATGAGATGAAGCACCACAAACATGGCGCAGGAAGAGCTAACACCACCTCTCTTCTGGCACATGGCCTTGGTTGAGGTTGAGGTGTTGAAGGTTGGGGTTGTGATGTCCTCTTCTTGTTGAAGAGTGGCTCTAGACGATCTGAGTCATCAGAATCACTAGAAGACTCACTTGGATCCACTACACTATCATCTTCCGAAGAAGATAGAAAAGGGGACTTCAGAGGTCGAGGTTTATATTGATAAGAAGATCGTAATAATTGGCGAAAATCATCACTGGATGATGATGATGGATAGGATGTTGGATCAATGACTTCTGGTTTGGTAGACATGGTTATTGTTGATGATTGTGGTAGTTTTTGGAGAAATTAGGGTTTGTGAAGATAATTGGGGTAATTGATGTGTGTTAAGTGTGCATTAGGATTATCTTATAGGCGGATTCAAGGTGTTATGACAATTAATGCGAGTTGGTGTCACATAAAAAAAGATATTTACTGAAGGATACTTAGCCTCTTGGGATGTTTCTCGCTGCTTGACCTTCTTCGCAGTTTGACTCTAGTTTTCACAAAGTGTTAAGTTTGAAATTGGTTGAAGTAATTTTCCACGTAAGATATGGTCAACATTAGTTACTTATATATTTGACCATCAATTGGGTAACTTCTACTAATACTTTCTTCACATATCTTCTCAAAATAACAGATTCCCACTTCATTTGATTTAAACACACTTCCAGTTGCGTGAATCATAACCCCTTATCACGATTTCTCACATGGCGCTTCACTTCAAGAAAGATCATAACAAAGTGGCTTTTCTGGGAAAAGCTAAGGGTCATGAATTATATGAACCAATGGTGGAGTTCTTAAAGCAATCCAAGATTCATTATGCTTTAACTCACTCTCCGTGATGCGATATATGAATTGTTGGTTACACGTTTGGGCATCTGCTACGAAAAGGAGTGACACAGAGATTGCAGTGATGATAGATGGAACAGAGTATGTTGTCACAGAGGATTTGATTAGGAGACAACTTCATTTGGACGATGTGGATGGGGTGTATCATTCTAATTCTGTGGAGATACTTGCCGGGCTTAGGGCTGTGGGTTATCAAAGTACTCGAACAGATTTGTGGCAGAAAAACAAGCTTTGCCCCATGTAGAGGTTTTTGGTACATACTTTACTTCAATGTATTTGTAATAATTCAGGGGGATGGGATCAATTTTCTACTCAATTGGGTTGTGGAATTGTATGTCTGTCACAGGGGTTAACTTATAATTTTTCTAAATATATTTTTGATAACATGGTTGAAAATGTTCAGAGGAAAAAGCATAAGTTTTTAATGTACCCTAGGTTTTTGCAAATGATTTTAGACATTACATCCCAAGTCCAAGCCTTTTGTCCCATAGGTGCTCTGAGTGCTAAACTATTTGCTTCAATGAAAACTCATTTTGAGGGGGAACATCATCCTTTGCTGGCAGCTATGTTGCCTCAAGGCAATGAGGCTGCTGATGAGGGTAATGTTGTTGGTTCTTCACCCTCTACTAATGTTGCTGCTGATGGTAATCCATTAGTTGCCATGGATGAGGGCCCTTCTACTACTGCTGAAGCAGCACATGTTACTCCTGACCAACCTTCACCTACACCTTTGCCCATACCTAGTCCTAGTCCACCACCTACTCATGATAATCTTGATGAGTTTGAGCATGAGGTTGATAGACAGGCTACACCTAGTCCTGTTAGAGAGACTTTCGATGATAGCTATCTTGTCTTTGAGCATAACAATATTTCTCTTGAAAGGTCCAATGATGCTCCCATTACCACATAGCAATCTGCTGGTGGAGCTGAGGACACTATTACTCTCACATCTGTATATGCTTTGCTCAACAGGACTGTGAAAGAAGTTGCAGATCTCAAAAAGGAGCTTGCTGAGACTAAGTCTACACTTGGTGATGAGATTGTGGAGTTAAAGAAAAAGGTTCAGACTTTAGAGGACAAACTTGAGCAAAATAGCAAAAGGAAGCTTGTGGTTTCTTATGATGAGGAGCAAGAGGATGCTGATTTGGATTCACTTGAAATATTGGCTAATGTTGCTCAACAAACACATGCTTCTACTCCTATTGTTGCTGGATCAACTAAGCACAAGGAACCTATTCTGTTTTCTAGAAGGAGAACAAGGAAATATTTGAGCAAGGAATCCACTGAATCATCAAAATTGCAAAGTATGGACAATGTGGCAACTACTGATGAGAATGTTGATGCTCCAATGATGGATGTTGATTCTGAACTTGGTCAAGCTTCAGTTGTACAAGAACCACAAGGTCCTTCACCTTCAGCAGATGATCATGATGAAGTGTTTGTTGCTGGAAGGAGTTTTAATTTGGACCCTGTGTAATGTTACTTCTGAAGACACTCCTCAACATGTTACTGCTGATGCTTCAATGGGTGTTTCTTCTGAAGTTCCTATTATAAGTGCTGATTCTGCTCATGAGCCTGTTGACAAAAGGAAATGAGCAATGATTGATGAGGAGCTTGGTTCAGATTCAGTAAGTGAACAGGAAAGGTAAGAACAAGAAAGATTGCTAGCTGAGTGTGCAGATCTAAAGAAGAGTCATGCATTGGCTTAAATGCTTGAAGCTCTGTTTGCTACCAATTTGCCTCCTGAGAGACAAAGAGAAATTGATGAACTATCTACTCAGATAACTGATGAACAATGGGGTACTTACACTAATCAAGCTGCATCCAATCCTACTCTTGCACAAAGTATCTTAGGAGCAGACTTTGATAGTGAGAACTTTGCTGCACAGATGGTGGCTCTTGGTCAACAGAGGAAGCAAGCTGCAGTTGCACAAAGAAAAGCCATTGCCGCCGAAAAATAAAGCAAAAAGGAAAGACCACAAACCGCAGCCGTAAGAAAAATTATATGAGGACTGTGGTGTATAATCAAAGTTCAAGTGTCTATCAATCTGGTTTAACAAAGAAGCAAGTCTGGGCTTTATCTGATGATGTCTTGTTCAATATGTACATTTGGATTATGAAGCAGATTACACCACCTTCCAATTTGAAGAGGATTGCTGATAGTGCAGATGCTCCAAAGGCAAAGAGAACCAAGCAAGTTGAGATTGTAGATTCATTTGATGATGTTACACCTAAGATGATTTCTCCTGTTGTTACTTCTGAAGCATCTACTGAAGCTATACATTCAGCTGAAAGGGTTCATTCTGCTGAACCACATATTGTTTCTTCTGAAGAAGTACCTAGTGTGGCTACTACATCTTTGGATTCAAAGGATATGAATGCTTCTATTCCTAATGTTGCACCTGTTGATAAAGTAGGAGCAAAGTTGGGTAAGAAAGCTGTACAAGAAGCTGCTAAAGCTAAGAGGGCCAGAGAGGTGCTTGAGAGAATGTATGCTTTGCGTGGTGTTGTTCCAATTTCTACTTCTTCCATTCCTGCTAAAGATGTTTCTGATGAATCTGAGAAGGTATCATCCTCTGTCTCTATGGGAATTTATATACCAGGTAGGAGGAAGAAAAGGATGTCTAAAAGGATACATGTTACTCTAAGGAGATCTGTGAGATCAGATGGGACATACACTTCTAGGATTCATAAGTCACTCAGGGATAGTTCTTTGGATTTAAAGGCTGTTGATTCAACTTTTATTAAAGAAGGTTCTGCTAATGCTTTTCGTGAAGGGTCTCATGGTGTGTTGACTAATTGGACTTTGACTGATGGAGAGCTTAACACCATTTTTATGTTGGATGATACTTCTGTGCACTTTAACTTCTTGAAGGATATACTCCATATGGTGGATAGGCAAGATTTGATTACACTCAATGGCCTTGTCACAAAGCATTATGATAATCATTCACCATAAGGTTCTGGTTTATACTTGTTGGGTGATCTTCAAGATCTATTTGGTTCTCAATCTCCAAATAGTAAGGGCTATTCAATTTGGAAAGATTCACATAAGTGGAAGGTTGAGACTTGGAGATTTTATCCTCTTCCTTGTGTGCATGTGGTAGAGACACAGAATGGGATGACTGTTTGTATGTTATCTGATAAGATTTATCCTTTGTCTGTGAACTTGATGAGAAGTATGCTTAAGAAGAAGCTGAAGGTTCCTCCTGATCCAGTGGGGAATGATAGGTTACATGCTGAATAATTGATTGGATTGATTAAGACTCAACTTCAACAACATCAAGCATCTTCTTAATTCTGGTATCTTGGTTTATCTTGTATTATTTGTAATCTTTGTTTTCTTTAAAAAAAATAAAAAAAAATAAAAAAAAAACTGTGTATATTTTTTGTTTGACTGACTTTTCTTGCAGATTTGTTGTACATTTCTATGTTCATGGTTATTAACTCACCAGATGTACCTTGTGTATGTCAAAGAGTTGTCTAGTCCAAAGGGTACAACTTTGGTAAAGACACATCAAATCTAATGATAGCTGTAATGGTTTGCTCAAAATCATAGGGTATGCAACCACCCATGCTTAATTGCTGAGGGTTGTATGGTCATCAATTCACCATGGTTTATTCGTTTTTGGAATCCAAGAATTGGCTAGCCCACATGTATATGGCTTGTGGTAAAGGCAGTGGAATACTACATTTGGTAATCAATTCACCAAGGGGATTCTTTCTACCTAAGAATTGACTAGTCCTGAGCAAACAGCTACAGGTAAAGACATGTCAAATCCATTCATAGTTGCTGATTTGCTAGTAAATCGATGTTATCATTGTACCATAGTTTTCGAACTCAAACATATGGCTACTCCAGTAGTAATGGCTATTGGTTAAGAGACATCAAATCCATTATTTTCAATGATTCACCTCTCACAGGAGTTAACACACCTGGATGTGATGAGAATAGTCTGAAACTAATATGTTTTGATGTACATTTTGTCATTTGTTGCTGCAAAGATCTGGTTCTTACAAGGTTTATCATCATAGAGATGTAATTGTTTTGGTTCTTTGTTGCTGGTGTTCGCGTACAATCCTCTTGTTATGCTGTAAGATCTATCAAGAAACTGGAACTTAACCTAGTCAAATTCCAGTTTAGGGAGGATTGTTGGGAATTATGCAAAGTGGAAATTATGCCGAAAATATTGCCGACGAATCATCGCTGAAGTATACGGATTCTCTAAAGAAGAGTTTCACAAGTAATATTAACGTATAGTTTGTTTCTGCGGAGATAGATATTCCGCGTATTCTATAGTTAGTTAGGATATGCATGAGTTTTATTAGGAAGTTATAATGTATATCTTATTTAGTTTTATGTTTATACGTTTCTTGGGAAACGGGTTAGGTTCCTTGTCTATAAAAGGAACACAATAGTATGAGTTATGTACGAGTTGAAAAACAAAGTTTTAGTATTATTAAAAGATTCATAGAGGATCAAAGTGTTCTTAATTATTTGTGTTTGTTCTTGTGTTTAATTTCCGCTTAAATACAAGTTATAGAGATTGTCTTTTAGTGTGTTTGTGATTACATATGTATAACTAACGATCTACGAGTGCTCATAAGATCTATCAAGGTCTTAGTTTCAACACAATCCCTTAATTCTACCAAGGAAATTACATATAACTCTAAGATCATTGGGGTCTTACCTATTTGGGATAGGTTTTTTCATCACCCAATTATAGTACGTGCTAGTGTAACTTATAGGATTTCACAAACACATTAAACCACAATCATATTGGGGTGTATACAAGTTTTTAGAGAGAGAAAATTTTAGAGAGAGAAAGGGAAGAGAGTTGGGAACTATGTGAAACAAAGAAAAATGGTATTGAAGCTCCAACCCTCTACCTTGGGAGGTAGAGGGTATTTATAGTTTTCTTACAAGATTCGCCTCCTACTGGTTGTGGATCAGGCATACATTGGGTAAAGACCAGTCCGTCCTCCACGGTGTTACTTAACTAAATACTAACTAACATTAAATGACTATGACTACGAGCTTTCTAACGATTACATATACTTGAGGTGACCGACACTTTAACGACTGGATTTTATAAATCCTAACAATCTCCACCTAAGGGAGGTCACCTCAAATTACACAGAATACAAACAAATTTTACATTAAGATTGTTCTTGGATTCTTGTTTAAGTTCATTGCTCTATAGCCCGTAGTCATTGATTCTTCATGTTTAGCATGTTTGGATAATTCAAGTGGAGGTCTTTAACTGATCCACGTGATGATGATTTTTGAGCCAGCTTTGAGATCATCAGCTTGCATAAATCTCTAACTCTTCCTTTGTAGTGTGACATTATGTGATGTTGTGACACCGACCGACATGCTTACATTCGGATCATGATTTCTTTTCATCGAGTAGCGGAAGATTTAGTTAATTCATGATATTTGTGCAGCCGAAGTAGCGTAGCATGGAGTGAAAATATCGAGTCGCGATGCACTTATCATGATTTCTTTAGAAGTGAATGTGACGTGTGAGCATGCGGCTATGGATTGACCTCTCACTTCGATCAACTGCAAACGCGGGTGTACCTGCACACAACAGTAGTATAAAGCGCATGAAAAGTTTCTTTGATCACTTTTGTAGAATTGAGGTACACGCCCACTGCCCTCGTTGATCAATACAAGTACCGCTCATTATCGTATATTCAAGAATCTCTTTTGACAGGTTTCGACTGCTCTAGCCGTTCTCAAACCGAACATCTCAAAGAAGACAACACGGAGTGAATGAACCAGAATTTGAGATTCACCGATTGATGAAAAGAGATTTGAAAACAATCGTGTCTTGCTCAAAATAAAGTTTTTTTGCAATACAACGAAGGTTTTAAGGAAAATCAATTATCAATCATAAACACCTTTTAATTTGGAAATATTAATACACAGTCGATGTGCTAGAGAAAAGAGTTTTAAGCACAATGACCGGTTTTTCAAAAGTATCCGCAATCCATTACCCGAACCGTGATTGATTAATAATTTTGAATCGCCCCATTGTTTCTGTTCAGTTCTCACATGGTTGATCTATTGGATAGATCTCACATGCCACCTACCAAGAGCTTGTTTGATGTTGGCTCTAGAAGGCTTTCCATCTTCATTGTGAATATGTTTGCATATTACTCAGATGTTCTGGCAATACCACAAGGATAATGCGTAGGACTCTTAAAATATATTCTCTTTCCTCATTATAAGAAACAGAGAGTCTTCATTGATTGTGTCCTTAATGAGATTTATTGATGATCTCGAGGCTCTAGACTCAATTGTGCACATTTGGTTCCTATGCCAGAGACTAGGGAGAGGGTCTCCTTTTTCAATATCAACAATCTCTAAGAGAAAGTCGATAGATAATGTGGGTTCCCCGTGAGAATGAAACAAGCCCTTTTAAGAGGAGCTTGAGTAGCTTGGGAAGTTGTAGTGCAGTGCGTCACTGGGTCCATGACGTCTTGTCTTCAATACCGGTGTTACCTTGTTAACAACCAGTAGCATATGAATTGAACCCGGTTTCTGCCCTGAGGTTGAATTAATGGAGGGCTATTTCTTTTCACCCTTTTCCTCATTCAATTTTTCATTCTTCACCCTTCACAGTTGCTTACCGAGACTTCATAACTAGAACCTTGTTGGGTTTATTCCAAGACTAGCTCAGTCTCACCAAGACTCTTCCCGTTTCTCATTTTTCTCCTTTTTTTTATCATTCCTAAGGACTTCTACACTATCTAGTGGATTGTCCCTGGTAGATCCCTCCGGCTCAAGGGATCGGGGAACGAATACCTAAACTAACCATCCTTATATCACCATACATAAAGTAAATTTGGTCGGTCTTTTGGTATTGTTCATCAGCCATTGGAACCAATTTAAAACCATTTGAAAATCAATCCAGGTACTTGTGATATATCATAAAAGCATTTTGTACCAATCGCTTTTGATATTTTAGAAAACGCTCCCCTTAACATGTGCATCGTATGTTTGAAATCAGATTGACACATGGAGGCAAGAGGAAGAATTCACTTCTTTGATCAATTATTTTCTAGAAATATCGACATTACTTTCCCGATAAAAGTCAGTGTTTCACATACAGTTAAAGATATTTTCGGGAAAGAATGTGGTTTTCAAAAATTTGCTCCCCCTCAATATGTGCATCTGATTTTGAAATTGTTTAGCACATATTAGGGAAAACCTGCATTTAGAGATAAATCAATCACTATTCAATTCATATTGGTTTGATGTAGATGCTCCCCCTTAACATGTGCATGAAATTTTGAAATCGTTTGGCGCATGTAGGGAGGAGAGCATGTTAATCACGTATAAGACCATTTATCGAATTATCAGTTTAAATCCAATTTAAATCACAAATTCTCCCCCGATCACAATTTCAAATCCTTTGAGATTTGTGATCTCTATTGATTTAAATTAAATTTTGAGAACTTTTGATGAGAATAGTGAGTTGCTTTTGAAAAAAAATTTAACTGATAAGGATCGGATTTTGAGACTTTAAACTCCATTAATCAATCATGCATAAATATCTTTTGAAAACATAACATTAGCCAAGGTCTTGAATCAATTGTATAAAACATTGTTCTTTTTGGGTTTCCAAAAGTAGACCTTGCTCCTTTACATGCCAATTGTTTGAAAAATAACCTTTTTGGTTGAATTGAAATCATTCTCCCCCTCAATCAATGACCTAAGTTGTTGATTGAGAGATAGAGATTTTGACAGATGATAAACCCAGATGATTTTCAAAAATAGAGTCCGAGGTATTTTCAAAGCAATGTTATTTTCATTAGATGACAAATATTTTTCAGAAGAATCATTAGAAGGAAAAATATTTTGAAAGGAAATATTTGTCTTTTTGGTGACAAATATTTGTTTTAGAATCGAGTATGAGATTTGAAAAATAAAATTAAGCAAGACTCGTTCTTTCCTTTTAAAACAAGGTTACTCAAATGACAATAAACCACCATTTTTCTCCGTCTCATTTTTTTTAAAGCAAATTATGTACATTCGAAGAACATCTAAAAACCCGTGAGATTCTTTGAATATCAACACAAAGTCCGTAGATGTTATCGAATTAAGAAAAACATGATAAATAACAATATTTTTGGGATTTTTCAAGATTTTCTAATTTTTATGGATTTTGAAATTTTTATATTTTTCTATTTTCTTTTGTGGGTTTTGAACTTTTGTATTTTTCTTTTTGAATAAATATATACAAGAGATAGATGAAGAAAACCATTTACTCCTCGTCTTCCTCTTGAAGACGTTTGAGTGTTTCCGGTTGTAGACTCTTTAGACCAAGTCGTGGAAGTATAAACTCAAAACGTTCTCTAGGAAGAGCTTTGGTGAAGATGTCCGCTAACCTGGTATTCACCCTCACAAAATAGAGTTCTACTACACCTTTTTCCACCTGTTCCCGAATCAAATGATGTCGAATGTCGATGTGCTTTCCTCTTGAATGTTGAACATTTTTGCAAGAGAGAGTAATGGCACTTTTGTTATCACAATACAGAGGGATTTTGTTGAATTCAATGCCATAGTCAGATAATTGGGATCTCATCCATAGGATTTGAGCACAACAAGATGACATGGCTATGTATTCAGCCTCTGTAGAGGATATAGAAGTACTCATTTGTTTCTTTGACATCCTGCATGGTCAGCATCTGCATAGGCTGTTAGTGACATACCGGTGTCTTTCGGGTACCAAAGTCCCATGTTAATGGTTCCTTGGAGATACCGAAAGACCCATTTAACTGCTTCAAGGTGCTTTTTAGTAAGCTTAGCTTGATATCTAGCACACATGCATACAAATAACAAAATGTCGGTCATCGGGTCTGTGAGGTACATCGTGGATCCAATCATACTACGATATTTTGTTTGATCAACCATGATCCCCGAGTGGTCCTCATCCGTTTGGTACGCCTACCATGGGAGTGTTAACGGTGTCACAAGTGTCAAATCCAAATTTCTTTAAAATTTCATTAGCATATTTAGATTGATTGATAAAAATGCCTCCGGAACTTTGTGAAATTTGTAATCCCAAGAAAAATGACATTTGTCCCATCATTGACATTTGAAATTTGGAGCCCATCTCCTTAGAAAATCGGTCACATTCATCATCAATGGGGTCGAGGCAAAAATAATATCATCAACATAGATTTGAACGTGAATTAAATGTTTTCCTCGACTCGTGAACAATGTCGGATCAATCGCCTTTGTTTAATCCAGAGATAGAAGAAACTTTGATAGCGTATCATACCATGCCCTTGGAGCTTGCTTCAAACCATAAAGAGCCTTCTTCAAGCGATAGACATGAGTAGGATGCTCTGGATTCACAAAACCTTCCTGGCTGACGTATACCGACTTCTTTAAGATCTCTGTTAAGAAAAGCCATCTTTACATCCATCTGATAGACTACCATATTCTTACTTGCCGCGATTAGCCGTGAAGATTCTCGATTGCCTCGATACGTAAACAGAGCAAATGATTCCTCAAAGTCAATACCCTCCTTTGAAGTATCCTTTTGCAACCAATCTAGCCTTGTTCTTTAATACATCACCATGGTCATCAAGTTTTACTTTGAAGATCCACTTTAGAGCAATGATCATAGCAGCCGTGAGCAGTATGTACTAATTCCCATACATCTAGTCGATCGAACTCATGAATTTCTTCTTGCATGGCGTAGAACCATTGCCTTCATTCATTGCGCTTTTAACGCCTTTTGGTTCGACCTTGGATAGTAAGTGGAGTTGAAGAAGCACCATAAGGCATCAGTTGCAAGTTGTTTACGAGTGGATACTGGACGAAAGGGATTTCCAATGATATTGTTCAATGGATGATCATGTGTCCATTTTCTAAGGTGTTCGTGTGGTTGTTGTTGAGGAACTGAAGTAGCAGAGTCGTTCTCTCCTGATGAAGATGGTTCTGATGATGGTTTAGGAGCAAATATGTTATCAAAGGGAGCATCTTCGGGAGTAGGAAAGGGGTATCTCCATCATAGGTGCCAGAAATAATTCCATGATGTACACTTGAAGATTGAGGAATTAAAGATGATACAGAGTGATCAGCAGCAGGCGCTTCTTGACTCAATGACATAGAAACTGAAGGGTTATCTACGTTGACAAGGATAAGAGCAGCCTCTGTTGATGGATTTGATAGATCATTAGAAATTGGCTCATAGTGTTCATCAAACATTGGATCAAACAATTTCTTCAAATCATCTTCTGAAGGTGGTACATATGGAGTTGCTAGTGAGGGATTTTGTACAAGAGTAGAACTGATGGGACTACTTGATGAAGGTTGTGATGCGGGTCCGAACTTGATTGTCCCGGAGCCATTTGACCGGTCACCATCGAACGTAACGTGAATTGTTTCCATGATATTTCGGTTCTTTTGTTGTAGATTCGTATCCTTTCTCGTTTGGTGCATATCCTACAAATACCCAATGTCCGCTTTAGCTTTCACTACTTAAATCTTGACCCTCATTAGTTGGATAACACAATGCACCAAACACACGAAGGAATGATAGATCAGGTTTTCGATTGTGGACAAGTTCATATGGAGTTTTTACATGAGACGTGTGAATTAGGGATCGATTTTGAGTGTAGCATGCAGTGGTAATGGCTTCAGCCCAGAGAAATGTTGGAACCTTTGAGTAAATCAACATTGTTCTTGCGGCTTCCACAAGAGTTCGATCTCGTCTTTCAACTACACCGTTCTGTTGAGGAGTTCGTGGAACACTTCTTTTATGACTGATTCCAACACTTTAATAAAACTCACTAAGTTCTTTATTGACAAACTCCGTTCCATTGTCTGTTCGATGATTCTCGACAGCTTTTGTTAAGTCGAACCCTGCACTGCTTGATAAGTTTAATGATGATATCTGAAGTTTCATCCTTTGTCCTTAAGAACTTAACCCAAGTAAATCGAGAGTAATCATCAACCACCACTAACACATATTTCTTCCTGTTAATAGTCTGCACTCTCATAGGTCCACATAAATCCATGTGAATGGTATGAAGAACTTCCATAACCGAGTTTGTAGGTTTGGGTTTTTGGGCATACTTCTTGCTTTTTCTCAATTGGCATGCTGAACAAAGATGATCCTTTTCATACTTTAGTCTAGGTAAGCCTCTTACTAAGTCCTTTCTGGAAAGTTCATTTATGGTGCCGAAGTTCAAGTGATTTAGACGACGATGCCATAACCATGACTTTGTTTTCAAAGCCTTTGACAACAAGAAAATTGGAGAAGACTTCTTCATATCTTCGATAGAGATGGTGTATAGGTTTGAACCACGCGGTTCCTCTTAAAAGTTCTCGCACCATCAAGTTCTCTAACGAAACAAGTATGTTTTTGAAGGCCACTTCTAGATCGTAATCACGAATTGACCGACGAAAATAAGTTATGACCAAGACCTTCAACGTAATATACACTGGAGATTACACTATCACCAACAACATAATCTCCATAACCCATAATTGCAACCAAATGATCGCTCCCGAATCTAATCAGTCCCCGATGAATTTACTCACGGTTCATGAGTCGCGACCGGTCTCCATCATATGCTTGGAACACCGAGTCCGTACCATAAAACGATTTGAACGATCCGCAGCTTGAACACGCACAAGAATGGATAATCGATAATTGGGATCCCCATGCAAGAATGGGTTCCATTTGGTTAGTAACAATGATTGAACAACCACATCGGAAGTAGAAACAATGGAATCATCATGGATTGATGCAAGGCTAGTGTATGCATTATACCTATTCAAAGTATGTTCACTTCTTAAAGGAATAGTTCTACCAGTAGGCATCCATTTCCTAATGGGCATTGATCTGGATAATTTAGGTCACAATACATTAAGACTAAATTTGTGTCCACTAGGTATCCACTAATAACCTACATTACTAAATTTTCTTCCTGTGGGTTTCCAATGTTTTCTAATCTTCTTCCGCCTTTGCTTTCTAGCCTTCTTAGCTCGATTTTTGGCATTGACAGTTTTAACTGAACTACTTGAACATTCTAACACTGGATCTGAACTACTTGAAGGCACTTTAGAGTTCACTTTCTTAACACTGGGCATATAATGGGTTGCATACTTATCACTAGGCATAGAACAAGGCATCACAGTTTTATCTTTCTCACATAAGGATTTAGGACATGTTGCTCTTAAACATTTTAACAGCTCTTGAGATCGTTTGGCCTGAATGCAAGCAAACCTAATTTCACTATCAAGTGGCTTATTTATGAAATCCTTTTCTACAATCTCACGGGGACATTCTAGACTATCCTTAAGGTGAGCGAAATAGTTATGAAACACAAGTTCGTTATTTCTAAGATGAGGAGGAATGTATTTAACAAATCACATATATTTAGAATCTGTAGAAGACTTTGATGCAACATTCTCATTAAAGACAAGTGGCATTTTCCCTTTTTCCTGACTCCTCAGATTCTCAATTTCCTTTTGTAAAGACGTTATTTTTTTGTTTTTCTTGTCACGAGTGACTTTCATTGAATCATATAACTCTTTAAAGTGTCGTTTAACTTTTTCATTTCCTTCTAGAAAACTCTCATTTTCCTTTTGTAAAGCATTAACCAAGTTTTGAAAATGAAAAGTTTGAGAACACTGAGAATCTAAAGGAGGAGGCATTTGGGAGCCAGTTACATTGTTCTTTTCACCCTTTAATTGTGAAATTTGGGCTTTCAACTTTCTGATCGTGTTATAGTGAGCTTGAATATGTTCGTCACGTTTGTTTATTTCAAAAACTACATCAAACTTTGGAACATTTGAGGATGTCTTGATGTTTGAGGTTTTGACATTTTCTTTGAGATGTTGATATTTTAGTTGCAAATCAAAATGTTCAACTTCTAGCTTAGAAAGATGTTTTACCAAATTATCGTGATCATCCTCATCAATTTTCTCATTTAGTTCAAAGTTTTTGTTTTCAAGCTCAATGACACGATCATGGGAAACTTTCAAAGCAAAAGTTAATTCATGAAATTGAGAAGCAGTAATAGAATGCTTAGTAACAGTATAAAACACATCTTGAGCCACACAACTTAATACTAAGTTCTCATTTAAGATTTGCAGATTCTTCCTTTCAATTTCATTATATTTGAGTTCCCGTTCATAATCATTGACCTCAACTATCATGGCATCAAATTCCTTTTCCATTTCTTTAATATCCGAAGTCTATCCCTTTTTTGAAGACTCTCAAATTGACCTTTTAATTGTTTAAAGAAAGGCATGACCTCGGTTAAATAGCATTCTTTAGTTTGCTCAAAACCCCTCTCCCCTTCAGTTATCCTTAGGTGTGATCCTTTTCTTACATGTCTTCTCAAAATCAACAAATAGTTGATAAACAACATACAAAATTGATTAAGGTCTTGCTCTTAGTGGGAATAGATCTAGGAACTAAATGCATTGGTGTATTCGAGGATACACAGCTTGTCGGAGGCATTTTCCTAAGGGGAGTGTTCGCTTTAATAAGTGCATTAGCTTTCTCATATATTTGTCCTTTTTCCAAAAAAACTTGTTCTGGGTTAATAGAGTTTGAGGCTTAAACTGCTCAGTGGAAATCCAATTTTCTTTAGTGTAATCATGAGGTTTGAACGTTATGTTTTGCTTTTCACACTCAGGATCTTTTAGCTTCTTATTCATTTTTCCCTAGTGACTTCATCTAATTGCCTATCTTCCACGTATACCTCAAGAACTAGGTTTCTGCCTAGACTTAAGGATTTCATTACCATCATATATTACCTTCTGAGCTTCTCTAGCCATTTTACCATATTCGTGATTGGGTTCCTTAACGAGGGAATGTTATGCTTATCGCCAACACTCTATGCTTAGTGATCATGTGAGCAAATCAATGGTATTCCCTTGTACGTACAACTTATTTTCAAGCTTGTTTTTCAAAGTTTTAGATTGGAAAAGTCATTCAAAAGTTTTGATTCCTTAGCATTAAATTCTTGTTTAAGCACTTTAACATTATCTTGGAGTTCTTGTTTTTGCTTAACAGTTTTAGAAAGCTTTTCTTGTAAGGAGTTTAACTCTTTTTTTTAACACTTCTTCTAAAAAATTACTTTTTCTAATAATTGTGCGCATTTGGTCATCCATTTCCTACTCACGAGTGGTTAACTCAAACTTAGCGCGTTGTTCATAAATGGCAACTTGTTCTTTATAGGCATTAAGTTCGAGATAATCAATCATCGGGGCAAGTGTAGTGTATTCATAAAAAACATAGTCATTGTTGATTGCAGAAGATGCATCACTTGGTTCAATCACACTTTCACTTTGGATCACATATTGATCATATGGAACAATATTACTATTACCCATATTAACAATATCTGCTTCACAAGTTTCATGTGATTGCACTTTGTCATGTATCTTTTGCTCATCAACTTTATCATATAGTTTTAATACCTCTGAGATGATTGATTCTTTGGATGGACCAGCCTTTCTGCCGTGATGATGAGACCTTTGGAGAGACCATTGAGAAATGCTAGCCATGAAATATGTCCGAAGTAGGTTCATCATCGACATCGAAGTCATATGCATCACAAAGGGCAACTTGAAAGGCATTCTCGATGATTATGACCTATCTCCTCAATTGGTTGCTCATCCACATCCGTGCATCATAGGTTTTGGCATTATCCTTAGCAAGAAATGAACTCTTCTTCATCCAAAACAGCCCTTAATTGCCCCGAGCTTGTACTAGCAGCATCTTATCCTTGAAATATTCTGCATTTTGAGGGCGTTTTAGAGATGTGCAATTCCTTGCAATGTGTCCATCACCACCACAGTTGTAGCACTTGATTGGCTTTGCTTGTCCTTGATTTGGAATTTCTTCCACGATTCTGATTAGCCAAATACCCTCCACCTACTCCACCTCTTCCATGTTCATACTGTCTTCCTTGAACCGTTGCACCATAACCTTTCCATCTCCGACATACAATAGCATGATTGTGTAGATTGGATGCGCTCATTTCATTGTTAGTGTGAAGACCGTAGTATATGGAGTGAGGGTCAAGTTTTGTTTAACCATAAGAGCCGCTTGATTGATGAAGTGTTCCATGATCATCGCCTTCAGTTTCTTGAACCTCGGATCGGGAATGAGTTTGTGATTATCATTTCCAATAGGTATGACTTATGAAGCTTTGGTAGTGATCCCTACATTGGTGTAGAATGCTGTTGAATCATTTGATGAGCTTGCTTCTCCCTGATTAGATTTGAACTTTTCAAGAATCATTCATTCAAACGTAGCATGCTTCTCATTCTGCAGAGGGGAAGGCATACAGCTTCATAGTTGGTGTTCTTTAATCCTTTGGTTAGCTTCACGATGACAAATTTGTGCCATTCGATTCATGTTGTTCACAAACTTTGAGTTTAGTCAATATTTGGCATAGTCATTTTGTTATTCCTCATGTCATTCACAAGCTTGTGGAACCTCACGTAATACTCAGTGACACTTTCCCCTAGTTTCATCTTAAAGTGCTCAAAGTCATCATATAGGGGCTTGTGATTCTCTTCCTTCTTTAGTTAATTCTGCAACTGAGAAGAGCATCTTGACATTGTCCCAAACGCTTGGCTTCAGTTGTGATTGATTAACTTGTAGATGTCTTTTGGAAGACCTCAAGTATAATGTTTGAAGCCATGATATCAGATCATATCTCTTTTCTCCTTATCATTAAGCTCATCATACGCCTTTTGGTCTGTCCAATCCTAAGATCACTGCATCATCCGCAGCTAGCTTCAAGTAAGTGTCTCTTGTAGTCTCAATCTGATATGGTCCTTCATCAATTGATTTGAGAATGTTAACCCCATTATCCTTTCCCAAACAGTACAACCTAATTCGCTGAGCCCATGAGTCATAATCAGCTGCTACATAGGTGGACGAAAGTATCCGATCTAGCTACTTGAACGCCCCTACAAAGAGAAATGATAGTAGGTGCTATTGTTAGACATGTGATTCCAGATTCTACGATTTTACTATTCTTTGATTAAACCGGGAAATAGAGTCTTTCACGGGATTTTACAAAATCAAAAGAACAACCATAAAAATGTAGCACGAAGAAGTGACAAGTCTCAATAGACAAGTCGCTAAATTGTACCAATCTCGCTTTGGTATCAACTCTCGCTAAACAGCTTAACTCGCTTAAAATACAAGTAGCTTAAAACTCAAGTCGCTTAAAGAAACAACTCGCTTAAAACCCAAGTCGCATAAAGAGTCAACTAGCTAAATAGCCAAGTCGCATACAGAGACAACTCGCTTAACAACCAAGTCGCATAAACCAACTCGCTGCCAATACAACTCGCTTAATAGTCAAGTCGCTTTAAAACCCAAGTCGCTTAAAGAATCAACTCACTTAATAGCCAAGTCGCATAAACTAACTCGCTTCCAATAACAAAGCAACTCGCTTCCTAGAAACTCAACTCCGTGGCTCAACTCGCTTCGTACAATTTTCAAAAACAACCACTTTATCAATCAAAAACAACCCAACCACGATGATTCAAGTCTTCCAATTCAAAACCTAAACACATATGATGATCCTAAACACAAAAGTACAATCAAAATTCAAACTTTAACACTAGAAATTGACCAAATGATTCAAACTCTTCTAAACACTTATAACCCCAAAAACCTTATGAAATCCACCAAAACAAAAAGCATGAAAGATGAGTGATCAAACCATGGCTTTGATACCAATTGTAACTTATAGGATTTCACAAACACATTAAACCACAATCATATTGGGGCTCTGATACCAGTTGATTCATCCTTAGGAGTCTCACTAACCTCAAGTACCATCTCGTGGTTCGCTTCATCACTATTCCTATTTGGTTTCACTAGGGTGATGGCTTTGATGAAGTGAACATGCTTTGATGAAGACGGGTCCCTAGTTTTGAAGTACTTGCTCGGGTCCTTAATCTTAACAATGGAAGCTTCGGGAGAGTGAGTCGAGATGGCATTAACCTTTTCGGTGGTCATCCTATCATTACTGGTTATGGCTTTCAAAAGGTTATCTATCTTCCTATCCATCTCGATTTGCTGTTGGTTAAATCGGTCCAAAAGTTTGGCTATTTGGGCTTTTTGGGATGTAACTAGGTTTTGCATCATCCCTTCTAGGTTGTGTTGAGTAAGGGCATGAGAGCTTTGATTGTATTGTTGGGGCCATGGGGAGTCGTTAGAGGTGAATTCTTTGGTTTGACCCCAATTATAGTCGGGTTTGCCCCTCCATACTTCTCGGGTTTCATTGAAAGTCCTAGGTCCGGGTGTTGTGGGGAATCTACCTCCCATTCCATTGATACGCGAGGATGCGTAGTCAACGAAAGCTTGTTCGGGGAGTCTCGTTCAATTACGAGATTCATGGGGACCACTACATAACTCACACAAGGAAGAGACCTTATTCACTTGGCATGAAGGCTTAGGATTTTCGTAGGAGCTCATTAGGAATTTGACTTGATCTTCAAGTTCGAGCATCCTACGATTGGAAGGTTGTGAGTTAATGAGAGGCAAGGAAATTTCCTTGACGTGTTTAGGCAACTCACGGGGGTCATTCCAACATTCATTGTCATAGAGGGCAAGGTCCTTTATTGTACCCCACGACTCTTCCGCGGTAAGTTCACTAAGTTTGCCACCGTCCGCTTGGTCGATGGTTTGCCTAGTTGAGAAATTGACATGATCGTAAAAGATTTGGACTTGAATCCAAAGATCAATGTCGTGATGAGGGACTTTATGGAGCAAGTACTTAAATCGAGTCCACGCCTCGTAGAGAGTTTCGCCTTGACGTTGTTGGAACATCAATATGTCATTCCTTAGTTTGGTAGTTCTCCCTGGTGAGAAAAATTAGGCGAGGAACCGAGTGGTGAGATCATCCCAACTTGAGATGGATCCGCCGGTAAGTCGATGAAGCCAATTACTAGCTTGGTCCCGTAGAGAGAATTGGAAGAGACGCAAGCGCGTGGTCTCCCGTGTGGTTGCATCAAGGTTGATAGAGTCAACGATTTTAAGGAAGTCCTTGAGATGCTGATTAGGATCTTCGGAACGAAGTCCATGGAATGCACATCCGTTTTGCACCAACCGGATGGTGTCGGATCGCAGGGCCGTAGTTTGAGCTTGAATGGGGAGCTCAATGGTGTTCCTATAGCCTTAAGGGCTCGGACTAGAGTATTCACTAAGAGTATGGCCTCTTGGCAGGTCAAGTGGTGGTTGGTTGAGTGGAAGTGGTTGATGTGGTGGTGGATTGTCGTTTGGTGGTGGATTGTCACCCATGGTGATAAGTGACAACGTTACGAACAAGAGAAAAAAGAAGGGGGATAGACTACAAGAAAGCTAACGAAAATGAGAAAAAATCTTGCTTGATAGGAATCAAGTAAGGGAACCTAAACAAGATAGAAGTCTAACTAGCTATTCTATTCCCCGGCAGCGGTGCCAAAAACTTGATAGCAGGGTTCGGGGTCGAGAAAACCTCCTTTTCTATGAGCAAGCTTTTCAACCCTATAGGCAGTGAACCTAATCGTTGTAGTGTAGTATGGCGTAAGCCTCGGGGATTGATATCGTTCTCTAGGGGAATAGGAATGCTAGAATGAAATTTATGACGAGAATGTGGGTTGAGGATGATTCTTTTTATCTTTTTATGTTTTTTGGAAAGAAAGGGTAAAATCTCGGGGCAATTGATTGGGGGTGGTACTTCTACCGATTTCTCTACTTTACTAATTATCTAATTATCTAATTACTACGAATAGCTATGTTTAATTGAAGTGTGATCATATGGTGATTAAAGATGTGTTTACTTAGATACTACTCCCTAGTTATTTTTTATTGGTCGGTTGAATTGTCACATCCTTTATCTTAACGCGTTGTATTCCTATTAGTTGTAGGGTGTGCGTATTCCCTAATTCTATGAGGTTATCTCTCCTATAGGATTCACGGTATCGGAAAGCCTAGGCTATTTCCTCCGAGCACCCTATCATCTTCAAGCATACTCATGCAATAAATACAACGAAAGCCTAGTTGCACTCCAAAGCCTATATCAATTAAGACAAGAAACAACCTAACAACAATCAATAAATAGGTTTCATAGTGTTGTTCCCTATTCACTATCGTATAAAAATAGTTAAGTGCTTAAAACAAACTAATAGTGAATCAATGACTGAAATGACAAAAGTAAAACACACTGACAAATTTTCAACTTAATATTCTTTATTAGAAATCAATAAAAAAGAATACATTACCCAAGTACTTTGCTGAACAAAGACTTGGGATTGAAATGACAAAGGGTTGGTAACTCCTCGCGAAGCTCAGGCTAAGTCTGAGCACAACTACTATGGAACCACTGAGCTATCTCAGGGTCTGAGTTGTATTTGGAGGAGTGAAAGATGGCTTGTGTGTGTGTTTTAAAATTCACAAGCTTGAATCTTTCACTCCATCTCTTATGCTATTTATACAAGTATGAGTTTTAACTTTATCCTAAGTGACAAACTAACAATTTACAGAAGACAAAAAATATCATGTATTTTGTCTCTTACAAAGACTATATTAATTAAGAGACAAGGTTGCTTTCCATAAGTCGCTGATGACACGAGCCCGATAGTTTGCCATTCAGGGAAAGTTGACTTTGGTTGATAAGGACTTCGTCATATCTGATTCAAACTTATCTCGCCATTCTTCGTCTTCATTGCCTTCAGTCTTCTACTCACTTTGTCTTCAAGTGTAAGTAGTTGGTGAGGAGTATAGGGATTCAGTGAGTTATTGTCATCACTCACTGAATCCACCATCTTCTTCTTGACTCAGTCTTCACCCCTTAAGTTCCGCCTTACTAAGTTGAGAGACTTCTTCTTCGCCTCTTACCGAGTATCCTGAAGATGGCTCACTGAGAGACTATGCACTCAGTGACCTGTTAGTGTTTAACGGTCTAAACACTTAGGGTATTTTCTATTCAAATCCTAGACTTAAGGGGTTTGGGTATTTACTGAACCCAACACATAGATCTAAGCAAACACACAAGTAATTTAGCTAGACATGTTAGACAAGCAAGCATACACACAATCAATTGAACATGGGGTAGACATGATGATAAATTAGAATAACAAACTTATCTTGATGTGTAAAATAGGGTATTGGACCCTAAAATACTGTCCAAGTCAGACTACAACTGAGTTAGGGTTTGATCTCCAAAATTCTACCTCTTAAAATATAGAAAAATCAAATTCTATATATAGATTTACAATCGCGACGGCATTGCCTTTTGCTAGCTACGCCGTCAGGTCGCCGTCACTAGGGTTTTGTCTAGGCCAAGTCATCGATGGGACGACGTCACTTGTGAGTTGTGACGTCGTCGGTCTTTAGTTGCGACGCGTCGAAGTTCTAGATCCGGGTCGCCCGAGTGAAAAGTGTGAGTGACACCCTCCATATATTAGGCGTGACGCCGTCAGGCTTTAGGACCAGAAATTTTGTTGAGCCGTCGCGTGCACTTTTTGATCAAGTGTTCATAGAGGGACGGCGTCGCCCTTTGGATGGGATGCCGTCAGGTTCTGCAGAGCAGTCTTGAGTGTCTTCGATCTTGACTTTGCCATTTTCTTCATGTTTTCGCTCCTTTTGGTCCAAATATGCTTCATTCCATCATTGTTCTTCCAAAAGACCTAAAGAGTGAAAAGGAGCGATTTTAAGCAGTAACGGATATAAAATGTGTCAAATCAGGGCTTAAATGACCCCCTAAAAGCGTACGTTTTAAATCCTTATCAGTGGCATATAGTTATAAATCAATATTAAAAGACAATTAAATTAAAAAAATTCATTCCAAAATCAAGACTTTAATACCTAACAATGTAAACAAACACAACTTATTCCATAATAAAACTTAACAACAACATTTATAAGATATATTTAAAAAGTTAAAAAAAAACAACATCAGTTATAGCAGTTTGGCACCTCCTAATTCGATTAGCTTGTTGATGGCTTAATTGCGTGATGAAGGTGGCTTGTGTTGGCAATGGTGTGCGACAGTGGTGGTGGTGGTGTGCGATGTTGGTTAAGTGGTGATGTTAAGCGGCACAAAAGGTTAGAGGGTTCGGGGTTGTGAAAGTGAAGAGGTGGAAAAAATATTAGGGTTTTGTGAAGGTATGAAAATTGGGGAGGGAAATAACCCGCCCAAAAGTTTTGAATATTTTCGTTTCATTTTGAAAAACAATGTTAAGCTCTTACAAAGAAGAATTTGATAAAGCCCGGTTTTGTAAAAAAAATGAGGGCTCTATTTGTTTTTTAGATAAAGCCCGGTTTTGTAGGAGAAAACATGGCTCTTTACGAGAAATAGAGCCCGGTTTTGTAAAAGAAAACATGACTCTATACCTTTTTTAATAACACGGAATCCTTTTAGAGCCCGTTTTTCACTAAAATCGGTCTCTATTAAAGTGGCTTTATTTCACATTAGTAGAAATTTAATCTAGAGGTGGCAAAATAGGTGGGCACAGGCTACGAACAAAACGGCCTACGGGCTAAACAGACGTAAGCTAAACGGACACGGGTCAAACGAGCTCATGTTATGCGAATAACTTTAGAAAATACTCAAAATAACGAAATAAATTTCTCAAACGTAACACCTCATTTATATTTAAAAAATTAAATATATTATAAATTTAAGCTTTTTAAGAAGATAATTATAATTTTCTTTAATTAAAAGAAAATATGTGTTCATTAATGCTTATTTACTTTTTAAATGAGCAATAAATGCTCATTTAAAAAACAATAGAGCATAAATGTGTCCAAATCTTTTAAAATTTTGTCCATTTAACTCATTTCAAAAAAAAATATATGTGTTCATTAATGATCATGTCATGATAAATCTTGCGATGGTCGCGATGCATTGGTGATGAGTATATAACGCAGCTAGAGTAGTAGTCTCGTGCGACGTATTGATGATGAGTATATAACACATTTTAAGTAGTGGAGTCTTTTGATATATATGCATAAGCCAGTAAAGAATACATGTGTTGAGCTAGGGGTTATTAAGTAGTGGAGTCTTTTGCTATATACACTACAACAATCAGATGGACGGGCGAGGAGACTTTCGACGGGGACGCGCAAAGTCCCCGGCGAAAGTCACTAAACGACAAAATTAAATCTGATGTGACACATGAATACGCTGACCTGTTAGGGAAAATTCAATGAAAACTTTCGGCGGGGACAAGTCCCTGGCGAAAGTACGTTGGATTTTTAACAAACTTTGACCGGCTAGTCAAAATTCAACGTAACCTTTCGCCGGGGACTTGTCCCCGCCGAAAGTGTATTTCACTTTTACCAAAATTTGACCAAAGTCAAAAGCATGCTAATTGTTCCCGGGAAAATTCCCGCCAAACCTTTCCCCGAAGACATGTCCCCGGCAAAAGTAATATTTACAAAAATACACTTTATTGCAACTATTAATATATAACTAAAACCCCAATGCTTGGATAGTCTTTTCATTACGTAAAACCCTAAACTATTTTAAAATTAAAACGGCATATATTTAGTTCCATCGTCTGGCGTTACAAAATATTTGGTCAAAGAAACGAAGACTTGAATTTTGAGCAGCTGGGTTGTATCTCCAGGTTATCCAACACTTGGGATTTATTGATGAGACTTGACGAAACAGAGTAGATATATAGGTATGGGAAAAACAAAAATATTAAATTTATGATGAATTAATATGGTTTTAATTCGTGTTTGTTAATTGTGATATTGTTTCTTCAGTTTCATTCTTTAAGCATATGTAATTTAGTATTGGAAAAGGGGTGTTTGGACACCATAATCTGGTTAACTAAGAACATGGTCAGCTTTACAAATTCAGCATGTGCTTTGATTTATAAAAATACTTGACAGATACATATGAATTAGTTAAACATACGTATTATTCCAACAACAACAACATCAAAAACAACAACAACAACAACAACTACAAGAACAACAACAACTACTACTACTACATACGAAGATTTTCCATGTCACCTAACAATCACCTAAGTAATGCATCCGACCGACATGCGTGGTCGCCGAATCCTTGCCATTTCAAGTCTTGCCTCCAAAGAACATTACTCTTGTCTCTAGCACATGTTTTTGTGATTCCAGAAGTTTATCCTAAGATCTTTTCATGGCGCTCGAGCACTCTGTTGGTGCATCCGAACCTTGAGAAGAGATTGTTCTTAAGTACTCGTCAAATTCATTCTTCCACATAAAATATTCGCACCCATTATCTTCTTTTCTGGGCTGTTACATAATAAGAAAATTAAAAGAGATTACAACCCAATTATTTGTATATTTACATAAATAAGAAATATATGATTTTTCACCTTTGACAGAGGACATGCATAATATTGTCGTCCAGATGAATATTCTCTATGTGATGTTCTTAATCTTATATTTCCTGCTCCACAAGAACACATAAAAGGATTAAATGGCTCCATCTCAGGTTTTGAAATTTGTGTGAAGATAAGAGGTTGTGAGGTTGAGTGGTTTTGAGGATAAGAGGTTGTGAAATTCGTGTAAAGATAAAAGAACTATATAATATGTTTGTCATCTTGGTGGGAAGTTTTGGCGCCATTTTTTTGTGGGAATTTTTGGCGCCATTTTTTTGGTGGGAAGTTGAAACCAGTAGACAACTGCAAGAATTTGGACCTATGCATTGATGTATTGATGTATATAAATAATAATAATAATTTGTATATACTGATGCATTGATGTATACAAATTCTGAATTTAACATGATACGTATACCATAGCACCTATGCTTGGTCGTTTAACATGATACGTATACCATAGCACCTATAGTTGGTCGTTTAACATGATACGTATACCATAAGCACCTATAGTTGGTCATTTAACATGATACGTATACCAATAGCACCTATACTTGGTCGTTTAACATGATACGTATACCATAGCACCTATAGTTGGTCGTTTAACATGATACGTATACCAATAGCACCTATACTTGGTCGTTTAACATGATACGTATACCATAGCACCTATACATGGTCGTTTAACATTATACGTATACCATATCACCTATACTTGGTCGTTTAACATGATACGTATACCATAGCACCTATACTCGGTCGTTTAACATGATACGTATACCAATAGCACCTATACTAGGTCGTTTAACATGATACATATACCATAGCACCTATACTCGGTCGTTTAACATGATACGTATACCAATAGCACCTATACTAGGTCGTTTAACATGATACGTATACCATAGCACCTATACTCGGTCGTTTAACATGATACGTATACCAATAGCACCTATACTCGGTCGTTTAACATGATACGTATACCAATAGCACCTATACTTAGCCGTTTAACATGATACGTATACCATAGCACATATACTTGGCCGTTTAACATGATACGTATACCATAGCACCTATACTCTGCCGTTTAACATGATACGTATACCATAGCACCTATACTCGGCCGTTTAACATGATACGTATACCATAGCACCTATACTCGGTCGTTTAACATGATACGTATACCAATAGCACCTATACTCGGCCGTTTAACATGATACGTATACCATAGCCCCTATACTCGGCCGTTTAACATGATACGTATACCATAGCACCTATAGTCGGTCGTTTAACATGATACGTATACCAATAGTACCTATACTTGGTCGTTTAACAAGATACGTATACCATAGCACCTATACTTGGTTGTTTAACATGATACGTATACCATAGAAATTTTTCAGGTTAAATTTAAATTGATTTGTTATTAATTTTAGTTATTGAAAATGATAATAAAGATTGTTTTTAATATGAAAATTGATTAAAACACCTTTTGCCGAGGATATATCCCCGGAGAAACTTTTCACGATTTTTTTATTTTTCCCTCCCATCTTTTTACTTTATCCCGCCATAACCTTCCCCGGGGACAAGTCCCCGGCAAAAGTCTTGCTAGAAGACAAACAAAGTTTTCGCCGGGGACATGTCCCCGGCGATTACTAATGAGATAAAAACAAAAAAACCAAACCCACGCTGCTCCACCTCCTTCATCTTCATCTTCATCTTCATAACACCACCTCTATCACCGCACCACCTCCACCACCACTACATCACCGCGCGTACCTCCACCACCACTACTTCACCGCGCGCACCACCACACTCGCAACATTGAATTTGTGGTTTGTAAGTGATTATTATCTTTTTAGTTGTGTAATCTTTTTAGTTGTGTTTAGTAGTGTCTGATTTTGGTGTTTGGAGTTTTGAAAGGGGGTGTTTGGTATTGTGGTTTGTAAGTGATTATAATGTGATATAATGAATGATTTGTAGTTGTGATAATAATAATAATGAGATAATCAGCCATTCGAAGGCGTATTAATGAATGTTGTGATGATAAAAGTATATGCTTCATATACTTGTGATAAACGGGTAATTAGATGATCGAGTGGTTGCAAGTTTTTGTTTTTGTTAAAAAATTATCTAACTAATGAGATAATCGTATTACGTTCTGTGCAAACTGCATAACAATTGATTTTTGAGAACCACTCATTTGAAACAACAAGATAAGGAGATTGATTTCTTAGTATACTTAAGACACTAGAAAGTAGAAATTGATTACTTGCAAGCGCAAACGTGTTCTAAAGATAGTAATCACTTGTAAAGCGACGCGTAGGAATATATATATATATATATAATTGTAACCTTTTAATATGTGCTTTGCTTTTATACTTGTAGGAATATAGTGTCTACTGTTAGTCTGGAGTGCAAATTGGATTTGAAGGCCATCGCATTACATGCTCGAAATGCATAATAAAATCCAAAAGTATGCTGCAATTATTAATATTATTACCGTAAGCCAGATAGGATAGGATTCAGGCTTGTGGTTATTATACCCATTGTTTGGCTGTTATGTAATCCTTTTAGTTGTGTTTTGGTTTTCAGGTTGTCATGGGTGCCAAGCCGCGACCAAAGCAGAGGCCAAGCCGTGACCACAGCCGAGGAAAAGCCGCAACCACAGCCGAGACCACAGCCGAGACCATAGCCGAGACCAAAAGGTAAGATATGTCATTGCGTATTTTAAATAGTTTAGGGTCTTAGGTAATGAGAACTATCCAAGCATTGGGTATCAAAAAGACCCTTTAAACCATTAGGGTTGAATTGGTCATTTTAACAATTAGGGTAGGAGGTAGGATGGTGGATTTTGGGACCTAAACCAAGATCTTGGCAAGGTTTTGGGGTCCACCCCCTTTCATGTGTAATAGCACTTTAACTAGGTTAATGAGATCATATTGTTTCATCTGCTTGTGATACAAAAGATTTGATCATGTTTGCTTACGACTTTTTGAACAGTGTGTCTAGGGTTGAGGGTTGGTGAAAACATGAGAATGGTGTTAGTGTGTCTAGTTAAAGTGCTATTACACCATTTCCCGACATCATTCCATTCTCCTTTTTACAATGATCTTCCCAAAAACTCACCAACAATTCTATCCTATATTATCAAACAACAAAAATGAAGTTAGCGGCGGTGACACGTGGCTTCTCTGATGGTTTACGGCGAGGATGTACACGGTTTCTTGGTCCAGTAGATACAGGAAAGTGTACAACCCATTTCTTGTTACGGTTTGTCTGGTTACCTGATGATGAGGGTTGAATCTTGAAGGGTAGAAATTACGTGGTACAAAATGGTTTAGCTTGCTTTGAGAGTTCATAACTGTGTGTGTGTTTTTTGTGTTGGGTTTTACTAATCATAACAATTATAGAAAACAAGTAAACATCATCAAAGCATGCAGCGGAAGTAATAGGAACAATACTTGTAAATTAATTAACCGAATTAAAAGTATATGCGTAGCTTTTGCGAATCAATGCAATTAGGGTTTATGAAAAACCCCCAAATTAATATCAAGAACCAAGAAACCCTAAACCCTAATAAATTAGGGTTTCATACATTCGACTACACCAAAAGTCGAACACCCAAGTTACAAACACAAGTGCATTGGCCCTTTTTCTTGTACACACGTATTAGTAGCAAATCAATGAGAAAAACTAGGTTCTTGAATCACAAATAAACCAAACACTAATACTTGAGCTATGGAAAATCGAATCCCTAGGGGTTAGGGATGTGGGACGATCGGCCAAAGCACAAGGGGAGGAGAGGAGAAGAAGTTAGGGTTCTTTGGTGATCCAAGATTAGATTTTAATGAATACACGGGGGTTTGTATTTATACATATCTAATCTTGGTGAACAAGCAAAGCCTCCCCTTGGGCTTTTGAGACCCACGACCGGCCTAGCACTCCCAGGAGGGGTTCTTGATCCTTCTCGTCTTCTATTTTCATCCTTAGTCCTTTAGTGTTACATTAAACGACCGTTAACCAAACTCCGTTAAATACCAACTCTCGTTAAGTGTTTTATTCGTGATCAAATAATTAAATATAACATTTTATATATATTAATTATTTATACATTGATTCTCATACGTAATGTGTGCAATCCCGAAGTCTCGAGTTCGAATCCGGACATACGCATATTAAAATATATACATAACCTTTCAGCTCCCACTTGGATATATCTTAATATAGTAATGACATTGGTTTAGTCTAGCTTAACACGCCAATGCCCCCAGATTTGAACCGAGTGTGGTTTCCCTGGAAAAACCATTTTAATGATTCATCATCAATACTTATTCTTTTACTTCTAATACTTCATTAACTATGAATATGGATCAAGTCATTTCACAAGTTAATATTTTGTTTCTCGTTATATCTGATTGAACAAGATTACCAAATCATCTGAACGTATTCCAGATAGATCTTGGGTAAGGCCTTACAAACATCTTGCCAATCCTACGAGGGGCCCAAACAGTATTATGCTTTGAAACAAATTCAAAGGAGCAAATTCTCTTGACTACAAGACATAACTCATGAACTTTGCAACACTTCTAAAAATAGCCCTTATAACCACCTTTTACGGATAGCGTTAGACTATTTTACACAAATGTGCTACATTCATAACAGTTATCTGGTATCTCAAGTCTGAGGATAAATATACATGATTTACTTAATGACAAGGATCCATAAAGTACAATCATGTTAAGTTAGGATCTGTCCTATATTCAATTCATTGAATACATGTGAATTTGGCTTGTCCCACGCATCAATATACTTAAAGTTTATTCTACCAAAACTCAGATTTGTCTTAATTCAATGACATTCCCACATCATTGATCGCCAACGGACTTTTAAGAATAACATAAGTTATTCACAGATTAAACATGCAAATATAGGATATAATATTAAGAAAATGAAAAATAAACATAACCAATATTTTATTTCATTTACATAATATTTGTTCAAAACATCCCTTATCCAAATACTAAATAGATCAATGCATGATAATACTTGTTAATGAATTATGCCTCAAGTAATGACACTCATACTTGTTGACAAGGCATAATTTCAACTAACTTTGATCTATCGGAATTTTGAGAATACTTATTTCAAGAATTCAACTAGTGAAGTTCTTCTATGTGTGCATTCAAAATATCTTGATATTGCCACATAATATTTTATAAAGTGTGTGACATCCCCAACCACTAATTTATGACAATCAAACTTTCAAACATTTTAAAGTTTAAAGTATTCTTATTCTTTATTGTATAATGCAACTATGCTCTTAGTTGAGCACAACTAGTTCACATGGCCATTTACAAGGATGAAATCCTCCCATGACTAGTATTGAGTGTCCTCTCAATTATACCAGCATCATTGTATTCAAAACAACAATATGCTCTTTAAAATCTCCATAAACTTCAATATCTACTGTGTAATGTTTGATGCCTTCAAAACTTTCAAGTTTGTTGGCTATGACAATTACGCGACAATTGATATATTGCTCATCCATAGAATTTTGAGAGAAATTCCAGGCTGAGGAATGTAATTATAGATTCAAACATATTCTATTAGAATATTCATTACACTAGTTATCTAATAACTTCATTAGATATCAATGTTGTCAAATCATCTTGCATTCAAGCATGATACAAAAATAACATGATGTACATGAAAAATCCTTGTGTCAAACAGAGATTTCATTCATGTTCTACATATCCATTTTCCAAATGATATATCATGTTCTATTAGACTCATTTATTTAATACCGCACATGTTTACTAACAATAATTATATACTCCAAGGTTGTATGTCTTATTTTCTAAATCTTTCATGTGAAGTTCCATTCCAAACTAAAACTTAACATCTAGCTTAGATGAAATGTTACTACCCACAACATATAAGATTTAAAGAAAATAAACATAATACTCCCACTAGCTTTCAGGAATACTTAGAAATTATCTTATTTTAATTTCAAAACAAAACTTGGATTTAATAGTTAAACATAAGAATCATCTCCTAAATGCATGCATATATCCATTCATGTATTCTTGCAGTTTGTACATTTTCAAAGATTATGTGAATTCATAAAACTCATTTGTATTACTTATCGTCCTCGCAAAAGCAATCACACAAGAAAGAGTTTTGATATTCATTGTCAGATTTCATATAAATGAAATTAAGTATGACAATCATAATCATTATATATTTAATGTGCCTAGGAAAGAATATTCAGTCGTAGTTAATCGCTTAAGTGTGATTAATAATCTTGTCACAAGTCATGCATTAAACACATGTACAATTTTGTCCATATGATTTCTACACAAATATTTAAACCACTAGGGTTTTTCTTTCTTTTGAAGAAACTCGTCTTTATTAAGATAAACCAAGTTTCCAAAGTTGATTATCTTTTTGGACAGCATCTTAACATTCATAGTATGATTAATTTACCACAATTCAATATTAGGTAATATATCATTATGAATAACAGGTTTACCATAATCCTGTAATTCATATTTCTCATCATATCAAATATCTGAGATATCCTTGCGGATCTATGAATGAAAATTCCACCATCTTGAGGTCTATCAGATTTGACCTCATCATGATATTCACTAGTATGTTTTAGAAGATTATGTGTTTTGTAATTGTAATTTTAATCTCTTCAAGATCTAAACAAAACTCCCACTTGCTTTTGTAAGTTAAAGACTATCTATAAATACTTTAGCAATTTGAACAACACTAAATTGTTTTCTTTTGAGTTATTACAAAACACATTGACAGTTCATAAATCTTGTTCATTAATAACCTACTCCATAAGTAGTTTTAACAAATCAAAACTTCAATATAAGACTCAATGTGATTCATCACATTCCATACTAAAATGGTGTCTTATTAATCTTCTAGGTTTTGAGTTTTATTAAGTATATCCAATCAATACTCAATTTTCTAACTTTGATAACTTTTTAGAAGAAAAGAGGATATAGTTATCTTGAATCAAACAACATGACAAAAGTTTGATTCTTCTAACATACCATATACATACAGTATTTCATTAGAATTAATATTGTAAGACAATCAAACAATATATAAGATAAACATATTCCTTTTGGCTTACCTATTTACCAATTAAAACAACTTAATGGTATAATAGAATTTCAAGCCAGTTGCATGCTTTATAACTCAAGTACTTTTGATCAAGTCACTTCATGTCCATGTCTCAACAAGAAAACATAAAAAGTTATAATTCCATTATACGTTATAAGTCATTCACCAATGACTTTATATCTTAATAAGAAGACATAATAAGTTAACGTATTACTTTATATTATATGTCTTGTAATAATGAAAAGACTTCATGTTTGTGACTTTACAAAGAAACACATAAGCATTTATAATTTAAAGTAGTTATGAACACCACATCGTGGTTTCAATTAATTTATTTTCAAGTTAATATACTACTCCATCTATTTATGTCATTCTAAAAATACATAAATATTTAAGATAGTATTAAATTACTTTATTTATTTATGTCATTCCATGAAGTGTTCAACTAAAGAAACTATAAAAACATCCACGCCCGATCCCACGACAAGTGGAGATTTACCTTGAGATTACAATCTAGCCAATATCTCACTTAAACTAAAATGTAACTTCAAGGGTTTCTATATTTTGAATGACATAAGACATAAAAGTAGTCTATGTTATAATCTTGACACATGTTCTAAACAAGTCAATCTTATTAGAACGTTTATCTCTTACCTTACAATCAAGAGAATCCATTAATCATATTTGTATGTGTTGTTCCTTTGCACACAATAAATACTTCTCCCACTTGTGCATAGAACAACATCATATAGCACACAAACAACACGACTTGCATTTTGTTTATGTAAACAATATGATAGTGTCATAGATATATAAGTATTACAAGTAGATGTAGGACCACTTAATTTATCAAGGAAACGTTCATGACTATCCTTGAGAATATGAATGTCTACATTTTTGAACGTAATGTATTATTTCAAGAAAATATAGAAATAATCTGAGTTACTACCAAGATAATAAATCTTGTAACTCCCACTGAATTAGACAAAGTTACAATAATGTCTTATTCAGTAATACACCATACTCCCACTGGATTTGACAACATTGTAAGTGTTTCATTAACCAGTGAAAATAGCGTGCTATTACGTTGCTACCCCTTTGTAAGACCATTCGTAACAATTACTTAGGTACTAAAAGAGTGTATTCTACTATGTAGATGATGAATCATCCATCAATACTATTAACTTGAAAAATTGAGCATGCAATTTCTTCCTTAATAGGTCTACTATCCCCACAATGGTGTGTAGCACTTTTAATTGGTCAAAGCAAAACAACTAGATAAACTATACTAGTTTGTCTTTTACCAAATTTGCGGTAATTAGTCTAGCTTCTAATTTAATAACTCATAAAATGTCAAACATGTTTTCTAGTTGACCAAAATGTCATATAAGAATTCAATCACCAACAGAGGGTAATGAAATCTCTTAAGAAAAACAAGGTGTGCAATTTTCTTAACTATTAAAGTTGCTACGAGTTATATTAGAATTTAGACAATTCTAATGTTCCTAACATACCTTTCTCAATCATAAAAAGGAATAGGATTGAGTCACACTCTTCTTCCGTGGAAAAGAGTTTATGTTTGTCTTTTAGTAAATTTTTCTTGATCAAAACTTTGTTTGAAAACAGAACTAGATCAATTTACCAAAGCCCAAACCATGTTTACGGTTTAATGTTGCATTAATACAATCAAAAGAATTAACAAAATTCAATTTTTAGTATTTTCGATAATTAAATCTTTCAAGAAAATAAAATACCCTTAGGTCAATATTCATATTAACCATAGAATTTTTCTTGAATCTAGGACCCTCATTATCATAGTTTCACCACATCAGTTGATCTGCTAGTGATGAAAGTATAGAATAGGTAATTGTCGAAGAACAATAATTGACAAACAAGTTTTCAATTCCTAGAAAATATGGGATTTACAATTTTGCCAAACAATTATGCAAAACGTAAGAATGTTTTATCCCATCTTATGCCTTAAGTTATAGGTCTCACTAACTAACTTAATTAAGCTGTCTAATTTAGAAACTGCAAATTATTTAAGTTGAGGTCTCACACAACATAAAGATTCACCTTGTTATTGTAATCTAGTTCAAGGTCTCACATAACGTAAATTACAACTTCAAGTGTTTCATAGCATTAGATGGCATAAACTTAAATTTAAAGGGTATAATTTTTGCCGTGTAATCAAAACTTATGTATGAAGAAGCATGCATACATCTCCATAGCATAAAATTTTTACAAAAAAAAACTTACTCATAATTTTAATTGCTAAGATTAAATTCTACAAAGTTTTAATCGAGGCGTTAAGAAACTTACAACTTTGCACCAAGATGCTTCGTACATAGAATAGTTATACTAGGTAGCTCCAATCGAACGCACAGGGAGGCAGAGGACCAGGTAAGCGCTGAAGCATAACCTTAGACATCCTTTCAGTGTGACTGTGCGCACTTCTTTAAACCCCTCTTTTGAGTTTGTTCTAGTGGGTGAGCCGTTCTAACCATTTAGTACAGTTGCATCAGTCGATTAAAAGTTCAAGATTTAATACTTAAAAAAAACAAATCAATTTCGCCATTATTTAGTCTATTTAATTTTCTATTCATAAAAACACTTTTTGCTTACTATCATGTCATACAATATAAACAAAAAAGCACTTTAATAAAAATTAAACAAACTCAAATAATATAAACATATAACTTAACAATTTAACATATGTAACACATTTAGCCACATGCATAATTATTTTGATAAAACCTAATAAACAATTCTAGGCGTAAAATAATGCATACATCAACTAGGGCTTTCACCTACAAGGTAGATGAGCCACATGCATCGACAAGTCGATTGCGTAAGCCAAAGTCAATAATATACCATATAGCACATAACGAATTTTTATTAGATATATTGAGGTCTTTCCCAATTCAATAATTATCAAACAAATAAACATGTGTATATCACTTAACAATTAATAAAACAATAATCCACGGAAAAACATGCATGTTCCATCATGGATTCCTCATAACAATTATAATCCTAAGATACGCATAATACATGGCACATAACAATTATTCATAAAAACCACATAAAATATACATGCAATCCTAGGGTTTCTTCAAGTTTTACAAAAAATAAAACCTAATTAAATCAATTAAGGGTAATCGACCCAAATTAAAAAAAATTAGGGTTTCAATTTTAAAACCCTAGAAACCAATAAAAGCATGTAAAAATCATAAAGATTCAATTTTTATGTGTTTCGGTAATTAATTACAACATATTAACGGCTCGTGATGCCACTGTTGGGTTTTACTAATCATAACAATTATAGAAAACAAGTAAACATCATCAAAGCATGCAGCGGAAGTAATAGGAACAATACTTGTAAAGTAATTAACCGAATTAAAAGTATATGCGTACCTTTTGCGAATCAATGCAATTAGGGTTTATGAAAAACCCCCAAATTAATATCAAGAACCAAGAAACCCTAAACCCTAATAAATTAGGGTTTCATACATTCGACTACACCAAAAGTCGAACACCCAAGTTACAAACACAAGTGCATTGGCCATTCGTTCTTGTACACACGTATTAGTAGCAAATCAATGGGAAAAGCTAGGTTCTTGAATCACAAATAAACCAAACACTAATACTTGAGCTATGGAAAATCGAATCCCTAGGGGTTAGGGATGTGGGACGATCGGCCAAAGCACAAGGGGAGGAGAGGAGAAGAAGTTAGGGTTCTTTGGTGATCCAAGATTAGATTTTAATGAATACAAGGGGTTTGTATTTATACATATCTAATCTTGGTGAACAAGCAAAGCCTCCCCTTGGACTTTTGAGACACACGACCGGCCTAGGACTCCCAGGAGGGGTTCTAGATCCTTCTCGTCTTCTATTTTCATCCTTAGTCCTTGAATGTTACATTTAACGACCGTTAACCAAACTCCGTTAAATACCAACTCTCGTTAAGTGTTTTATTCGTGATCAAATAATTAAATATAACATTTTATATATATTAATTATTTATACATTGATTCTCATACGTAATGTGTGCAATCCCGGAGTCTCGAGTTCGAATCCGGACATACGCATATAAAAATATATACATAACCTTTCATTTTGGTGTGAAACTCTGTGTGTGTGTGAGAGAGAGAGAGAGGTCAGAGATGATAAGAAGAGAGATGAAAGCGTTGGTAATGATAGTGATGGAATGGTGGCGAGAGATATGAAAGAGTTTGTGAGGGTGCCTCATTAACCCCACTTCACTCGGCACCATTCCAACACTATCATTACAAACCCTTTCATCTCTCTTCTTATCATCTCTGCTCTCTCTCTCTCTCACACACACACACAGAGTTTCACACAAAAAAACACAGATAAAAACTCACACACAGTTATGAACTCTCAAAGCAAGCTAAACCCTTTTGCACCACCTTTCTACCCTTCAAGATTCAACCCTCATCATCAGGTAACCATAACAAACCGTAACAAGAAATGGGCTGTACACTTTCCTGTATCTACTGGACCAAGAAATCGTGTACCTCCTCGCCGTAAACCATCGGAGAAGCCACGTGTCACCGCCGCTAACTTCATTTTTGTTGTTTGATAATATAGGAGAGAATTGTTGGTGAGTTTTTGGGAAGATCATTGTAAAAAGGAGAATGAAATGATGTCGGGAAATGGTTTAATAGCACTTTAACTAGACACACTAACACCATTCTCATGTTTTCACCAACCCTCAACCCTAGACACACTGTTCAAAAAGTCGTAAGCAAACATGATCAAATCTTTTGTATCACAAACAGATGAAACAACATGATCTCATTAACCTAGTTAAAGTGCTATTACACATGAAAGGGGGTGGACCCCAACACCCTGCCAAGATCTTGGTTTAGGTCCCAAAATCCACCATCCTACCCTAATTGTTAAAATGACCAATTCAACCCTAATGGTTTAAAGGGTCTTTTTGATACCCGATGATTGGATAATTCTCATTACCTAAAACCCTAAACTATTTAAAATACGCAGGTTAAGCTTTGGACAAACCCGAAGAAGCAGAAGATATCGGAAGTCAACTAACAAAATCGCCTGGCAAACACGAGTTCGAGCCTTATGTGTTAGGATATGTTTGTAGAGAATAACATTGTTAGGATTCCCGCTAAATGGATTATACGTATAGTTTTGGACCATTTGCGGATAGGTAGCTTATGTATAGTTTTGGACCATTGGCGATTTTGGAACCACGTGACTATGTTTCCAATTGATGGTTATATATGATATTATGTTTAGCGAATTTGTGTTGTTATAGCATAAAATAGGTTCTGAAAACAGGTTGTTACATTGTAGATTTTTTCTGGAAAAATTCCGGAAAAAATCTAGAAATTACCCATTTTGCAGCAATTTTCTGTTAAATGGGTCAAAGGCTTTCCCCGAGGACATGTTCCCGGCGAAAGAGTTATAGATAATCTTAATTTTCCATTTTCCCCGGAGACATGTCCACGGCAAAAGTGAGTGCCACGTCGGACGTGTTTGACCAGCGTAGAATTGGTGCGGGACCCACATGTCCCCGGTAAAAGTGGGATTTAGTCCTCAGAGAAAGTATTCCTGAGAGGGTATTGCCGAGGGACTTTCGCTGGGGACATATCTCCGGAGAAAGGCTTCGCGGGGGACATGTCCTCGGCGAAAGCCCTGATATTTCGCCTGCGAAAGCCCACATTTGTTGTAGTGATATATGCATAAGCCGGTAAAAAAATACATGTGTTGAGCTAAAAGTAATAACCCCTAAAGAAGCTAGAGCAAGGCCTAATTGAAGATGAATCAAATTATTAATTGTGTCGTAGGACCTTATGCCGACGTCCCGGCCCATCGCCCTCCAGAGTATAACTTATATGGATTAATAAAATAGAATTTACATTATTATAGTTTCACACGAATTTCTTGCAATTGCTCAAGTTTATGTAGAAACCCAATCTGCATAAATGCCATGAAAATGGTATACAAAATAAAGCATTAATATATCACATTACATAGTTGCACATAACTGTCACCAATGCCAAATGGCCCAAAAACACCACCTATATATAAGATGGTGATACTAGTGCATGTACATCATCGATCAGCTTCACATTTCAAAAAGACTAGCCTCTTTTCAGCACAAGCTAAAATAACAAACAAAAGATGTAGACACCATTATAAAGTACCCAAAAGAACTCATAATAACCACGACTGCAATTCTTAACCACCTATTTTTTTAATGCATAATTGCACGGACAATCGTTCATTTTTTGCGAAGGAACCCACCGGGACTGTGAGATACTTTGTCTTTGGCATTAGATGGTTCCACTTTGCATGAACCTCAGGTATAGCCTCCGGTGATAAAGTTCCTACGCATTTCACAGTAAGATGACACATGAATCCAGCAATAAACATAGGTGGTCCTATGCAATCCACACTGTAAGCCCTTCCACTTCTAAGAATGTTTTGTTTCAGTATAAAAATGACGCCTTCATTTTTTTCTCGAAGAACCACTTGATTCTGGCTTCTTTCGACACCAAGAGAGAACGTGGTGTCGTAGGTGAACTCCGTAGCAGAATATGGATGGGTCTTGGTGAAATGAAGATTCATGTTTTTATAGGAATTGACAAATTTACACCATGAGATAGGACAATAGCGTGGGGTGTGAGGACATTCCTTTTTGTGCTCGTCTTTCTTATTGTAACTAAATTTCTCTTCGCATCCGTAAATATGGTTTTTGCATTCAATTATGACCGACTCCACCATCTTCTCCATATCCCGACAATGGTTAAATGAAATCTTCCCTTTGCATGTAGGGCACTTTCGAAGCACTGTCATGGTGCAATAAGAACATGCTACGTGTCCATTTTCACACTAAATTCGCATAAAATGCTTTCTGTCAATATAAGTATTCTAGCTAGCCAATACATTAAACTATTGACAAAATGAATATTTAGATAACCTGATAGATATCGCCATGCAATGGGCTATAGCAAATTGGGCAATCCAGGAACTTTGGACCGCTAAAACCACTGACTTTTCTTCACTTTCTTCTTTGACTCGACTATTTGATCCACCACCTGAACTTGCTTCTGCTTCACTATCAGACCCTTCTTATAGCTTCCGCCTTTTGAGAAAGTCCATTTAAGTGGTGGTCTCTTTCGAAATGTGAGTATATACTACGTAGTACAAAGCTAGCTTATTCATCACTCTAAGCTAAATTAGATTTGCCACAAGTTAAGTCTATTAGGGTTATATGGCATTCTTAGAAGTTAGAAGAAGGCTAGCAACTTTGCTAGCTAGATGACACGTATATTCCCACTCACTTCTTGAACACAAAGCAATAATGAATAATCAACGTGTGCAATACCAATATGTACCTCATGTTTGCATGAATGTACATCTACCATAAAAACCTTACAAATCGGTTTTAATAGAGAAAGAACGCACTAAGAAGTTGTACCGTAGATAGTCTCGAAACACAAATACTTTTTCACGATAGAATCAAATACAAAGACAGTATAGAAAGTTGTACATTATATACTAACTAGATTATTAGGCATGAGATACGGTGCCGTTTTGCTTTCATTATTCCCGCCAAAATTGGTGGGCTGCTAAGGCCCACTTCCTTGGCCTGTATATCCGTCTTTTCGCCCGGTCCAAATTGTTTGGGATCAAACGAGTGTTCTAGAATTCTCTAGCACATACACACACCATCATCTTCATCAATTAGCAATATGAATACCCTCACAACATTCGCAGGCTTCCATCTTCTCACCACCTCTCTCTCTAAATTCATGTTAAACACTCAATTCCAGGATGCGTTGTCATAGGAGCTAATGAGGAAGAATCAATAATGGTAAAGGCTACTGATCTTGGTGGAAGTCGGGTTGAGTTCTGGATTAGAAAATCGATGCAGGTATGTGGTTTTATATGAAAAATCTAATTTCAATTATACCTTAATTGATGGCAGTCATTCTGATTAATGTTTTAAATTGTATATGAGATGTTTGATAAAATGTTTTAATAAATGTGATTGCAGAACGTTTGTGTGAGCCAAGACGGATTCGTCGCGGTGGCGATTTTGCAGGTTCATGTAGCGTTCTTTTGTTATACATTTAATTGAAAATTATGGGAAAGTTGATTGCTTAAGTGGTTTCACTACTACAAAAAATGACATAGAGCCCGGTTGAAAAGGTGTAAAGAGCCCGGTTTTTCATGAGGGCACAAAGGGGGAGGGACTCTATTAAAAATTGCTATAGAGCCTGGTTTTATAAACGGGCTCTATGATGTGTAATAAAGCCCAGTTTGTTAGTTGAAAACCTTGCTCTATTTGATTAAATAAACCATTTTTAATAAACTTAGAGCCATGTTTTTTGCTTACAAAACTTGGCTTTATGATTTTTGTTTTGTTTTCATTTTTTTAGTTTTTGTTAGTACCACCTGTTTACATTGTATTTCCAGGCATAAAGCCACAATAGAAACATGCAGAATCATCAACAAAAGTGTAACAAAACCATAACCATGAATGACGGTCTATACCAAAACCAATGGATCGAAGATCCAAGATCAGTTTAACAACAATTTAATACGGGTCCTATGGACTGCCAAACATGCTAAATACCACTAATTAAACATCACAACAACAGTTTCACAATCAAGTGTTTTGTTGGCCTAGGGGAAATGAGATATACAAAAAGAAATGAACACATGCCAACCTTTCCTAAATACTAACATGATTGATGATCAGATGTCACACACTGAAATGCAAGACGATTTCACCCAACTCCTTAGTAGTAAAAGGCTTCTTGTCATTCCAAGGCATCTGTAAAAAAAAACATCCAAAAGCTATGCAAGATTAAAAAATAATAATAATAATAATAATAATAATAATAATAATAATAATAATAATAATAATAATAATAATAATAATAATAATAATAAAAATAAAAATAAAAATAAAAATAAAAATTAGCTCTATATATGATAAAACAATATGCAGTAAGCCATTTTATAAGCATTCTATAAACAAACAATGGTTAATGATTGCTTACACCAACTATTGCAATATGTAGCCGCCATTTTATAAGTCATGGTAAATGATTGTTTGGAGCAACTAGGCTGCTGCTATATGTAGTAGCCCTTTTATAAGCATGGAAACTGATTGTTTGAAGCAACTAGGCTGCTGCAATATGTTCACTCATATCAGGCTATTGCAAACATTCCCATGTTGGCATGTTGACGTAAAATGGCTACAAATAGGCTGCTAAACAATCTTTTTCACTCATAACCATATGTTCACTCGGCACCAACAAATAATTCACCGACTTGACCCATCAAGCGCTAAATCACATTTGTTATCAAACAGCCCCAAGTCACATATGACCTCGCAAACCAACACCTTTAATGGACCATTATAGTTGTCATAAAAGCATAACATAATGCAAACTAACAGCGAGAATCTAGGCACTAGTCTAGTGGTTGTACATATTGTGCAAACACATGAAAAACCACCCTATGTAACGACCATATCAAACAGCCCCAAGTCACATATGACCTCGCACAAGCATAAACGCCCATATGTGACAAAAAATAGCACATCAAAACACACCATTTGTGACAACAAAACCAGGTCCTAAAACACCTATTTTGGACAGCAAAGTGCAGGTTCAAATGCCCAATTTGTAACAGCAAAAAAGTCTTCCTAAACTAGTATTACGGATTTAAGAAAACAACGAAAGTCTACCGAAAAATTGATGTGAGTTGGAGGACCCCAATACTTAAGTTCGCGCAGCTAAATCATAAGCTCTAGCAGCTTTCTTTTCCCTATCATAACCACCTAGAAATCAATCAATAATAAAAATAACATAAGTACTCATCTTTACTAGTATCTTTTAGCCAAATAAACTAAGAAAATCCAATTGAAATTTTGAATTAAGACTTACCAAGATAAACTGAAGCAAAGTTTGTCATCACCAGCAAACAAGAAACAAGAAAAATGGTAAGAACTTGTAGCAATTATTAGTCATAGGTGATCTTTAAAGACAACCGCATCATAAATTCGCACCACCACTACAGATTGTTGCTCCTCCTAGGCAAGTGAATACTGCGACGGTGGTGGTGGTGGTGGTGGTGATGTTAAGTGGCAGAACATACTTCATTAAATTCAGTATAAATGAATAAAAAGTCCTAAGCGAATAAAAAGTCATAAGCTTTACAAACTAATAAGTCGATTTTTGTAGTAAAGCTCACAAGCTTATACTACACCGAAAACAGTCGGTTTTTGTAGTTTAACAAGCCTTATATATGAAAAGATCACTACTCAACCGAAGACAACAGTTTATTAGATTATGCATAAAACTATCTAGTATGTACCTTTCTTCTTAATAATTTAGGGGAGAACAACATTAGCTAAGATCCCCCTAGCCTTATAACACATAACTTCTTGATTATTTCATGTGAGAACGGCGCGTGAGCATCGGGGACCAACACAGCTCCATTAGCCTTCTCCATTCACCATCACAGTCCTTTGGAATTGGAGGTCTCAGTGTGTTGCTAACAATGCCTCCTGCAACACACACGAATATCATTAGCCAACGATCAATACCACAGTGTACTCAAATTTATTTACGCATTGCATAAAGCCGACCTACCTATGATTGCACCATAGTGCATATTTGCATAGGACTCCTCACCAGTAAGGATCTCCCATAACACAATCCCAAAAGAGAAAACGTCAACCTATAACAGAAACAAACAATATATGATTAAAAAAACAAATACTCACGATTAAATAACATGAATATACATACCTTCTCAGAAACTTTACTGCTACTTCCGTTGAGTAGCTCGGGAGCCATCCATGGCAGAGTTCCTCTCACCCCACCTGAAACTAAAGTGTTGCGCTTTATCTTTGATAATCCAAAATCACCTACCAGCAGCATAAACATACAAATACAGTATTAAAACATAAACAAATATAAACAACATAATATGTTTTGCTAATCATGTGTTGACTATGAAACAAAGGTGTAACCTTGCATATAAGACGTGAAGGATCCTTCATATTGACCAACAAGTTGTCACATTTGAGATCAAAATGTACATGTTCTTGGAATGTAAATACTCCATTCCAAAGGCTGCATCCATTGCAATTACAAGCTTTCTGCGATTATCAAGATGCCTGCAAACCACCATCGCAACAGATCAAGCATTTAAGTTACCAAATACATACAAGAGCTACAATATTTTTAGTACATTAAAAAAAACATAAATCACGGTTTGCCATAACAACACAACTACCATTACCTATCTTTGCGTTGTAAGACATGTCTTAGTGAACCATCGACCATGAACTCTGTGACAGTAGCTAATGTCACACCAGGTCCATCCTGTACTACACCATAAAATGCCACAACATTTGGATGGTGAAGCTTTGACAGAATGTCAGCTTCTCTCCAGAACTCAATTGTCTGGAATCAAACATATAGATAGTCAGTTATACATGATTGCTTAGTCAGTTATGCAGCATTTTAACACAAAAGAGTAACTTTTCAGTAATTACTTGCAAATCCTTAATTTCAAATTACAACTAAAAATTCCATAAAATCAACTACTTTATCCAATTCTGTAAAAGTAATAAAATGAAAAGTAAAAAAATGAATACCTTGAAGGCAACATGATTATTAGTTTTATTGGTCAAAACCATAGAACAAGAGACCTTCTTCAATTCAACTATTCACAAAATAATACTCAATTATGACAAAACCACAACAGATCTGTATATATAATTAATAAATTATTGAAATAAAGTTACCAGGAAATGAAGCTCTTATGGCTCAATGCTAAGAAGCTCTATGGTACTCATTCTATAATTAAGCGGCACAAAGGGTTAGAGGGTTTGGGGTTGTGAAAGTGAAGAGGGGGAAAAGATTAGGGTGTGAAAGTAATGAAAATTGGGGAGGGAAATAAGCCGCCTAAAAATTTTAAGTATTTTCGTTCATTTTGATTTTGAAGATACAAAAACAACATTTGATAATGCCCGGTTTTAAAAGAAAAAAGGGCTTTAATAGTTTTTTAAATAAAGCCCGGTTTAGTAAGAAAAAATATGGCTCTTTATGAGGAATAGAGCCCGGTTTTGAGGAAGAAAACAGGGCTTTAATGTTTTTAGACATAGAGCCCAGTTTAATAAATGAAAACATGGCTTTATAGAATTTTTTATAACACGGATTTCTTTTAGAGCCCGTTTTTTACTAAAACCGGGCTCTATTAAGGGGGCTCTATGTCCATTTTTGTAGTAGTGTTTTATAAGTCTTACACGATGGAAGTATCGGAAAGTAATGATTTTGATTTCGATGAATTAAAAATGTAAATGCTTTTTGTTTGGAATGGTGTTTTAAGATGATGATGTTTGCATATAAAGTTCATCGGAATTTCGAATAATTTACTTATGAATTAGTTGATATAGATTGTTTATATTCGAAAAATATTTGTTTTTTACTTGAACTGTTTTTTGAAGCTGCTATAAACTTATAGTCACACTCAAATTGTCGTCAAATAACTGAAGTTGAATTATGGTGCTTTGATAGGTACACTTAGACTTATTTCAAAATGATGACGTATGCCACCGTGAAGGTAATAAACCTTAATGTTAAGAATCGTTAGTGTTGATTTTTAATTTATTAAATAGGCGTTCTTACACTGCAGGGTGGGGGGACACACTCCTGCGAGTACAAGTCTCAAGAATGTTTTGCCATGTTCAAGAAGTAGATATCTTAAGGTTTTGGATTCGTGACTTTTAGCACCTCTGGTCATCACAGGTTAAAGCTCGATTGGAGAAAAAGGTAAAAAAGGTTTAGACCACTGAGAATTTTTTATGATATATTATCTGAAGAACACAACCTTTATTTCTTGAATAAACTAATACATAAGTTTCTGCACATTCTGTGTGTTATACATAGGAGTTTTATGCACTTGAATAGGTTAAAGTCCAAACCAACGTAACCCGTTTTCATTCCCTATTTAGTCCGTTTGGTTATCGAGTATTCGTTTTTGGAAATATGGTCAACGCTTAAAAATAAAGGAAAAGTTCACATTTCCCTTGAAACATCAATATCCATACGTTAACAAGTACAAAAACCGTTCACAAACAGCTTTTTTAGGCTTAAGGCTCCTACTAATAAGTTGCTTATTAAACATAATGTACTCCTGTACACAACAATGAATTAACAATAACAACATCATCATAAGCTTATATTCCTTTATTTAAATGAAAATGTTTACCATCCGAAAAGATGAAAAAGTATTTATATTAAAAGGTAGTGCAATTGATATCGTTTGTGTTTGTGCTTATGATGTATCAAAATGAAAATAGCTTTCTACTGCAGAGGACTTTTTTAATCCCATCATATTTTGACCCATTAACAGCTATGGATGTTCAAATATTGTTAACTAAGGAACACTTGGATTTAATGATGGCTATGTATAAATTTTAGGTATCAGTTTGTCTCATAATGCTATCAAATTCTCTATTTGATCCCAATTAACTGTATAGATATGTGTTGCTTGAATAGTTGAACAATAGATGGTAGTGCAGTTGAGGATGGTGACGCTGTGGGACATAATGAAGAAAACAAATCGGATGCAGAAGTCCATTTCTACTCACTAAAGGTAAAAAAAATCATTTGTAGTAAAAATAAGAAAAAATTAGGAAGATTATGCCAATGAAATCTCTCGGTGTGTAAATAAAAATTAAATCTAAGTTTCAGGTTTTGGATATTGCAATTTCATAATGTATGAATGTGTTTGAAGGTACAACCAAATGGATATGGGTTTTTGGATGTGGAGTAAAAAATTTCATATTACACGGATTTCCAGAGAAAAGATGTGAACGATATGAAAAATCAAGTGATGTCTGTTGACTCCCAGTTTCACATACTCATAACATGATATAAATGACAAAGCTCATGTTTAAGATGAACTTAATCTACCTTAATCAAGTATTATTGAGGTATTTCTTATAGAGCCGTAGCACATATTCTCTGCCCTTTTGTTTTTATATATTTAGGTGGCAAATGAGTTAATTAGAGTTATGACATAATATTTAATTTTTCTCTTTACTATTCTATCCTTTTTACTTATCATTGTTTATATTCTTTGTATTCATATATTGTTGTTTTGATATCACATAAACTTTCAATCTAAAAGTCTTTGGAAAGAAACTTGAAAAATGTTTAACAACGTAATTAAGAGAACACCCCCCTCTTCTAGTTTCTACAATTGGTATCAGAGCCAAGTTACTTAAGATTTTTTTAAAATATATTGTATTTTAAAAACTTGAATCAATCAATGAATTTCGATAAATATCAAGAAGGGCAATCTATGCAAAGACCACCACTTTTCGAAGCTAATTGCTTCGTTTATTGGAAAACTAGATTCGAAACTTATGTGAAATCAAAAGATCTTGATCTTTGGCATGTTATTACTAAGGGCGACTTTAAATCTATTGAGAAAAATCTGAAAACTAAAAGGGATGATGTAGTTCTCTATAAAAAACAAAGTGATAATCTCAAAAAGAAATTAGCAAAAAATGATGAAGCAAAAATGGTTATTTATAATGCTTTACCTAAAAAAGAATTTCAAAGAATTTTTATGTGCAACACGGCTAAAGATATCTAAAAAAAACTTTGCTAGTCACTCATCAAGGTAATAATCAAATCAAAGATAGCAAAATCGATCTTCTTGTTCAACAATATGAACAATTCATTATTCCTGGAGACAAATCTATATATAGTAATTTTGCAAGATTTAACACTATTATTACTAATCTAAAATCCCTTGATGAGAGTGTTTCAGTCAAGAGTTGTGTCAAAAAATTTATCAGGGCTTTACATCCAAAATAGAGAGCAACGGTCACGACGATAGAAGAATCCAAAGACTTAGCTTCACTATCGCTTGATAAGCTCATCGGGAACCTAAAAGTTCACGAGCAAATCATCAAGAATGATTCTTGAAATAGTCAAAAGCAAAGTAGAAAGGAGATCTCTTTCTATAAAGGCTAAAAAAGAATCTAGTGATAATGAAAGCTCAAGTTCAGAAAGTGAAGACGATGAATATGCCATGGCGGTTAGAGACTTCAAGTTCTTTAAACGAAGAGGTAGATACATGAGACAACCGCGAGAAGAAAAGAAGAAGTCTCAAAAGAATCGAGATGATAAATATGGTAAAGGCGATAAAAGATGTTTTAGATGTGGTGATCCAAGAAATTTAGTAGGAGAGTGTCCTTAACAACCAAGAGAAAAGAACCAAAAGGCATACATCGGAGGTGCTTGGAAGCAACGAAAAGATCAATGACAAAACCAAAGACAAAACATGTCTAATGGCAAGAACTTCAAAAGAGGTACGTTTCGAAACCGAATACTATAATGATGACACATTCTCTTTAGATTTATTTGAATTAGATAATGAGCAAGATCGTGTTTGCAAAATGAGTCGAAAGATAATAATAAAAAATAAATCTCTAAAATCTATTAAGTCTAAACTAGAGAAAGAAATTTTTAAATCAAAAGATAAAGTATCTAGACTCGAGAAAGGCAAAGAAATTGATATCGAGTGTAAATCATGTCAAAACCTTAAAATCAAAAATGAGGGACTCAAAGAGGAAACCTCAAAGCTAACTAAATTTGAAAAAAGTACTCATTCTCTTAAAGAAATATTAAGCGCTAAAAAAACTCTCCGATGATAAAACGGGTCTAGGTTATAATTTCTCTGAAGCATCAACAAACGGGACAAAACAAATTAAATTTGTGAAACCCTTTGGAAACCGAGTCTACTACCGACGGTCCCCAAAAATAGGCAGGCGGTCCCTCAAATATAAAGGTCATTTAAAGGACCATCAGCAGTTAATATAATTGTCTCTTTGTCAAAATCCATTTTAGGTCATGCACCAAAATATTTAACTGTTATGAACACTAAAGTACCTATTGCTAGTATAAGTGAAGTTAAACGTTTTTATAAACCATTACAAAAACCCGGAGTAGGATTTAATAAACCAATAGTTAGATCAAAAACTCCAGCACCTATGAAAATAAACGTCTCTCAAAGGCAAGCTAGATCAACACAACCTAGAAAACAAAATCATCCATACATGTATCACATAACATGGAATAATAGCTATGTACCTTTGGGATTCTACTAACCTCTTCAACATCCAAGTCAAATACAACAAATTCATGAGATGTTTAATGCTAACAACTTTGAACCCATGAGATATTAGGGATCATATGTTTGAGTTGTTCTGTGATATCATTAGATTTGCTTGGGAATCGACTTGGAGCCCGATGAATGGATTAAAGACAGTGGATGTACTAATCACATGACGGGGAATCGAAAGATATTCTCATCATATCAACCATGCAATGGAGGTAATGTAACTTTTGGAAGTAAACTCAAAGGTAACATTATTGGCAAAGGTACGATTACTCACAACTATCTTACAATCACCAATGTCGAGCATGTAGATAACTTAGGATTTAATCTACTAAGTATTAGTCCAATATGCGATAACAAAGGCAAAGTGATATTTTTCGAAGAGGGCAGTGAGATCATTAAGGATGGAAAAATCATTGGCAAGAAAAATAGGAAAGGTGATTTATATGTTATGAAAATGAGAAATAGGTCTAGTAATAATATTTGCTTAGCAACGATTAACGATAATTCTACATTATGGCATAGGAGAATAGGTCACGCAAATATGCGTTTGTACAATCATTAGCTTCTAAGGACGTAGTTAGGAATCTACCAAAACTTAAGTTTGATCAACACTTTTGTGCCGCTTGCAAAATTGGAAAACAAGCACATTGTAGTCACAAAGCCAAGAATGTAGTCTCGACGTCTAGATGCCTAGAACTTCTTCACATGGATCTCTTTGGTCCATCCGTCATGCGGAGTTACAAAATCTCTACACCTTAGTAATAGTAGAGGACTATTCTAGGTACACATGGACAAGATTTCTTAAGGATAAGATGGAAGCTTTCAAGCAATTCAAAATATTTAGTAAGAAAATACAAAATCAACTAGGTTGTTCTATAGTTTCTATTAGGACGGATCACGGTAGGGAATTTGACAATGAAGTGCAATTTGGAGTTTATTGTGATGATAATGGTATTACCTACTATTTCTAGGCTCCACGCACTCCACAATTAAATGGGGTAGTTGAAAGGAAAAATCGTACTCTACAAAAAATGCATAAAACAATGTTGAATGAACAATCCATACCACAAAAGTTTTGATGTAATGCTGTAGACACTTCTGCGTATATACTCAATAAGATTCTCATCAGGCCAATCTTAGGAAAAACACCATACGAAATCTTGAGAGGTAGGAAACCAACTATAGATTACTTCAAAGTGTTTGGAAGCAAATGCTACATCTTAAACACAAAGGATTATCTCACCAAGTTTGACCCTAGGTATTACGAAGGTGTGTTCCTCGGATATTCACAAAATATTAAAGCTTGTGTAGTTCTCAATAAGGATACAATGACGGTCGAGGAATCACTCAATGTGACATTCAATGAAAGTCCTCCCCCACCTAAAACATCACATTTGGTAGATGATTATTTAGACGAACAAGAAGCCATCGAGGATAATAACAAGAAAAATCTAGGGGTTAACAATACCTTAGAAATAGATGAAACTACCAACATTAAGGAATCTATAAATCACCCTTTAGATAACGTTATAGGGAATTTAAACCAAAGAACCCTTAGATCACAAGCTCAAGAAAAGAGCAACTTCTTTTGCTTTGTATCAATCATTGAACCTAAGAACGTCGATGAAGCATTGAAAGACGAAAGTTGAATCGTTGGAATACAAGAGGAATTAAACCAATTTAAGTCTTATGATGTTTGGGAGTTAGTACCTCGACCTAAGTATACAACCATAATAGGAACCAAATGGGTATTTAGAAATAAGTTAGATGAAAATGGGGTTGTATCTAGAAATAAGGAAAGATTGGTAGCACAAGGTTATAATCAACAAGAAGGAATTGATTATAGAAACCTATGCACCCGTAGCTAGGTTAGAGTCAATTAGGATATTACTCGCTTACGCTTGTGCCTTAGAATTTAAGTTATTCCAAATGGACGTGAAAAGTGCATTCCTAAATGGTTTCATCAATGAGGAGGTATATGTAGCACAACCTCCGGGATTCATAAATTTCGAGAAACCTGATCATGTTTATAAACTCATGGCGAGGTAAAAGTGCTTAATTGGGTGCAGCAAGTGATTGATGTAGAAAGTACCTCTTATAATGATGGACGAGGTCAAGCTAGTAAGTTGGAAACGAAGGTGTTAGTGGATGGTAAATATGATGACGCGAAAGTGGTGGGTGTGGCCGATGAGCAAAAAAGTGACGAGCCAAACGTGTTGGAAGGTAATGGGGTTATAGGTGTTGGGGTAAATTAAAATAACAAAAGGGTTGATAAAGAAGTCAAATACTCTGTTTATACCCTACATGTTCTTATTCCGTTCTTGAAATGTCTTAGTGACAGGTACATAAAGAAGAAAAAGATGTAGGCTGTAATTCAAAGAAGATTGTGGGATCCCGGAACTAAGAGTGATTTTCAAGACAACACCTTGAGGGTAAGGTGGTTTTGAAGGAATGATGAATGATATGCATGTGGACTTGGTTTAAAAATGCACGCATCATTACGTAAATTGTGCGCATCATTGCGTTGCATTTAGGATTTCGCATCATGTGGCTAATGTGAGGCCATCCCAAAATGCGCTTGCGTTAGACAACAAGTTACCACATTTGAGTAATGCTAGTAACGGTCGCAATTGTCGCAATATGGAATTTAGGTCATCTTGGAAAAATTAAATCGTTTGGAAGATGCTAAAATATTTAATGGACTTTGAAAAATAGAAGTTGTTTAAAGTCGTCGAAAACAAACACAATAACGACATCCAAGTTACCCTTCGATTCATTATCATGCACCATTAACATGATTTGAAATCCCTGCAAACAATATTCTTATTCTAGCTTCATATTGTGCATGATTTCATCCTAATCTTTGATCATACATAATCATACATGTTAAATAATTGAGTTGGATATCATATGTTTGATTCAAACTTGTCTAAAATTTTAGCTCTAACTTTTTCTATTGATTTAGTTATGAATAAATTCAGATTTTTTTCTACTTGTATAACTTATAAGTATACCTTTAATACATCATAACATCATGTTATCATGCATATGTATAGACTGGAATCTAGTCATTCACGTTCAACAACATTGATTGGTTGATCGATACTGATGAATGTGGCACTCCTACTGATGTAGTGGATTCTGGTAGTTCAATGGAAGCTAAAGAGGTTGGGGCTCTTAAGACCGGGAATGTATCACAAGAACCGCTTGTGAGTGATTTAATGGAATCTAACGAGGTTGGCCCTACCCCCATTGTTGAGAAAATTGGGGAGTTTGAAAAGCTTCTTATTGATGGGAAAGCTACTCTTGTTGATGATGCTGGTAATCCTATTAAAAAGGTTGATTATCCAGGTAATAAAAATTATTTTCCGTCTACTTCATCTATTAAGAGGGTTAACCCATTCTCTAAGGTGGGAGAGATTGTTGACTCCGATACTGATGAAAAGGAGGTTGCGAACACTTTTGATGAGTCAATGAACCTCTTTGGTGGTGGTCATGATCGTGAAGATGATTATGATGACTATGCGGATCAGGTTTACGATCTTCTAGGGAATTTGGATGCTTATTATGACACGTATGGTATCAAGATCCATGGCCTTGGTAGGAAGTAATTTTTTTTCATAGGAGTCAAATGTTATCTTTTGAATAGTGGTTTATTTTCTTATATAGAGAATAGGAAGTATCTTGTTATGTAAACTTTCCGCCTATGTAACGGGCTGAGATATGGGATTCACCCATATCCTTTGTACTTAAACATTTTTTGGAGTAATATATTTACCGGTCTTGACCTTTTACCCAAAAACGGCATTGATTGGTAACAATATAACTTACATGTTCGTTCTCTTCGAAAGTAACTAAAGGAGGAGGTTCTCGTTAAAAACAACATTTAGTTGGAGGTTATAATGTTGTTTTTAAGTATTTTGTGTCATGTCTTGGTGACTTATTTGTTGTACATAAGGGTGAGCACCCGTCTGGACCGACCGGACCGCAAGACCGAAGACCGAATTAAGGTAAAACCGGACCGAGACGAGACCGAATGTGGTCGGTCCGGTCTCGGTCGGTCCGTCGGTCGGACCGGACCGTTTGGAGTCTACTAAGGCCAAAATAGTCGGTTTGTGGTCCGGACCGGACCGGACCGAGGACTGAATTAGCCCAAATGCATAGACCGAGGACCGGACCGAATGTGGTCGGTCCGGTCCGGTCTCGGTCGGTCCGGTCCGTTCGGGTCGTTTGCTCACCCCTAGTTGTACAATTAGATATTGGCCTAATTATTATATCTTGGTGACTTATTTGTAAATTTATTGCATTTACTTGTTACGTTATTTTATATAATACGTATATTTATTTTTTGTACTTTTTAATACAAAACGCATCGCGTACAAAATGCGCTCGCATTTGCTACGCGCATCACGTATCGGCCTCTTGGACCTTTAACGCATCAGATAGCAAAACGCAATTTTAAACCAAGCATGTGGATATGCACAGAGACTTCGTGATGGGTTGGGATAACCATACTTATCAATTGTTTAGGATATGTGTTTAGGAGGAGAATTTGTTATGTTTTAGGATAAGTCTTGTGTTTGTGTAAATTATCATATAACTAGTATTTAATTAAGGTTTCCTGTCATTAATGAAAGGTAATCAATCATGTTTTAGCCAAATAGCTATCTCGTCTTCTCCTCAATTCTTACGGAACTAGCACAACGTTAAAAATGATGCAAAGCTAACGATACTTCCTTAACCGGGTCGTATCAATATATCTACGTATTTATTATTATGTACACTATACATGCAAAAATTAACTTTTGATGTCTATCTATCTGATACATCTCCATTCTTTTGTTTGAAAATCATTAACCATCATCTTTATTATAAACCTAATCAGTGACCAATAGTGTCCCATGTGATATTCATTAATTATCGTTGTGATGATCATATGGTTGAACAGTCAATTCCATATGTATCTATCGTTATCACATTATCATCCATCTCTTTGGTAGTGGTTGACTTAACTTTGTATATTCATGACGACTAGCTCACGGTTTCAATATAGTATAAAGAGTTTATAAGATGTATATTACAGTAAATAACCATATGTAGTTCAAGTCATTACCAATAAGTTTTTAAACGGAAAGTGGTTTTGGGTTCAACGGCATCAAGCCGATCATTTTTCGATTAACTTAATCGAAGGTTTTTGGCAGTCGGATATAAGGATCCAGTTAGCGAATACTTGGAGCGAGTTCAGAGAAATACGCTAACATGGAGAATCAAATATTTAAAAGTTTAAAAAAACCATCATGATTTTGGTTGCCTGACCAATCTTTATATAGAGTTGGATGATTGACCCAAAGAGTCATTTAGGCAAATTGTATAGAAGTCTATAGATTCACGTACACCAGAGAATGAAGTGACATTTATCAAGATTAAAAAGTAACAATGTAATGACCACTGTTCTAAAAGGCTCGCAAAGGCGTGAGGCTTGGTCATGCCGACATGCCGTCTTATGGCACATGTTTTTTAAAACTCGATATATATGAGTTATGATATAAATATATAAATATTTTCATACTTTGTGCCGTCTTATGCTACGCTTTATAAACGCAAAAGCTTCGCCTTAGCCGTAAAGGCGTGAGGTTTGGCCATGCCGCCACGTCACGCCTCACGCTATTTATAACCTTGGCAATGATCGACATCAAGACTAGTAAATAGTAAGAAATTAAAGGCCAAACTTACTATACGGAATATCATGTTAACTGAAACTGATCAACCGTCTCAAGTGACCTATCTCACATTGTTGAATACCATGTTGTGCCGTGGATGAGAGATACAAGATAGCAGTTGCCATTAGTAGTAAATTTTGACATAACAAGCAAGGTGTGGTCAGAAAAACTGAAGATACTCACAATCAACATTCATATCCATGCATTAAAGGTTGAAGAATTGGAGCTTACAAATACACTTGCTCAGAAATTAGTATAACCAAAGGAAAAGTGTATCAAAAATAACAAGTAAAGTGAACTCAAAGTAATTGGAAAACGATCATAAAAGTAAAGTAGGACCAACAAGTTAGGCTACCCTCATCATAACAAACGATTATTTCAATTAGATCATTTACTCAAATAGCTTTCGATCTTTTACTATACAAATAATTAACTAGGATCATAACCCCCATAAGAACTTTTTCCTTAACATTAGCCGAAGATAAACATCAGAATGAATGAATTGCTTGTTGAGTTATTGATGACCGATCTGCAATCTTAAATGATGATACTGAACGCTTTTTAAACGCTTCATTAGTATTACTGTTCATTATCTATCAAACATGACATATTTTTTTTATGGGAGACACTATTCATACGGGGTCTTTGCATATAGACCCTGCCACTATTTCAGGGAATATTCCATTTGTCCCCTCACTTTTTCCAGTACAATACAGTTTTTTGTCAGTTTCTGTTCCGTATTTCTGACAGTTTTAAGCGTTTGACGTATTAAACTTTATATTTACTGTTCCGCATTTTCAGGTTTATAGCTTTTTGATATAAACAAAATTATAAAATAAAAAAAAAAAAAAAAAAAAATATATAGCTACCGTATGAATAAAAACATAGCCACCGTATTGAATAACTCAACCCTTTTTTTATATGAAAGTTATAAGCAATTGCTTGGATATCTATACATTCATAGGGTAAACAAGTAAAAGTTATAGAAAAAGTAACACTCCATTGTATATTTTAGCAACCTTAAAAAAACCAATAGTTACATATGAAGGAGTACTTCAAACTAAAGAATTGCAATTCCCTTATTGCTTAGCAAAAAAGAATATATCTATATATATATAAAGAATTTTTAGTATCTATACGTAAATAAGATATAAACTATGAAATAGACCCTTCGGGCCACAAAACAATCATCTGAATGAACTAGGTTCTTCGGCAATAGTCTCCAACAATGGCTTCTTCGATCTACACATCGTAATCATATGTTTAAACTCCGGTGTCGACACCTCTTCAATATCCTCGAAGCTCAACCTAGGTGGCGTAGGTGCATTTTCGGGCAAGACCCTAACACTTCCAATCTTCTTGGAGCCAGATTTAGCAACAATAAAAAGAGTCGCTAAATCAGCCGTAGCGACAACTGAACTATATCGGTTCATAGGAAACATGACATAGACATTTCTTATCTCAAGATCTTCGTCCGCATTAAGAGCTTGAAACCGCGCCCCGATCTTAAGAGTCTTGGAGTTGACAAGAAACATGTTTGGAGACTCCAACATTAGCTCTGCTGCCTTGATAGGTTGACGCACTTTGCGAATTTCGCCATTAGGATATATCACCTTTGTGCTCTTTGAATACTTTGTCAATGTGCAAGAAACATAGTTGCCCATGATGAGAGATGTTTAAGGAAAGCTAGATGGTTTTTCTTGTGAAGATGAGATGTGATTTGAGGCTGAAGGGGAGGGAATTCATGAGGGTATATATGGAGATGTGGAACTATGGAATGTTTGACAAATTATTAAAATAAGATAAAGCTATGAATAAGATAGAATATGAAAGCGATAAAAATGATTGAAGGTGACAGTTGGAATTAATGGTGTTTGACAATGAGAAAGAATCACGCGTCCTAGAACTTAAGTAATATGTCCATCTGTCTGCGGTGCTATTATTAATTTATAAAAATTAACAATTTAACATTAGTGTGGTACAACAAATTCTACGGATGTACTCGGAGTTTAATTAGCATTAATCTAGTTTTTTAACAGGTAAAGTCAAAAATATTTATTTAAGTTTTTATATTTGCATAGTTCTGTTACCATTATAGTATTACATCATTGTTTGTAGAAATTATTTTTAAGAATGCTCTAGTTTATTATGTGTAGCTTTGGTCATTTCCATGTTGCTTCTCAACGTAACTTTAAAAGAGGTTCGAATAATATTACAGGAGTACTTACGGTTAAATGTAGGGTATTTTTTATAGTCTTATAATGTGGCCGGGTTTGTTAAGTAAGCTATCGTACTTAAAATGTTGTTTATTTCTTCTTTAAAAACCTTAATAAGTTGTTGTAATTGTTGTACATGCAAGCTAGTTTATTCTTCCAACTATATAGTTCGTTAGGCGAATACAAGTTTAGATTTTTATGGGTCATTCTCTTCAAGTCTTGGATGCTTTCAAGACTCCACGTACATACTAGTTGGTCAATATGATTAGTCGATCTTGATTTAATTTTGACATTATGTTTGTGTGGATCTTAAGCTAATTAACTTACACCTATCTTGATTAGTTGATCTTTGATCATATCTTGGCTAGTAACAAGAACATGTAAATTTTCTCATCTCGAGTTTCTTACTACGGTTTTTTGATAAATTAAAATCTTGGCGTTTTTTTTTTTTTTTTTTTTTTAAGAAAAAAAAAGAAGACGGTAATTAACACCTTATGAAAACATATATAGAAACTATCGCGAGTACTTACGTCTGGCGGACAGATGGTTTTAGCGGTAAACAAAACTAATAATATGTGACATTATGGCAAAGTTTTGTTTTTTGCAAATAATGAACACTTTCCAAAGTTACCATGCAAACCATGAATACTTTTCAAAGTTATAATGCAAACCACATTTTCCTCTTTTCACATTCCATTTTTTCAAGTCTTGACTTGTTGATCATTTTTGTATTTTATGTAGTATAGATAGAAGCAGTCTTATTAACCAAGCATTTCTCCCAACCACAACTAATGTGAGATTTACCAAAGTTCGAGTTTTGTCTAGGGCGATAGGGCTTTTCTCCCGCGTGCGTAAAGGAAGGGTGTCATTGCCTTTGCTGACGGTTGTGTGGGCTCGCTACGCTTTCGAAGTGGCTAGGGGCCATGTAGCCACAATTCCCGTTCAAGAAAAAAAATAATAATAATAAATAAAAAAATAAAAAATAATACATGTGTGAATTTCAGAATCTCAGAACACAAGAAGTGCTACACAATCAATAATATCTAGGCTGTTGGATCTGGCCCTAACTTGTTTGGTCATGATGATTAGTGTGTTTCAAGTTTACCATTGGTGTTAGGTTTGTTGGTGACACTATACCCACTAATTTTGGTTGATTTGGGCATTTTCTCGTAAATAGTTAACTTGAATCCAAATATATCTTAAAACCCAATTCTTAGTATTTCAAGAACATGATATCTCATAAAATATCTAATATAGGTATATAAACAGCACTAACATCCTAATAATTCTAGATATGGATTTTGATACTCCGTATATGATTCGAACATTTTTGCATGATCTGATCTTTTAAGACTATTTTCGGAAACTAAAGTTAGGCAAAAATGGAAATATGATACTAAGCTAGTCGCTAGTGTATGTTACGCGTGAAACCAAATAAAGTGCTGGTTGTTATCCACTTTGTAAAAGAGGGGATTCATTTCGACAAGTGGAGTATGTTGTCAATGTCAAAACCTCCAACTTTGCGTCACTCAAAAGCATAGCGATTTTGACTTCAGCAATTATATACAGATTTATAATAGAAATACAAAAATGTCAAACCACGGTATAGACGTATATTTTAGTGAAAATTACCTAAGGGGACACTGTACCACACTATACCTCTTGCAGAGGACAAACTTTTTACAATTTACATCTAAGGACTGGTTGGTCGCGATTTAATTTGCGTGTACAAAATACTCAACACGTGTAACTCTTATAATGAATGAAAAATAAAATGAAATAAAAAAAAAAAAACCCTAATAGTTTGGTCGCGAATTAGTTTTAGTGGTCAACAATTTTTTCGAGACCAAGAGCTACAAAACAAAAATGTAGGAATAGGTATCATCTTTAATTAACTTTGGTCACGAATTTTTGGATGGGACCAAGTTTTGATTTTTGCTTGGTCGCGAGTTTTAGGATGTGACCAATAATTTTTTTTTTCTCTCTCTCTAATGTTATATATATATATATGTGTGTGTGTATATATATATATATATATATATATATATATATATATATATATATTTTCCTAATGTTATCTTTATTATTACCAATTTTTTTTATCATAACTTATAACATATTTTTGCAATCTTTATACACATTTTAGTATATGTATAGCTTGTATAAAATTTTGTTGTTTAGGTGATTTGCGCTCTTTTCGATGAGAGTTTCACAACGAAGTAATGCTTATCCAAAATGAAGTTAATATGGATGAGATATCATGTCTTAAAGTGAGTCACGTGAGTGAGAAATTGATTTGAAAAATGATAAATTGCAATCTTTGTACATGTTTTAGTATATGTATACGTTGAAAAGACAATTGTTTGTTAGCGCGATTTTTTCTTCTTGATGAGGTCTTCACAAAGAGCTAAATAATGGTTAAAATGAAGTTAATATGAATGAGGATGCCACTGTTTGAAAGTGAGCTAATTGAATCACGAATTGAGTTTTAGAAAGTTAAAATAAATGAATGCGAAATTTTTTCATTGAAAATAAAAATTATGATTCATTACATTAATTAAACCATATACTACAAATTAACTATAACTCAGAAAAAATACATTAAAAAGTTACTAATACATTAAAAACCTAAGAAATTACGCCAACTAGTTTCATCCTGAGTGTTTTTGTCATCTAGATGTTGCGAGGCGTACTGTTGAGAATCGTATTGTTCAAACATTTGAAACGGGTATTGATGATCATTTTGTTCATGAATTGGTTGCGATGGGTTTGGGTTTTGATGATAGATTTGAGATTGACTTTGGTTTTGATCATAAGTTTGAGATGGGTATGGGTTTTGATTATAAGTTTGAGATGGGTATGGATTTTGATGATACGTTTGAGATAGGTATGGGTTTTGATGATACGTTTGAGATTGGTATGGGTTGTAACTCTGAAAACTGCGATCATATGGTTGAGACGGGTTGAACGAAGGTGGAGTTTCATGATGTTCATACACTGAAAATTGTTTGTTCTTTGTTTTACGTTTGTTTGATGGTGGATCAGGGACAAATGATTTTTTGCATTGGTAACCTTTATGGCCCGCTTCACCGCACCTACCACAATTTAAAATTTTGTTAAATAATGTTAGTTAATATAAAAAAATAATAATAATAACAATATTACGATTACCTTACAAGGGTCGACGTTGTTATTATAAGTTGAATAAGTTCCAGTCTTATTTTCACCAGTACAGCTAAGATCATCGCCATGTTCATTCTCATCAGCAACATCATTTCCAAGCTCGAAACGAGATATTTGGTGGGTAGCCGTATTTTTATTAGTCCTTGCACCACGTTTTTGAGGTATTACAGTAGTATCTGGCAATACTGTATAAGGGCTCCTCTGAAAAATTCTCGGACGACATTCTCTCCTCTGTCGATTCATCGCATCCTAAAAAAGAAGATAAAATTACTGTTTGTTATCTCCTGCATGATTAGTAGTATCAAGCATAATCATGAAAAAAAATTATACTTATTAGTTTACCGGGTTAACACCACCAACATTAGGAGTGTGCGATTGACGAACTACTGATGTGGGGTCTGCATTGGCCTGATAGGTAGACGACCAATGACCAAGTTCTTGTGTCATATGGTTAGCAGTATATGAGGTAGGGGTGAACGAGACCGGATATTGTGGATACATCGACTGTTCATATAAAGGTGTTGTGAATTGTGTCATCGGGAAACGAACACCATCAAAGAATGAGGGGCCCGGCGACGACATGAATGCTTGCCCGACCTAAACATATGATTATATTATTTGGTGAGTACTGAACAAAAAAAATAGATGAAACATTATGTCACGTAAATATACCTGCGTGCTTTGGAAATTGTTGAAGTCACTAAAACCATGATGTTGACCAGCAAAGACCGGTTCTTTCGGAAGTGGCGGTAAAGTCCCGGCTTGAATAGCCTGCATTAAATTTTTAAACAAAATTATATACAACTATTATTTTATCTTTATATATAACCTTATTTAATTTAACGTGACCAATTTACCGTATAAATATATTTAATCTTGGAATCTTGTGCCTATAGTTGTTTATTCTGTTCATCATACTTGCTTTTCATTTCAGCAAGTTGTCGATAAACGTTTTCAGGAACATCATCACGGCTGTGTTGGTCTGGAGGCGGAAGTATAACGATGGTATGTCAATATTACCATTAAAGAATGCGACACTTGAAAGCCACTATTGAGCTTGCCCCTCAACATCATCTGGGGTAAGTCTTTGAAAAGGTTGATTTACCTTTAAAATAACAAGGACAATAAGTATGAAATTAAATACATAATCAAATATATAAGATAAATGTGTAAAAATAACTACAGTGCATAATTTTTAATAACTCACCTTCAATAACTCCGAGATGTATTTCCTTACAAACCTTCTTTTATAACGCCAAGCAACTGATCTAGGGTAATATTTTTTATGATTAAAATATGTAACCGCCATTTCTCGAAACGCCTCCAGTATCCATGTCTGAAAAAAAAATAATACTTGCTTAACTTCATTAACGTTACACGTAAACATAAAGATTACAAATTAATATATGACATACCTTAAAGGCCCACATGAAGCCCATCAATGAATAGCTTGGACGTTTACCATCAGGATTCCTTTCTTTAACAAAGTGCGCTTCCCAACATTTTTTTATTGCATCCGTTAACTCATTGTACAAGAAAGTCCATATGTACGAACCCCATGGAAACATGTCCCAAGCAGGTAAATTGTCTACTAGCCTAAGGTGCCATCCCGGCACATTATACTTAAGCTCATGTCCTATAAGCACCGTCTCCAAAACGCATAACAAACTAACACGAACAGCATTGAGGTCGTTCAATTTATCAAACTCATTGCTATAAAACGTTTCTAACAACATTTTAACTGTTATCGCCTTACTATCACTAGACGATTCAAAGACTCGTCTCCTAAACGGATTAGGACCACTTTCATAATCTTTCCTAAAATCAGGCCCGAACCTAAACCCCGTTACTAAGCAAAATTCCTCCCTTCCAAATTGTACCTCAAAATTCCTCCCTTCATTATCATTTAGCGAGTAAGTAAAAGGAACAATCTCTGTGTCTCCCTCATTACGCAGCACTTGGTGTCAACTAAAATGGTGTATTAAGCAACAAGCCTCTTGCATATCATCTAAGTTTAACAACCAACCAAAACACGTGTTCTTAAATAATTCTAACCTAGGGGTGCCTCTAAATTTTTCTCTAATTTCAGGAAGTAAAGTTAACTTACTTCTACATGCACTAAGTTTTGCCATAATCCTAATATTAAAAAAAACCTAATTATGTAGTTATTAGATTTTTTTTCTCGTAGTTGTTTGTCCCATACAAACCTTTGTCCACCCAAAATATTTCGTGACCAACATTTTGTAATTATTAGATTTTTGTTTTCTAGCTAACTGTCCACGTATTTTCTTTCGCGACCAAATACTTTTTTGAGTTAATTACATAAATGGTCCCTGTGGTTTGTCGGATTTTACGGATTTAGTCCCTATACTTTTTTTTGCGGATCTCATCCCTATCGTATTGACCCGTTGCGGGTTTGGTCCCTTGACCAACTTTTCGGTTAGTTTGACCGTCAAGTATGAATAAAATGACACTTATACCCTCGGTTGTCTTAGTCCCTGTGGTTTGTCTCGTATAACGGATTTAGTCCCTCAGGTTTTTGTTTTTTTTATTTTAACATTAGTATTAAATTTTTAATTCATTTTTTTTGTAAATTTTTATTTTTATTTCTTATCACATATTTAGTCAAAATTTTCTAAAATAATAAAAAGTTTTTTTTTTATTTATTTATTTTTTAACTTTTAAAACCTATGTCAAACCTTTAAAACTTTAAAAACTTTAAAAATCTAATAACACAATATTTTCTTAAATTTTAAAAACCTATGTCAAACCTTTAAAACTTTAAAAACTTTTAATTTTTTTAAATAGTTATGTCAAAACTTTAAAAACTATAATTTTTTAGCAATTTTTTTAACAAATTAAAAATCTAATGATTTAACAATTTTTTTTTTTAATTTAATATTTTAATTTGTTTTTTAAATTTTTAACAAATTAAAAAATTTATAATTTTGAACTAAAAATCTCGAAAAAAAATTTATAATTTTTTAAAATATTATGTCAAAACTTTTACAGTAATGATGTCAACTTTTTTTGTCAAAAAAAAATTATTAAAAAAATCTCGTAAAAAATTTTTTGTAAAAAATCCCTGAATTTTTTATAAAATTTGATAAAATTGTCAAAAAATATCCGTCAAAAATTTTATAAAATTTTGGGTAAGATTTTATAAAAAATTCCGACAAAAAGTATTCAAAAAGAAAAAAAATTCAAAAAATTTTCCCAAATTTTTTGACGGAATGTTTTATAAGATTTTATAAAAATTTATCGAATTTTTAATAAAATTTTCGAAATTTTTCTAAAATTTTAATTTTTATAAAAATTTTGGAATTTTTAGAAAATTTTTTCATAAAATTTTCTGAATTTTTAATATACTTTTTATAAAATTTCAATTTTTATAAATTTTTTGAATTTTTTATAAAATTTTCGAATTTAAAAAAATTTATAAAATTTTAAATTTGTTATAAAATTTTTGGAATTTTTTATAGATTTTTTTACAAAATTTTCTGAATTTTTTATAAATTTTTGACAAAATGTTTTTATAAAAAAAAAATAAAAATAAAGGACTAGTTCATGATAACCTACAAACCATAGGGACCATTTATGAAACACATACGAGGGTATTTTTGTCATTTCAGCCTTTCAAACACCCCAATTGACGGTCAACTAACAGAAAATTTGGTCAAGGGACCAAATCCGTAACGAATCAAAACCATAGGGACCAAATCCGCAAAAAAAAAGTTTAGGTACCAAACCCGTAATTTTTGACAAACCACAGGGACCATTCATGTAATTAACTCTACTTTTTTTTTTTTTTTTTTTTTTTTTCATTTGTTTTGGCAGTGACATGTATTAAGTATGTTGTACACGAAACTTAAATCGCGACCAACCGGTCTCCATATGTAAATCATAAAAAGTTTGTCCTCTGCAAGATGAACCGGTATTACAGTGTCCTCGTAAGTAATTTTCACTATATTTTATCTTATCTATATTGATAGTCATTAGTTAATTTGGCTTCTATTTTTACATGGTTGACCTAGATAAACAAAAATAAAAACACGTTAATTATTTGATCAAGATTAAATCGGGGTATCGATATATGATACAATAGTGATTTTGGACACACGTCAACTTCATTGTTAAGCAAAGATAAAATTAAACAAAATTATCAACAACTTCTTTTTTTCTTTTTCTTTTTTTTTTTTTTTTTTTTTTTTTTACACCCAGTACATAGATTACTCCAACAAACGTTTATATACATATGATTTGAGTGAATCCCATATCTCAGCTCGTTACATAGACGAATTACAAACTCACCATTTGTGCTTCAAACCTTGACTATCATAAGAATGACAAATCAAACTTATTAAACTACTAAAAAAGAAAGCAACATATCGTCTAATTTGACCTCAAAGAGTAATATAGAACGCGTTCTGAGAATGACAATTGTTCTTCAGTAAATCCAAAAGCCTCATTCTCGTAACCATCGTATATGTCATAATCTTCATCCTCATGTAGATTTGCATCATTTGCACCTCCACTAGTACGTTTCGATGAGGAAGCCATGAATCGAGCAGTCTCATCATATAAATCCAAAACTTCACTATCCAAAATTCACTTTTGCTCTCCCATTGAAGTACTAGGCATAGATACCGATTCTGAGTCAACTGTTGTTCAATGTTATGAGGCTGATCACACGAACTAATAGTCCTATTTTCATCCACATGGTTATCTGTACACCAATTACCTTCCACTCGATTTGCCTCTTGTGCATTGGGGGTTTCATTTTGGTCTAAGCCCCTTCGTTTCCCCACGTCAACCATCTTACCTAATGCTTCAAAAGAATTCGATGTAGTAGTAATATTAACACCTTTTTTAGCATTCATCTCCTTTGTTTTTACCTGTCTCGTATATGTCTTCTTATTTGGTTGAATTGGTTTATAGACCATGTGGGACTTCGAACCAACAGGAATTCCATGCACGACTTTCCTTGAGGTCTTCAGGTTCTTCGAAACCAATGAGACGATTTTCTTTGGACATTGGTCCAAAACGTGGCCAAATACCTTGCAATTTGAACATCCTGGTGGTTTCCATTCATACTCAATACGAATAGTGATCAAAACATACCCATCACCCTATATTTTGGGAACTCCACCATGAGAGTTTCTTTCAACTCAACATCCCTTTCGTAAGCCGATCATAGTTCTTGCATAGCTCGACCTACCCCGACTCATTGCACATAAGCGTAGTATAAGCATCCAACATCAATGGGTACCAAGTTTTGTTGCGAGCACTCAACCCATCTTCTATGAAT
>OU343216.1:160696193-160741280 GCA_910596185.1 Chrysanthemum makinoi
TTTATTACTACTAAGTCTAAGTCATTAAGCATACACAAGCTTTGCCTGATCATTTGAGTAGTTAACTCGCCTACAGTAGGTAACTACATCACTTTTGCATTCATATCATTTTATGAATATTTTTATTTTGTCTTATGATTTAAATTATAAGACGAGAGGGTATCTCGTTTTCCCCAGTGACCGACACGGCACGCGTACCGACACTATGATAAGGACTCGCTAAAACAATTAACAAATGTCAGTGACTTGGAATATTACAAGGATAAAATATTTCGAACGTAACAATAAAATACCACGGATAAAAAGTTGTCAAACAATGATACCTTGGTCACCATATGACTCATCGGGACACAAAATACTTAAACACATTATCACTTAAACAATGACTTTATAAGACTCAAGTGCAAACATACATAACTATAATGTAAATGCATACATTTTATACAATAATTATCCCACATACAAATACTTACCCAAAATAAATTATAAGTATACATTACATGTGCCCTCACTTTTACTTACCTTACCATTTTAGACCTTTATTATTATAACACTTATAATACATTTACAAGAAATGAATTTATAAAAATTAGACACAACCTCCTTGTTTTTTTCTCTTCCACTCACGACAAAACCAAGGACCAAGAAAAGCAAAAGATATCAAGATCCATCTTCAACCTCTAGCTTGTACTCCCATCCTAGGTCGAATCTTCTAAATGGAGATAAATCAACACCTTCATCCAACATACCCATCTCTCTCATACCCAAATCCATGTAAAACTTTGCTTCCCAAATCTCCATAGATGCCACTACCTTCAAGGAATCCAAGGAGGATCAAAGTAAATCACAAGAGAGAAGTAAAATCCTTTCACCACTCTATCTCTTATGTCCAAAGATTCGTGGGTCTTGGAAGTAAGCCATTTTTGGCTTCAAACAAAACTTCAAGATGAAAAGAGGTGGTCAAAGGCTCCTCTCTTAACCTCTTCTTAAGCAACATGAGAGACCAAAGACACCCACAAATCAAAACTCAAACACACCACAAGAGTAATATTCTCAAGGTTATCAAGAAGTTGTTGGGTTTGCTCAGAATCGGTATACGGGTTTGATTTGTGTGGGGGTCCCTCGACTTGGCTTTCATCAACGTTTTCACACCTCATTCTTGATAAGGTTCATGGTCTTTCCCTTCCTCATGATTTCGTTGTAATGTAAACATTGATAATGAAGTGTTAAATTGTGATGTCTTGTTTTTATTTAAGTTTGTAAGTATAGAATGTACAACTTTGCAATATGAGTATAAACATGTCACTTTGAAACTTGATTTGGTTATTCTATTGTTAAAACGACTTTCTGCCGAGGTAAATGAGCCAAGGAAATGAGAGTTAAGTCTTATAGGAACTTGGAAATTTGACTATGTAACTAGGTACTTTGATGTTATAATACTTGCGTTTTGATAAACAAACTATGGTAACTTAGGCTTAAGTGGTCATTTTAAGAAAAGGGTCCGTTGGTTTTCTGTCGAGACAAGGACAAGAACAAGATAAATGAGTCAAGCTTTTACAAGTCTACTAGTAAAACCATGTCGAGACTCACATTTTCCCGTCGACATTCATGTCATTTAAAAGTATGTCGAACCTTGATTTTTTTTTTACTTTGCTTGAACATGAGAAACATGCTAGTCTTTCATTGTCTTGTGACTCAAATCTTAGAGGTGAACCATGTGTCAAAACCTCTATGTACGCCTAGGGAGAAACCCGAGACAAGAGTGCTCATGTGTTAAAATGTATTTTGAAAATCTATACTTGTCTAGTCCGTAAGAGTAAAATGGTTGACGATTAGAACCAAGTCGAGTAGTACTCTACTAACAAGAGGTACCTTCACCCCTTTTGCTCTCATGTCCTAGTTAATGATGTTAACCAAATCTCGTTCGAGTCAAGTCTCATACTTAGTCATCTTCCCTTGTTAGCTTATCTTAATAAGTACTTAGTAGTCATCGAAATAGATATGCTTGAGACTATGTAAACGAGTCGACAACTACATCTTGGTAGTACCATGGTGATGAATCGTATTCACTAGTCGAGGGATTCAACGTCATAAGTTAGAGCATGAACAAACTAAGTACACTTCGAGTCATGTAACTTATATTAAACTCCTATAACTGAATTGAGAATTCTTTTGGCAACAACAACCTGGGAATGAGAAACACTTCAAACTATTGGTTAACACAAACTGTAATGATACATGTTGGTCAAGCCTTGTTTTCTTTTTTTTTTCATTCCATTCGTGTAAGTCACAAATGGGCCACGGCCCAAGTCATAAAACTTGGTCTCATTGAAAGAGTTATTAGCTAGTTTGGGCCCAAACCCAAACTGGGTACCCAACTGTTACAACGCCGCAACAGCCACGAGTCTTCGAGTGTCCGGTTGAGTAAAATAAGCTAACTCACGAGGTAAAGATCTAAACGTAAGGCAGTTGTTCATCGATGAATAAGTCTATATACGCATACACGAAATATATCACATAAGTTATATTTAAGCTTACGCGAGTTGCCAAGTAAACAAGTGCAAAAACTATTTTTCCTACATATATATGAGACAACAAAGGTTTTAAAAACTTGACACACTTGATAATGTCTATAACAATGATTAACGACAATGGGTAGACATATACATATACATGTCAAGTAAAAATCTCTAGTCGAGAACTATATATATTAAAAACAAAATTTGACAAATAAAACAAGGACTACTATATCATTTTGGTCAACCTATAACTTGAGAGTTTTCAAAATTAACTCAAGTATTTTCTAAATACAATTAGAAAATAAATAAATCACATATATATTGGCAACACCATTTTGTGTCAACTTAAATAAGTATATACACATTTATATACTTACTAGTTAAATGCTATAAATATTTTTCATATCAAACTTGGAAGTTAAAAACCATATCATTGTCAACAAGAAAAGTATATATATTTTCATATACTTGTTAGAAAAATCATTTTTACGAATTTCACAAATTAAAGTTTAACTTTAATACAATTAAACTAATTTGAGTAAGCAATACTTAAAACAATGAACTAAAACGTTACCCTCCTTATCTAGTGTGGGTCGCTGTCTGGTGCCGCTCCACAACCATCACTAATCCCACATTTGGATTGCACATTTGCTAAGGTGAGTTTCATAGCCCCACTTTTACTTGATAAATTGTTTTATACATTTTGGGGTGAGAAATATGCAAAACATTTTATGGACCAAAACTATAACATGATTACTATTACGTGGTTTAGCCTAAGCCCTTATGTCCCTAGAGAATGCCCTTCTCATGAACCGTCAATTCCCCATTGGGAAACGCGAATGCTATAAATAGATCTATTGAGGGTGACTCCTCCGTTCGGTTGGCCATGCTTAGGCCAAGGCTAAACGTATACCATGTCGGAATCAAGTGTTGAGGGACAAAACACTTGCTATGGGCCCCTATATTGTATGACATCTTTTAGCATACAGAAACCGTCGTAGTATCGGTTGCATGAACTTAGAGCTAACGTAATAGACTTTCATACATATATCATTATATTCGTTGTAATGATTATATGCCTTTACTTATGGTCCAAGCTTACTATTTTAACTTAAACCTATGAACTCACCAGCTTTTAGCTGACCTTTTAGCATATTTTCTCATGTGTTTAAGATTTGTTCATGAAGGCAAGGCAAGAAGCGGATGTATGGTCGTAGTAGTATTACAGAAGTGTTTTTACACAAAACCGATGTTTTACACGGGACCACTAAATCTAATGGGATATACCCATTTGTTTAAATTATGTTGTAAGACAGTGTTTTAAAACTATTTTATGAAAACAAGCGGAGTATGTATTCCGTTCTTTATTACTTGTGTTATGATTCACCGATCCCGTAACGCTCCCGAATAACACGTATGCTTCCGCTAAATAAAATTTGGGGGTGTTACAGATTGGCATCAGAGCCTAAGTTATAGAGAACTAGGTACATATAAACCCTAAACTATAACTACTTTTTACCAAAAACATCATACTAATTAACCGCCATTGCCGCTTGCCTTACTTGCTATTTTACTTAGAGTTTATCTAAATAGGACTACATGTTTTATTTCCTATTTACTTATGCACTATTTCATATTCATCATGAGCATATTTTTCACATACTTACACATATGCACCGTCTTGTCACAGACTATGCCTTCACCAAATTCTTCACTCACGATGTTCAGAGGATATCCTACTAGCTCACTCACCTACCACCGTCACGCTTGCACACCTAGCCATCGATCCGTATATTCGCACCACATTAGCACCAGCTTATTGCACCTACTCCACCTATACCTACCCTTACCACCACTCCATCATCTCTGTTGACGCCGCAGCAAAACCCCGTATGATTGTGAGAGTACCGGATATCGAGATCGGTATTCATATGTGCCTACACTAGCTTCTCGGATGACCCGCTACGCCTACATGGGTCCTTCTACTACTTCAGAGTCACCGACACCATCACCCACTGAGTCACCACCTCATCAGAGACTCAGGAGATCTACTGATTCTTACTCGAGGAAGATCCGAAGATCCGGAAGAGGATCCTGAGGAAGAACTACCAGAGCCTATACCGACTGAGAGTGTCCCTGGCTATGTTAGCATAGCAGCAGATGTGAGTACACAGGGTCTAGAGATTGTCCAGAGTATACAGGAGTTGGGACAGAGCTCTAGGATGGCTCAGAGATTGAGCAATGACATGGATATTGATGCACCATTTGGATTAGGGCAGAGAGCCGCTTTCTCCACAAATGAGGAGAGTAGTGAGGTTGATTGGAGAGAGGTTGATTGCTTGATCATTCAGACCACTTATCACTAGTCCGAGCTATAGTCCATCATCACCTTCGTTTGTACCATCTGCAGCAGACATGGAGCCTTGAGCGCCACATCAGACAGCCTTGAGACCATTGAGGAAGCTGCACCAGATGAGGCATGCACCGAGCCAGACCTATCGGGATCTCCAGATGGTGATCCCACCCTCATTGAGAGGATATTTATCCGTTGGACTCGTGAGACTCTGCTAGGAGTCCATTCTGATCAGCTAGAGAGGATCGATTCAACACGCTTGCAAGCTTGCGAGCAGCGTGTTGAGGGTTTAGACCGAAGTTACCGATGTGTTGTTTGAGAGCATGGGACTCGAGAGACACAGAGGATGCTAATCGGGTTTTAGGGTTGAGACTCAGGTTGAGGACGCCGAGAGTTGGACAGCCAGAGCACGAGCCTTGGGTAGAGGTCGACTCGGATGCACTGACGACTAGAGGAGCTAGAGAGCGTCCAGTGGATTGCTAGAGATACCGTCGAGAGGGATGGCAGAGGACCTACTGGTTTAGAGTCTATGCTAGCATCGCAGATGAGACGTATACGGTTGGAGGATACACGCAGAGCTGATTGCTACCATTCGACTCGCTTAATTCGCACCGAGCGTGGACATCCTTAGATTCCATTGCATGATGTATTACACTAAACTGAGCTATAACAGTTAGTGTTAGTTATTATTCTCGTATTTCCATTGTATTTCCGTTGTATTTCCATTGTATTTCGTGGTATTCCGTTGTATTTCGGTTGTATTCCAGCTAGTATCTCATCATGTACCGTAGGAACCTTGTAACCAAAATCCTATCTATGACAAACTTATTTCCCTACCCAATTGTCTTTACTTTTATAGATTGCACATATGATCTATCTACGATAACCACACTATTACTTGGCACTCACCTTGATTAAAAGGTTCTATATCTCATCACCTTTCTTACTGCAGAAATGCCGCCAAAACGAAGATCTAAACGTACCAACCCTGGTGGAGCCTCCAATGCTCCAATTCCAGCGAGAGTCACTCGCAACCAAGCTGCAAATGCTGCTATTCCAAACAGAGTCACACACGATCCATCGACGCAGCCACCACTACTCCGCTAGGGCTACCCAATCCAACCTATCATGAATCAAGCCATGATCGACCAACTAGTCAATGAGCTAGTAAACGCCGCTTTAGCCGCTAAAGAAACCACTCGCTCTACTAATGCGGAACTTCAAGACCACCCACTCACAACCGCACTTGTACTTATTAAGACTTTCGTAAAACCATGACTGAAGCTTTGGTGGAACCGAAGGAGCTTCGGTCTAACTAAATGGATCGAAAAGCTCGAGACCGTGTTCCGAATCTGCAATTGTGAAGAAGAGTCTAAGGTTAAGTATGCATCATTTACTTTCACGGATGTCGCTTTGACCTGGTGGAACAATTTTTTGAAATCCGCTAGTATCGATGTTGCCTATGCCATGCCATGGGAGAACTTCAAGGAAATGGTACTTCGAAAGTACTGTCCTCGTAATGAGATCAAGAAACTCGAACATGAGTTTTGGAACCTCAAAGTTCAAGGCACCAATATGGTCGCTTATAATCAGCGATTTCAAGAACTAGCCTTATTGGTGTCCTGAAATGGTTCCCACTAAACCCGATTGTTGGAGAGATACATCGAGGACTCCTCAACCTATCAAGGGCAATGTAACCACTTCTAAGGCTGCTGATCTTCATGAAACCATCGAAGTAGCCAACAAACTCATGGACCAAGTAATTGAGGACTCCATGGACAAAGCGGTTGACAATAAGAGGAAATGGGATGACCATTCTCAAGGTTATAACAACTATGAATATCGTGGCAACAACGGTAGAAACAACCGCAACAATCAAAACAAGAGGCAAAATGTTGCTAGAGCTTATGCAGTGAATGTCGGGGAAAGAAAACCGTACTCAGGGACTGCACCATTGTGTAATCGATGCACACTGCATCACAGCAGTAAACCGTCGCGTCAGAATTGCCGTAGAAAATCGGACACTTGACCAGGAACTGCAGTCCAAATCATTGGCGACGGTTCAAATGCTCCCACCGGGACCCAAAGGCTAATGTAACTTGCTTTGGTTTGGTGAAAAGGGCATTATAAAAATGAATGCCGAAAGACCAGAAACCAAGGCCGTGAAGGAAATCAAGGAAACCGAGGAAATCCAAGAGGCCATGGGAATGGCGTAATTCAGTGGAAATGTTGGACAAACGAGCAATCAGGGAAATGGAGAAGGAGCTCGTAGGAGAGTCTATGCCGTAACTAAAGTGGAAGCTCAGGAAGACCAATGTTGTGACGGGTACGTTCCTTATAAATAACCGTTATGCATCCATATTGTTTGACACGGGGCCGATAGGAGTTTTGTTTCTAATACATTTAGTCCACTACTCGATATTGCCCCAACCGCATTAGGAAATGCATACAACGTGGAACTAGCTAACGGTAACATAGAAAGGGTAGATACCATCATAAGAGGTTGCACCCTTAACCTGTTAAACCACCCATTCAATATCGATTTGATACCAGTAGCATTGGGTAGTTTCGATGTTATTGTCGGAATGGATTGGTTAGCAAAATATCATGTGCCATCATTTGCACGAGAAACTCGTTCGAATACCCTATGGGGAAGAAGTCCTAACAATAGAAGGAGAGAATGAGGAGAAACGCTTCAAGACTGCATGTCATTTCCTGTACCAAGGTGTTAAGGTGTATTGAGGAAGGATGTCATATCTTCCTAGCACAAGTCACCGGAAAGGACGAAAAAGAAGGGGAAGTAAACGTCTGAGGACGTGCCGATAGTAAAAGAATTCCCTCAAGTCTTTCCCAAGACTTGCCAGACTCCCGCCGATCCGACCAGTGTTGAATTTCAGATCGATTTAGTGCCTGGTGCCGCACCAGTGGCAAGAGCACCTTATCGGTTAGCTCCAACGAACTTCAGAGTTATCAAACCTTGTCCGGAACTTGCGGAAAAAGGATTCATTAGACCGAGCTCATCACCCCTGGGGAGCACCACCCTGTTCGTCAAGAAGAAAGACGGAACCTTCAGGATGTGCATTGACTATCGTGAGTTGAATAAACTAACCATTAAGAACCGTCATCCACTACCGAGAATCGATGACTTATTCGATCAACTGCAAGGTTCAAGTGTTTATTCAAAAATCGACTTAAGGTCTGGATACCATCAACTAAGGGTTCGAGAAGAAGATATTCCCAAAACCGCCTTCAGAACTCGTTATGGGCATTACGAGTTCCAAGTCATGCCTTTTGGGTTAACCAACGCACCAGCTGTGTTCATGGACCTCATGAACCGAGTGTGTAAACCCTACTTGGACAAATTTGTGATCGTATTCATTGACGATATCCTAATTTATTCCAAGAGTGTGAAAGAACACGAAGAGCATCTTAGATTAATCTTGGAATTGTTGAAGAAGGAAGAACTGTATGCGGTTCTCGTGAGTTTTGGATACCACTGTGCAATTCTTAGGTCACGTAATCGACAAATCAGGGCATACATGTAGACCCCGCTAAGATCGAGTCAATAAAGGATTGGACGACACCCACAACTCCTAACAAATACCAATTCTTAGGACTCTGGATACTACGTAAGATTCATTGAAGGTTTCTCAAAGATTGCCAAATCTTTAACCAAGCTAACCCAGAAAAACGCCAAGTTTGACTGGGAGAAAAAGAGAAGAAGCTTTCAAATCCTTAAAGAAAAGTTGTGTAGTGCACCTGCTCGCCTTACCTGAAGGTAGTGAAGACTTTGTTGTTTATTGTGACGCTTCACATAAAGGGCTCGGAGCAGTATTAATGCAAAGAGAGAAGGTAATAGCATACGCCTCGCGCCAATTGAAGACTCACGAGAAGAACTACACGACACACGATTTGGAGTTAGGAGCGTTGTGTTCGCATCAATTTGGAGACACTACCTGTATGGCACAAAGTGTGTCGTATACACCGATCACAAAAGTCTACAACACATTCTGGATCAGAAAGAACATGAACATGAGACACGCCGATGGTTGGAATTACTCAGTGATTACGACGGGCGAGATTCGTTACCATCCGGTAAAGCGAATGTAGTTGCTGATGCTCTCAGAGGAAAGAGCGACCAAACCTCTTAGAGTCAGATCCTTGGGTATGACAATTAGTTCACCTCTTCCAACCAAGATTCTTGAGGCTCAATTGGAAGCACTCAAAGAGGAAAATCGTCCGAATGAGAACCTTTACGGAATGCCAGAGAGTGAAAATGGATTCGTAAAGAGGTCGGATGGAACTTTGTGTTTCAAAGAGCGAAGTTGGATACCACTCTACGGAGGAATTCGCGACGTTATTATGCATGAATCCCACAAGTCTAAATACTCCATCCACCCAGGATCCGACAAAATGTACCTTGATTTGAAGAAATTGTATTGGTGGCCCAACATGAAAGCCGACATTGCAACATATGTCACCGTGTTTAACTTGTTCCAAGGTTAAAGCTGAACATCAGAGACCATCAGGCCTACTAGTACAACCCGAAATCCGAAAGTGGAAATGGGAACGCATAACAATGGACTTTATCACTAAGTTACCTAAAACCTCTAAAGGCTACGACACCATTTGGGTAATAGTTGACCGTCTCACCAAGTCAGCACATTTTCTACTGATGAAGGAAAGTGACAATGGAAAACTTGCACAACTATACTTGAAGGAAATCATCGCACGCCATGGTGTACCAATTTCCATCATTTCGCAGATGAGATAGCCGCTTTCACCTCAAACTTCTGGAAATCACTTCAAGATGCTTTAGGGTCTAACCTCAACATGAGCACCGCTTACCATCCTCAAACTGATGGACAGAGCGAGAGAACGATCCAAACACTAGAGGATATGCTAAGAGCATGTGTGATAGACTTTGGAAATGGCTGGGATAAGCACTTGCCCCTAGCTGAGTTTTCCTACAATAACAGCTACCACACAAGTATCAAAGCCGCACCATATGAAGCACTCTATGGTCGGAAATGTAGATCACCTGTGTGTCGGGTGGGTTGGAGAAAGTCAACTTACTGGTCCGGAGTTAATCCAAGAAACTACTGAGAAGATTGTACAAATCAAAAGCCGACTACAAGCAGCTCGTGACCGCCAAAAGAGTTACGCGGATAAAAGGAGGAAACCACTTGAGTTCCAGGTGGGCGATAAAGTTATGCTCAAAGTTGCGCCGTGGAAGGGCGTGATCCATTTTGGAAAGCGTGGAAAGTTAAATCCTCGTTATATTGGACCTTTCGAAATTCTTGCTAGAATCGGACCGGTAGCATACCGCCTTGAATTACCACAAGAACTCAACTCTGTACAACGTGTTTCACGTGTGCAACTTAAAGAAATGTCTTTCCGACGAAACTCTTGCCATTCCTTTGGAAGAAATCCAAGTTGACGAAAGATTAAATTTTGTCGAGGAACCCATTGAGATCATGGATAGAGAAATCAAACGGCTTAAGCAAAGCCGCATCCCGATCGTCAAAGTCCGTTGGGACTCTCAAAGAGGTCCGTATACACGGGAGCGTGAAGACCAATTCAAGCGCAAATACCCACACCTTTTCGCTACCTCACCAAGAAATCCTAACTGAAAATCGAGGACGGTTTTCTTCCAAGCGGGGAGGATGTGACACGGTAAATTTTCACTGAAATTTAACTGATGATTAGTAATTTATTACTACTAAGTCTAAGTCATTAAGCATACACAAGCTTTGCTCGATCATTTGAGTAGTTAACTCGCCTACAGTAGGTAACTACATCACTTTTGCATTCATATCATTTTATGAATATTTTTATTTTGTCTTATGATTTAAATTATAAGACGAGAGGGTATCTCGTTTTCCCCAGTGACCGACACGGCACGCGTACCGACACTATGATAAGGACTCGCTAAAACAATTAACAAATGTCAGCGACTTGGAATATTACTAGGATAAAATATTTCAGATTAACAATAAAATACCACGGATAAAAAGTTGTCAAACAATGATACCTTGGTCACCATATGACTTCGCGGGACACAAAATACTTAAACACATTATCACTTAAACAATGACTTTATAAGACTCAAGTGCAAACATACATAACTATAATGTAAATGCATACATTTTATACAATAATTATCCCACATACAAATACTTACCCAAAATAAATTATAAGTATACATTACATGTGCCCTCACTTTTACTTACCTTACCATTTTAGACCTTTATTATTATAACACTTATAATACATTTACAAGAAATGAATTTATAAAAATTAGACACAACCTCCTTGTTTTTCTCTTCCACTCACGACAAAACCAAGGACCAAGAAAAGCAAAAGATATCAAGATCCATCTTCAACCTCTAGCTTGTACTCCCATCCTAGGCCGAATCTTCTAAATGGAGATAAATCAACACCTTCATCCAACATACCCATCTCTCTCATACCCAAATCCATGTAAAACTTTGCTTCCCAAATCTCCATAGATGCGCCACTACCTTCGAAGGAATCCAAGGAGGATCAAAGTAAATCACAAGAGAGAAGTAAAATCCTTTCACCACTCTATCTCTTATGTCCAAAGATTCGTGGGTCTTGGAAGTAAGCCATTTTTGGCTTCAAACAAAACTTCAAGATGAAAAGAGGTGGTCAAAGGCTCCTCTCTTAACCTCTTCTTAAGCAACATGAGAGACCAAAGACACCCACAAATCAAAACTCAAACACACCACAAGAGTAATATTCTCAAGGTTATCAAGAAGTTGTTGGGTTTGCTCGAATCGGATACGGGTTTGATTTGTGTGGGGGTCCCTCGACTTGGCTTTCATCAACGTTTTCACACCTCATTCTTGATAAGGTTCATGGTCTTTCCCTTCCTCATGATTTCGTTGTAATGTAAACATTGATAATGAAGTGTTAAATTGTGATGTCTTGTTTTTATTTAAGTTTGTAAGTATAGAATGTACAACTTTGCAATATGAGTATAAACATGTCACTTTGAAACTTGATTTGGTTATTCTATTGTTAAAACGACTTTCTGCCGAGGTAAATGAGCCAAGGAAATGAGAGTTAAGTCTTATAGGAACTTGGAAATTTGACTATGTAACTAGGTACTTTGATGTTATAATACTTGCGTTTTGATAAACAAACTATGGTAACTTAGGCTTAAGTGGTCATTTGCGAAAAAGGGTCCGTTGGTTTTCTGTCAAGACAAGGACAAGAACAAGATAAATGAGTCAAGCTTTTACAAGTCTACTAGTAAAACCATGTCGAGACTCACATTTTCCCGTCGACATTCATGTCATTTAAAAGTATGTCGAACCTTGATTTTTTTTACTTTGCTTGAACATGAGAAACATGCTAGTCTTTCATTGTCTTGTGACTCAAATCTTAGAGGTGAACCATGTGTCAAAACCTCTATGTACGCCTAGGGAGAAACCCGAGACAAGAGTGCTCATGTGTTAAAATGTATTTCAAAAATCTATACTTGTCTAGTCCGTAAGAGTAAAATGGTTGACGATTAGAACCAAGTCGAGTAGTACTCTACTAACAAGAGGTACCTTCACCCCTTTTGCTCTCATGTCCTAGTTAATGATGTTAACCAAATCTCGTTCGAGTCAAGTCTCATACTTAGTCATCTTCCCTTGTAGCTTATCTTTAATAAGTACTTAGTAGTCATCGAAATAGATATGCTTGAGACTATGTAAACGAGTCGACAACTACATCTTGGTAGTACCATGGTGATGAATCGTATTCACTAGTCGAGGGATTCAACGTCATAAGTTAGAGCATGAACAAACTAAGTACACTTCGAGTCATGTAACTTATATTAAACTCCTATAACTGAATTGAGAATTCTTTTGGCAACAACAACCTGGGAATGAGAAACACTTCAAACTATTGGTTAACACAAACTGTAATGATACATGTTGGTCAAGCCTTGTTTTCTTTTTTCATTCCATTCGTGTAAGTCACAAATGGGCCACGGCCCAAGTCATAAAACTTGGTCTCATTGAAAGAGTTATTAGCTAGTTTGGGCCCAAACCCAAACTGGGTACCCAACTGTTACCAACGCCGGGCAACAGCCCACGAGTCTTCGAGTGTCCGGTTGAGTAAAATAAGCCAACTCACGAGGTAAAGATCTAAACGTAAGGCGCTTGTTCAACGACGAATAAGTCTATATACGCATACACGAAATATATCACATAAGTTATATTTAAGCTTACGCTAGTTGCCAAGTAAACAAGTGCAAAAACTATTTTTCCTACATATATATGAGACAACAAAGGTTTTAAAAACTTGACACACTTGATAATGTCTATAACAATGATTAACGACAATGGGTAGACATATACATATACATGTCAAGTAAAAATCTCTAGTCGAGAACTATATATATTAAAAACAAAATTTGACAAATAAAACAAGGACTACTATATCATTTTGGTCAACCTATAACTTGAGAGTTTTCAAAATTAACCCAAGTATTTTCTAAATACAATTAGAAAATAAATAAATCACATATATATTGGCAACACCATTTTGTGTCAACTTAAATAAGTATATACACATTTATATACTTACTAGTTAAATGCTATAAATATTTTTCATATCAAACTTGGAAGTTAAAAACCATATCATTGTCAACAAGAAAAGTATATATATTTTCATATACTTGTTAGAAAAATCATTTTTACGAATTTCACAAATTAAAGTTTAACTTTAATACAATTAAACTAATTTGAGTAAGCAATACTTAAAACAATGAACTAAAACGTTACCCTCCTTATCTAGGTCGCGTGTCGGTGCCGCTCCACAACCATCACTAATCCCACATTTGGATTGCACATTTGCTAAGGTGAGTTTCATAGCCCCACTTTTACTTGATAAATTGTTTTATACATTTTGGGGTGAGAAATATGCAAAACATTTTATGGACCAAAACTATAACATGATTACTATTACGTGGTTTAGCCTAAGCCCTTATGTCCCTAGAGAATGCCCTTTCTCATGAACCGTCAATTCCCCATTGGGAAACGCGAATGCTATAAATAGATCTATTGAGGGTGACTCCTCCGTTCGGTTGGCCATGCTTAGGCCCAGGCGAAACGTATACCATGTCGGAATCAAGTGTTGAGGGACAAAACACTTGCTATGGGCCCCTATATTGTATGACATCTTTTAGCATACAGAAACTGTCGTAGTATCGGTTGCATGAACTTAGAGCTAACGTAATAGACTTTCATACATATATCATTATATTCGTTGTAATGATTATATGCCTTTACTTATGGTCCAAGCTTACTATTTTAACTTAAACCTATGAACTCACCAGCTTTTAGCTGACCTTTTAGCATATTTTTCTCAGGTGTTTAAGATTTGTTCATGAAGGCAAGGCAAGAAGCGGGTGTATGGTCGTAGTAGTATTAACGAAGTGTTTTTACACAAAACTGATGTTTTACATTGGGACCACTAAATCTAATGGGATATACCCATTTGTTTAAATTATGTTGTAAGACAGTGTTTTAAAACTATTTTATGAAAACAAGCGGAGTATGTATTCCGTTCTTTATTACTTGTGTTATGATTCACCGATCCCGTAACGCTCCCGAATAACACGTATGCTTCCGCTAAATAAAATTTGGGGGTGTTACAAAATGCATCTGAAGTTAATCCTAGAGCTACTCAAGAAGGAGAAATTGTATGCCAAATAATCGAAATGTGAATTCTGGCTACAAGAAGTCCAATTCCTTGGACATGTGGTTAACAAAGATGGTATTCATGTGGATCCCAAAGAAGATCGAAGCAGTGAAGAACTGGGAAGCCCCTAAGTCCCTAACGGAAGTCCGCTCATTCTTAGGACTGGCAGGTTACTATCGACGATTCATCGCGAATTTCTCCAAGATTGCCAAACCTCTTACCTTGCTGACTCAAAAGAATAAGAAGTACGAATGGGGTGAAGAACAAGAAGAAGCCTTTCAAACCTTGAAGAACAATCTGTGTAATGCTCCAATTCTGGCCCTCCCCGATGGACCAGAAGATTTCGTAGTGTACTGTGACGCATCATGCCAAGGTCTTGGGTGCGTATTAATGCAAAGAGGCAAGGTGATTGCCTATGCATCCCGACAGCTGAAGATTCACGAGAAAAACTATACCACCCATGATCTGGAGCTAGGTGCTGTAGTATTCGCTCTCAAGATATGGAGACATTACTTGTATGGGACGAAAAGTATTATCTATACTGATCACAAGAGTCTCCAACATATCTTCGATCAAAAAGAGTTGAATATGCGCCAAAGGAGATGGATAGAACTCTTCAGCGATTATGACTGCGAGATTCGCTACCACCCAGGTAAGGCGAACGTAGTAGCTGATGCTTTGAGTAGGAAGGAAAGACTCAAGCCGAGGAAGGTAAAAGCCATGAGTATAACCATACAGTCGGGTATCAAGGATAGGATACTAGCGGCTCAAAGAGAAGCATCTAAGGATATGGATGCACCCACAGAGAAACTACGAGGTCTAGGTAGTCAATTGGAGAAAAAGGGTGACGATGGACTGTACTTTGTAGACCGAATATGGGTACCATTAAGTGGCGACGTGAGAACCCTAATCATGAACGAAGCACATACGACGAGGTACTCCATTCACCCAGGAGCAGACAAGATGTACTATGACCTTAGAGAATTGTATTGGTGGCCTGGAATGAAGAAAGACATAGCTGTCTACGTCAGCAAGTGTTTGACTTGCTCGAAGGTGAAGGCTGAACACCAGAAACCATCTGGTTTGTTGCAGCAACCAGAGATTCCTGAATGGAAGTAGGAAAGAATAACCATGGACTTCATTACAAAGTTGCCTAGGACTAGTAGTGGGCACGATTCAATCTGGGTTATCGTAGACCGATTGACGAAGTCTGCACATTTTTTTTACCAATCCGAGAGGATTACAAGATGGACAAATTGGCTAGAATCTATATAAATGAAATAGTAGCAAGACATGGTGTCCCTATATCGATCATATCTGATCGTGATAGCCGTTTCACATCCAACTTTTGGCAAATGTTGCAGAAGTCACTAGGAACACATTTAGATATGAGTACGGCTTACCACCCACAGACTGATGGTCAGAGTGAATGTACTATACAAACCCTAGAAGATATGCTTAGGGCGTGTGCCATCGATTTTGGAGGGAATTGGGATACTCATCTTCCATTGGTCGAGTTCTCTTATAACAACATTTACCATTCTAGTATAGATATGGCACCCTTCAAATCACTTTATGGACGTAAGTGTCGTTCACCTATTGCATGGGCAGAAGCCGGAGAAAGTCAAATGATAGGACCTGAGATAGTGTTAGAGACCACTGAGAAGATCATTCAAATCAAGGATAGGCTCAAGGTTACACGTGACCGTCAGAGAGAAGAGCTATCGACAACATGACGGAGACCCCTAGAATTCAATGTTGGTGATCAGGTGTTGCTCAAGGTGTCACCATGGAAAGGTGTTGTACGATTTGGAAAGAAGGGCAAGTTAGCTCCTAGATATGTTGGACCTTTTGAAATCACTGAGAGAATCGGACCGGTAGCTTACCGACTACGACTACCTCAAGAGTTGAGTGCCGTTCATGATACGTTTCACGTGTCAAATCTCAAGAAGTGTCTTGCTGATAAGACCTTACACGTACCATTGGAAGAAATTCAGATAGATCCTAAGTTGCACTTTGTAGAAGAACCAGTAGAAATCATGGAACGTGAGATCAAAAAGTTGAAACGTAGAAAGATTCCTATAGTCAAGGTTCGATGGAATTCTAAGCGAGGACCTGAGTTTACCTGGGAACGAGAGGATCAGATGAGACTTAAGTACCCAAACCTTTTTGAAGAAAGACCTTCCATGAGTAGTACTAGCTGAATTTCGTGGAAGAAATTCTCTTAACGGGGGTAGACTATAACAACCCGCAATTTTACAGGTCCTTACTCAACCTCAAACTCGAAACTATTTACTTGGGATATTTAAATTTTCACTTTTACGCCGCTAAATGCTTTTAAACATGAACTAGCATCAAACAAAATTTATTCTACGCAAGATATGTACCATATGACTTTTATAATCATGTTTTAATTGTAAACGCATTTTATTTTTTTATATTTTTTTTAGTTTTACATAAAACGTTTACGTTTGCATTTCTCGTACATGCATGCACAAGTTACCCAGCACTTCACTACCTTTCTTATACTTACATACCTACAACTTATACTATCAAAAGCTACATAAACTAACCACTTGACATTCTAGATGATCGGTTCTCAATTGTAGTAGTGCAAACAAATGAATTCTTGTTCTAAAACTTCACACTTACTACTCCTAGCTCTACACAAATTCTTAACTAAGCATGTGGTGCTTTCTCTTTTTCCCAGCATGCACGCCACCCCTATATGCAGCCACCTTCCAAATTCAGCCCTACACACTCTTTGAACATAGGAAAATACCTTTGACTAGCTCCAAAGTTACAACTTTTTAAGGACCTTTTATTGACTTTTAATTTCACATACTCATTTTCACACTCAAAACTCACAAATCACTCTTTTTATTCCCTCTCTATTATACGATAGTAGCAAGGCTGAGATTTGGCATTTGATTTGGTATACATGGTTTAATTATTAGTATAAGGGTGTGAAGTATAAGCTAGGGTTGAAGTTCTTGAATCTTGGGTTTTGGTTAAACCTTCTTGATCATCCGACACACAAATCATTCATCCTCTTTGTGAGCCTTCTAAACTCATTTTCATCCATTTTATACATTTCATACATCATTTATGTTCTCACGTGTTATTATACACTTGCGATGTTGAAATTTTTGCTTAGAAACCTTGAAACAAAACATACCCATGCTGTCTAAATTTTACGCCTCACGAATGCACTTAAATAAAATAATTACACATTTTCTTTTGAAAATCTGAATTAACCATACTTATATATAGGTGTTAGGATGTACCACATCCAATTTCGAAATTTTAGAAAAAGGTTTACTACTTAAAATACTCGCAACAAGTTATGTTGTCCAGAATCAACACTTTTCTGAGCTCTGAAATTTAATCGAGATAACAGCCGACTTCGAGACATTTTGGCTAAAAATGATAAACTAGAAAGTGTTAGGGAACATCTTAAATTAGATTTAGGGAGTTGAATGGAGCCGTGACGATAAATAATGAAGGAAATATGGCTAAAACCCGACACGACAAATTTCTGTTTTCTGGCAGCACTGACCTCAGTACCTAAATCGATTAAACTGTACTAATTGGCACATGGGAAAAATAAATTGAGACCAGATTTGGAAACTAGATTCAATGTAGAAATTTTTAGGCTTTTGAAATGCATAATTTCATTGAGAAACGAGTGAGCTACGAGTCTTTTAACTCGACAAAAGCTGTTTGGAAAACACTATAAAAGGGCTGAATTTTCGGTTGAAATATTTGTTTAAAAATGAGTTATCATGGATTAAGGTTTGTAAAAATCAAAAGTAGACATATAGACTTGAGTTTAGTAATTTGAAACACTAGAAACGGACCCTTTTTGAAAAGGATACGAACCCGTAAAGTTGGACAATTTCTATCCCGTTTTTCTGTACCGCAGCCCCGTAATTGACCCAAAAGGCCTCGAAAACCATGTCCACAGTAGCGTTTGCCAGGATATATTGAAACTAGACATAATTAGTTAAATTCAGGAAGTCGAATGAATAAAAACGGGCTTATAACGAAGAAACTATGGACTTTTGAATTTATAAAATTACATATATAAACTTTCAGCACACTATTTTTGGGTTGTTCCAACAACCTATGTTTGAGTCTGTTTTTGACACATTTAGAGTTGGATTTCGTGAGGAGCGCCAGTGAACCTTTTTACAGCTCTCGCGGTATATTCAGCATAGGAACTCGAATCAAGCCAAACCGATAAGTAACGAATTAATTATGACCATCAAAAGTTCGAAAATCACTTTTATATACTTTTTACAAAATAACCATTTAACGTCAAAAATTGCATTTATCATGTTTGAGTCATTAAAACCTCATTGCAAGTGTATACGAATCATTTTGCATTTTAAAACTCATATGAATATGACATATCATATTTTTCTAAAACGACTTAATTATTTAGGTCGTGGTTAAGACTTTTGGATTACATTTCAAGTTTTCACATTTGTTTCCGTTATCATTGCTTGCTAAGGTGAGTTTTCGTAGCCCCTTTTTCATTATGTTTTCCTTGGGGGAAAATGGTACTCAAATGATGTTTTAACTGTTTTTATGCTGTGCTAAACTGTTTACATGTTTTTGGACAATATGTGCGTTTGATTGAATTATGTGACTTCCTTGTGATGATACATTGTGTTTCTTGTATGCGCAACTGTTTAACTCCGTTGGGAGCCGAAACAAGTTGATAGTACTATCTGGGGTAGCTCCCCACCATTGGTAACATGTGTGTAACATTATTGGTAGGTTCAGTTGTCGCTAGCACTGTGTTTCATATTCATATATTTTGCTCACTATTGTCCTACCCTATTATGCACAGCTTCATGGTTTAACTCTTAAACCTACGAGCTCACCAACTTTATGTTGACGTTTTCGAGTATCCATTTTCAGGTGTTAAGAATGAAGTTGCATTAGAAGGTTGAGTATTGGCATGGCCTAGCGGACATAAGACAAGACTCTACCGGGTTGTGTTCCCGAGGAGTTGTGCATTTGGAAATGCCCCCTTTAAGACTTAATTATTGTGAACTTATGTAGTAAGACTTGTATCCACCTTATTATGGATCATTGTAGCTTGACTTGCGTTGTGATGAATGCATTTAGTATTTCTCTATTTTGACACCTTGTGTTCTTGGTTATGAAGTCATATCCCGTAAATGTCATTCCGCTGCGCCATTTTTGGGGTGTGACACTAGGAAAGCTGAAACCACTTCTCTAGATAAAAATGTGAATCCTAATGAGTGTGCCTTACCTTCTACAGGACTAGGAAGCACCTCTAGGAGCAGCAGACTAAAGCCTAAGAGCAATACAAGGAACAATAGAGTCTCGCTTGCCTCTAAGAGTAGTCGCTTGAATAAAGAGAAGAAAGTAGAAGAACACCCTAGGAATTTACCGCTTTGTAATAAGAAAGACATTTCATCTGAATGTAATGAACCTATGAAACTTGCTAAGTCTAATGAATTTGTTGAATCTCTTTGTTTAACTTGCAAGAAATCTTTAACTAATGTTCATGATGATTGTGTTTCTAAGAATGAGATTGTTAAGCCTGTTAAGAAGAATGTTCCCAAAAGAACTTATGCTAAACGAATAGGAAGACTAGTTGCGAGACTTAGGCTTTACACTACTGATAGGGAGCATAATGTTTACTTTAGGGATGATATTTGGAAACCCACAGGTAGAACTTTCACACTCGAGAATGGTAGAATGAGTGATGCACCTGTCTTACCAATAGATAACTTCTATGAGTGTGATCAGGATTTTACCTCTAACCCAAAAGAACCAAAATCGAAACGGTTTCCAAAATCTTCTTCTTCTGTGATTGGCAGGTTATCGAAATATGTCTTTGGATCGTCGACCCGGGTTGCTCCAAGCACATGACCGGAATCAAGCTGCGGATCAATTTGTCCGAAATTCATGGGAACCGTACGCTTCGGAAATGATCATGTAGCAGCTATCATGGGTTATGGAGATCTACCTTTTGGAAATTATTTGATCTCTCGGGTTTACTATGTCCAAGGGTTGGGACACAATTTGTTTTCAGTCAGGCAGTTCTGTGATGCAGATTTAGAGGTTGCTTTTAGGAAAAATGCTTGCTTCGTTAGAAACTTGAATGGCACTGATCTCTTAACTGGGAATCGTGATACAAACTTGTATGCTATCGATATCAACAAAATGGCCTCTTCATCACCAATATGTCTTATGACACGAGCATCTGGAACACAGTCCTGGTTGTGGCACAGACGGTTATCCCATCTCAATTTCGACACCATCAACAATCTTGCCAAAGACAACATCGTCAACGGACTTCCAAAGTTCAAATACACCAAGGATCACTTATGTCCATCATGCGAACAAGGCAAAAGCAAAAGAGCATCATATAAACCCAAATCCGTACCTATTTCGGAAGCAAGGTTGCATATGCTGCACATGGACTTATGTGGCCCAATGAGAGTTGAAAGCATTAATGGGAAAAAGTATATTCTTGTTATCGTCGATGATTATTCAAGATATACATGGGTTAAGTTTCTGAGATCAAAAGACGAAGCACCAGGCATCATCATCACCTTTCTGAAACATATTCAAGTACTTCTTCAAGCTCCAGTAAGAGTTGTAAGAATGCATAAACAACGGCACGAATTCACAAATCGAGTTAAGAGCTTATTTTGAATATGTTGGAATAACTCATCAAACATCAGTTGTTAGAACTCCACAGCAGAATGGGGTAGTTGAAAGAAGAAATCGTACTCTTGTAGAAGCTGCTCGCACAATGCTAATTTATTCTAGTGCACCGTTATTTCTATGGGCTGATGCTGTTGCAACTGCTTGTTTCACTCAGAACCGATCCCTTATCCATCCAAGATTCAATAAAACCCCATATGAGCTTGTGAACAACAGAAAACCAGATATCTCTTACTTTCACGTGTTTGGCGCTTTGTGCTATCCGACGAACGACATAGAAGATCTAGGTAAATTGAAAGCTAAAGGTGATATTGGAATCTTCATTGGATATTCAGATAACTCGAGGGCATTCAGGGTGTATAACAGAAGAACTAGGAGGATCATGGAGACGGTGAATGTGAAATTTGATGAACTTTCAAATAAGATGGCTTCTGAGAGACTCGCTCTAGAACCCGCACTAAACCAGCAGACTTCTGGACACATCAGTTCAGGACTCGTACCTCAAAGAGCTCAATCAACTTCGTTTGACAATCCTAAAGAACAAGAATGGGAGAATTTCTTCGAGTTAATGTTCGATGAATACTATGGTGGAACTTCGACAAATGCATCAAACCATCATTCCGCTGCACCCGCTCAAAATCATCCTCCACCACCAACAGAATATGCATCTACAACGGTCGAAACCAATGCACCAACTCCATCTACATCATCTACATCTACTACAGTTATTACACCCGTTCTACCAGCAGTTGATGAGCAAAACCAAAACCAGAACGATGCAACGTTAGATGAAGACTTATTTGAAAACCCGTTTGCTACGGAATCAGCTGAATCATCCTCAACCTTACGAGAACCATCTAACTCGCATACGTATAACCAACGGTATCCTTCTACTCTGAAGTGGACAAAAGACCACCCAATTGAACAAGTTATTGGTGAACCGTCAAGGCCAATTCAGACGAGACGCCAACTTGCCACCGATTGCGACTTTTGCATTTACCTTTGCTCAATTAGCAATATAGAGCCAAAGAACATTCGCGAGGCAATGGCAGATCCCACATGGATAGAAGCAATGCAGGAGGAACTTCTCCAATACCGTCTACATTAATCTTGGGAAATGGTTCCACGACCCATTGACGTTCGCGTCATTGATCTCAAATGGTTATGGAAGAACAAAAAGGATGAAGAGATGACTGTAATTCGCAACAAAGCTCGTCTTGTGGCCAAAGGATACAGACAAGAGGAAGGGATAGACTTTGAAGAGTCATTCGCGCCGGTAGCTAGACTAGAAGCAGTCAGGATATTCTTAGCCTATGCCGCTCACAAAAACATCACGGTTTATCAGATGGACATTAAGACCGCGTTCTTGAATGGAACTCTGAAATAAGAAGTGTACGTGAGTCGAAGGCTTCATAGACATGAATCATCCAGACTACGTCTACAAACTCAAAAAGGCAATCTATGGATTGAAACAAGCTCGAGAGCGTGGTATGACGAACTGTCCTATTTCCTTATCCAAAACAATTTCACCAAAGGAACAGTTGATCCTACCTTGTTTACACAAAAATGCAAAAACGACATTTTGATTGTTCAGATTTACGTGGACGACATCATCTTTGGGTCCACTAATCCGAATCTTTCAAAACATTTTGAAAATCTCATGAAAATCAAATTTGAAATGTCCATGATGGGGGAACTAAAATTCTTTCTTGGTTTACAAATACATCAATCCCCTCGTGGAATTTTTATAAATCAAGCTAAATACACAACTGAGATTTTGAAAAATCATGGTATGGATAATTGTGATTCGGTCGGAACACCAATGGTAACTTCACCAAAAATTGGAGCCGATTTGTTTGGGAAACCTATTGATCCGAAGAAATATCGGAGTATGATTGGTTCTCTCATGTACCTCACTTGCTAGTCGACCACGGATATTCATTTTGCTGTTTGCTTATTAGCACGGTTTCAGGCAAAGCCTACCGAACTGCACCTCAAAGAGGTTACAAGGATCTTTCAGTACTGAAGACATCCATTCACATGGGACTTTGGTATCCGAAGGAATCCGGATTTGATCTAATTGTTTTTCGATGCACCACGCAGGTGATCAAGTTACAGCAAAAAGTACATCCCGAGGAGCACAATTTTTGGGTGAAAAGTTAGTAAGCTGGTCTTCAAAGAAACAAGATTGCACTGCACTATCAACCGCTGAAGTTGAGTATGTGTCTCTATCTGCGTGTTGTGCTCAAGTTCTATGGATGAGAACACAACTCACAGATTATGGCTTTACTTTCGATAAAAAAACCTATGTATTGTGACTCGAAAAGTGCCATAGCCATATCATGCAATCCTGTTCATCACTCAAAGACTAAGCACATCCGTGTCCGCTATCACTTCATCAAAGAGTACGTCGAAAATGGTACTGTTGAATTATTCTTCGTGAAGACAGATTACCAACTCGCCGATCTATTAACTAAAGCCCTTCCAAAAGAAAGGTTTGACTATTTAGTTCGACGAATTGGAATGCGAAGCCTAACCCCTGAGGAGTTAGAACGTCTTCTCGAATCTTCTTGATAATGATTTTCCAAAAGCTTCAGTAAATATTTTTGAAAATCAAAATACAAAATTTGAAAAACCGACAAAAGCAAAATATAAAAATATAAAACTTTCAAAAAATTCAAAAACAATAGAAAATCAAAAATCCAAAAATATTCTTCTCACGACTTGTCTCTCGTATAATCGATATTCTGTACGTTTCTAGAAATGTCATTCAACAATGATACGGGTATGTACAGATGCTTGAGCGAGAGTTCTTTAATTGTTTTCAAAACATGTCGTTTCTCAAAAAATTTCTTCATAAAATGGCTTTCGTATACTTCAGTACGAAACCCGGACTAAAATGATGACTTTTGATTATTTTCAAATCAAAACTCGTGCTTTTTAATAAAAATCACAAGTGTACGCTTCAGTGCACTACATTTAAAAATGGTGAGAAATCATCATCATCTTGAGCACCTTTTCAAGATTGTTCAAAAAGATTTTTCAAAATCTTTCAAAATATTTTGTGCTCAAGATAACTCCCTCTAAAACCCTTTAATTGATTATGCTTTATTAAAGGGGGAGTATAAATCTAAAATGTTCCAAATTCATGCTTAAATCAAATCCGTTTGTCTCCCCAAAAGATTCTAAAATGTTGTTTAATCCGTTGATATCAAAAATATCACGTATATGCTATTTTTGAAGGGGAGGAGACGTGATTAAAATGTGATCAAAATGTTTAATGATCGTGGTTTGAATCTCAAAATGAGCTCGACTCAGACGGAACCAATGAATTGACGGGAATCAAAGTCAGTATATGTACCATCTCGAGAAACTTGTGATAGTTATGCACCTTCATGGGTCTAACCTCCTTTTCAAGGAGTGTTTACAACTTCAAGTTAGTTACTAGAGCTAGTTGTCACCTAAAAACTGACAATGGAACTCTTTAACTAGGCAACGTAACCGTGTCTCGTGGGTAATTGTCTATCATGAGCCGATCAATTCAAAAGTGCGAACTCTACCCTATATGTGCAGATTTCTGTCAAAACTTATAAGCACATATGAAGGGGGAGTGTTTTTGAAAATATAAAACTCACGGAGTGTCTCAAACATGTTTTCAATCATAAACACTCTGAGAGATTTTCAAGAAAAATGGTTTTATGGCAACATGGGACAGTCATGGAGTTATAAGGTGACTAAGGATAGGAAATTCGTCCTATGATCCGCCAGAACCGGAGGGATCTACCCAAGGACATCACAAATAGTTAGTATTAGAAGTCCTTAGGAATGATTGAAAAAAGGAGTAATGTGAGAAAGGAGAAAGAAGGGGTTGACGAATTAAAAAGAAATGTAAAAGAAAGGGTGAAAAGAAATAGCCCTCCATATTCAACCTTAGGCGTAAAACCGGGTTCAATTCATCTGCTACTGGTTGTCACTAGATGACACCGGTATTGAAGATAAAGACGTCATGGACCCAAAGGACGCACTGCACTAAACCTTCTAGCCACTCAATTCCTCTTAAAAGGATTTGTTTCATTCTCACTGGGAACCCTACATAATCTATCGACTTTCTCTTAGAGATCGTTGGTATTGAAGAAGGAGACCCTCTCCCTAGTCTCCGCTTAGGAAAACCAAAATGCACTATTGAGTCTAGAGCCACGAGATTCATCAAAAGATCTCATAGGAACACATGACATGACATAGCTTGTTGTTCATCAATAAGGACACAAGTGATATATTCTAGAGTCCTACGCAGATCTTAGCAATCTGCCAGAACATTTATGAGAAGTTTCACATCTGTGATCTTCAGTGATTGAATGGAAACTCCTGCCAGGGTCAACATCAAGCAGCCCTGACAGCAGGTCACTTCGGTAACTCCTCGTGGATTACGCTTAGTGTGTCTCAAACGGTCTACAGTCGTGGGGTGATGCTTCGGTGTACCTCAGCGACTCATCTGAACTGTAGGTGTATTTCGGTACATCGCGTTATCTCACTTGTGGGACTCCAGTTCAGGAACGGCCTCTATGAGAATTAGAGATATGTTTTCACACTATGCTGTTAACACCCTCGAAATTCAAACTTGTAAGTGCCGGAATCCGCTTATTACTAACCTGTTTTATGTTTTCTTCTTATGGAAGCTCCGGAGCGGATTGATCGTGCAGATTCTACACATGCTCATACCAAAAACACATGAAAGTTCTCATCATAATCAAAGGCTACACAAAGTTAAAGATGATTCTTCGTCAATGTCAAAGAATCTACAAAGTTTAAAGACTCGAGAACTACATCATTGGTAACCAAAAGACAAACAGAAGTGTGAGCATGGTGGAGAAAGACGTGGAGACACCTAACCAACGAAGTTGACAACGGCAGAATACCACATTATCTGATCACAAAGCATGAAGGAACAATGAAACAAGACTATTCTATATCTACACACAAAGTTCAAGCTCGAGAAAAGTATAGACCTAATCAAGTGGAGCATCATTTGAATGACCACCCCTTAGGGGGAGATTGTGAGCCTTAATAGTTTTTATTAGAAGTGATGGTCATTCACGTTTAGGAACTTTGTAACGTGTGTTAGATATCATGCCAGAATAGTCAAAGGGCTCATGGATTGGGCTAAGCTAAATGGTTAGACATTTAGTTAAGCTAGCCTTGTATAAGTTCATGTAACCCAATCCATGTCCAAGCCCATCTCACGGCCCATGGCCAAGCCTTAGGGCAGTATCTCTCTTACTATAAATACCCCTCAAGTATGTCATTTGAGGGGTGTGCTTGAAAGTGTGTGTGTGTGTGTTCTTTCTTTGGAATATACAACTTATTGTGTTTATCTTTATCCTCTCACATACACGGATTTCATATCATTCAAGTCACCATCACCTTAATCTTTCTTTCTTCTTAAGCATAACGTTTGTGTTTGTTTGTGTTAACGTGGTATTTGTGTTGGGTTTGTGATAAGGTTGATAAAAGTAAGGTCCTGCATGAAAGATACTCTATTCCATGGTCTGACGTTAACCACGTAAGTGACGATATATATATTTTATTCTAGTCCAGTCTCATTCATATAATTAACCTGTTTAGCTTTTGCCATATATTAATGTTATGTTTGTGACCCAAACGTTGTAGGTTTTCATGCCTATTAATGAAACTGAAGCTCATTGGTGTCTTGCGCGTTTGGAGATAGACACAGGCATTGTTACCTTTTATGATAGCGGTCAAACTTTTGAAGAGGAATGGCGAGAGTTTTATATTAAACTGAGGGAGTGTTTACAGGTTTGACTATTTATTCATATGTCATAAGAGTTAATACAAAACCGTTTAACCAGGTTTTAAAACATTAGATTTTTTATAACAGTGTAACTTTTGTCCACAGCTACAATTACCTGAGGTCCTAGCATAAGCGCAAGTATTTGAGAAGAAAGGCATTGATCCGTCAAGTTATTTCATTACATTTACTATCGCTGAACAAGTACCGAAGCAGGCCGGGATATTTGGTGATTGTGGTATTTGGGTATGTATTTTTTTATACCGCTTGGCTTTTGGTCTATCATTGGATGTGAAGGATCCTATTCGGGCTGCGCTTTCATACCGTGAACAAATGGCTAGGTTTTGTTTTAAACACCGTGTTTGTGTTTAGTGATGTTCTAGTTTTGATGTATTACCTGAAACAAATTGATAACCATATGCTCCCTTGTATTCAGTATGTTGTATTATATTGTTGTCTTCAAACTAATGTAATAGGATAATTAGACACACTACAAATTTGTATACTAGTAATATTTTTCTAAAAAAATTAGCAAAAAAAAGCACACACCAAACTATGGATATACAAAGTAGGGAAAACCCATGCATGCTACTTTACAAGTATTGTCCATTGGGTAATAGCTATTTATGCATTATCCAACATGTAACTAGGCGACTTTGTGGGTGAGTTTGACTATATCTTAAATATATCATTAGAGAATGGCTGTACCTTTTAGACACTTTTTTACTGTTCACTTTTTGTACCTTTTGTACCTTTTATTAACCAAAACTAAACTTTATCTTACATATATTTTGTGTTTTTTCAGATTTCTACTAACTATGGCATCACAAAACACAGAATCAAAGGCCTGTGGTGATTTATGGTATCAAGAATGGTTGTAAGTTTGTCCATTTACTTTTTTCTGTTAATGTAAAGTGTGACAACCCGTACTTTCAGGTCATTTCTCGAAACAATTTATGCCTCATTATTTCAACATTTACCGTAAACTTGGTTTACTTGTTCCAAATTCGCGTAACCTTTATGGTTTAGCGGCGAATTCATGATCATAACATCACGTACATTTCATATGGACTATGATTAGTCTACATTTCATTGACATCATTTGCATCACATTAGTTCATTCATGACATTTCATTTCACATTTACCGCGTAATTTTTATATTTAATAAACGTTATCGCGTGAGTTATTATTTTGAATATTTAATCCGTTACTTTCAAAAATGATCCCGACATATTTTTATACTTAAATTTAGTTTATAAAAACTAAATTTTGAGTTTTCCTAGTGTTTTAAATTCATTTGGTACATAAATCGTTAAAGTTATATTATTACGACGTTTTTCTTAAAAATTACTCGACAATTATTTTATCACTTAAATTTCATAAGGAATGTATTTTTACAATTTTTATGATTCCATTATACTTTATTTTGATCTATTAAAAATTAGTTTTACCTAAAATTTCCTTAATACATGAGTGTATATTAAACCTTACAAGTTACATATAAACTACATTTCACTTACACTTTTCAACACATTTTATACATAATACAATTTGAAAAAAAAAAAATATATATATTGTGAAACATAGCCCCCCCAAATCCGGCCCTATGGGGGGGTGGCATTAATTGATGGTAAAAATTTCTTCTAACTTGATTATACATATACTTGCACTCCAACATTTCTTCACTCATTCAATTTCATTTTCTTCAAGTCAAGTAACAAAACTTTTTCCTTCTCTCTTGTTTTCTCTTCCAAAACCGGCCATGGAAGGCCTTCACAAGGGATCATAAATTTTTCTCAAGCTCAAGATAATTACAATCTAGAATCACACTCTTTATAAGGTTTTGAAATAAAAACCTAGGGTGTTTAGGTTAAACCTTGTTCCTTGCACCTCATCAAGTTTACTTGTAAGCATATCATTTATGTTTTTCATGTTTCCTTATCATCTCATATTTATCTCTTCATTTTTGGAGCAAGCATGCATGATTTGTGTTGTTTATACCAATTTTTACATGATTTTTAGAAATTTATATATATAAAGTCATCCTATAATTATCCCCTTGGTATACTTTGGTCTTGATGATGTTTAGGAACCCATGACACCCTAAGAAGGTGTATGGTAGGATTAGATTAGTTTTGGAGTTGATTTGAAGGGATTAGAATAGGTTTTGTCCGAGAAAAACTATTTTCGATACGTATATATATAGTTCTGTCCTTGTTTTGGTTTTCTGGAAAATCCGACAGTTGGTACGAAACTTTGGCCTTGATATTTATAAAATATACTTTAAAACGAATCCGTGGCCGCTTGAACGGATAAAAACGGACTTATAACGAAAAAGTTATGGATTTTACAAGTTTGTCGACGAAATATATAATTTTCTGAATTTTCAGCATACTATTTTTAGCTTGTACGAGTCAAAAACGAGCCTTAAGCTTCACAAATTATTTCGACTTCTCAAAAATATATTAGTTTACTTCGATGCGAAGCTAAGGACGTATTATACGTAGAAAACGGATTTGAAACGACAAAGATATGCACGTTTTCATAAACTTGGCCGAAACTCATTTTCTGCACAACAATTCAACAAAATCACTATCTTTAACCCTTAATATCTTTATGATCGAGACCTTTTGGACGAAAACTCCTGAACTGAAACTTTTAGATATCGATACAAACTTTCCAAAACCGTTGAGTTCGTTCTCTAACGTTCGACGTACATTATTTTACGACTAGTTTTCCAAAGCCATTTTTATTAATTTCATGATAATTCCGACGACATTGTTTTACGACGAAAAGTGACAATTTCACTATAAATCATTACAAAACCATTGTAGGATGACATTTTGACGTAAATACTTGTAAAGTCATTTTTGAAGGGTCAAGACGTCAAACGAGTATTTTTCGACGACAAGTAATATTTTTCAAAACTCGTAAATGGTATAAATAACATACGAAATGCATGCATAACATTACATTGCAACTCATTACATGTCATATCATTCAGCATAGGTCAAGATTTACGTATCACACTACATCTCGGTGTACTCACTTTTGTCTTCGCATCATTCCACCAAGTGAGTTTTCATAGCCCCTACTTTTATACGTTTTGAATTACTTTTGGGGGAGATACATGCTCAACTATTTTCATTTACTTTCATAGTTACTCTAAACATTTAAGGATTACCGTGAGTTTTCATAGCCCCTACTTTTACTTGCTTTCATAACTGTTTTGGGGGAGATACATGCTCAATTATTTTCATTACATTCATGATTATTTGCAAACTACATGTTTATCTAAACTGAATGCTAGTCATACGAAGTAACATTATTGCCATACTTAGAATTTCTATATCATATATTCATTGGTCTAACGATCTTGGTATATTCATTGAGCTAACGGTCTTGGTATATTCATTGAGCTAACGGTCTTGGTATATTCATTGAGCTAACGGTCTTGGTATATTCATTGAGCTAACGGTCTTGGTATATTCATTGAGCTAACGGTCTTGGTATATTCATTGAGCTAACGGACTTGGTATATTCATTGAGCTAATGGTCTTGGTATATTCATTGAGCTAATGGTCTTGGTATATTCATTGAGCTAATGGTCTTGGTATATTCATTGGTCTAACGGTCTTGGTATATTCATGGACTAACGGTCTTGGAACGATTTGAACAACACTCATATTCATTTGACATCATGCACTTGAACATTAACTCTACATATTCTGGCAGTGGGTTGTGAACACAGGTTGCAAGTTTTGTATGGGCGGGACTTGGAACTGAGTGGATTTACAATGCTTTTGCTACATAATCGATTTTGATAGTCTTTACATTTCAACGATTTACAATGCCTTTGCTGCATAAACGATTTTGAAAGGCTTTACATTTCAACTCAAACTCTATGAACTCACTCAACCTTTGTGTTGACACTTTTAGCATGTTTTATCTCAGGTATCTAAGGCATTCACTTCCTGGCATGCATTTGGACACCTCATGGAGTCGTGGTGACGACGCGTCTCACTTGGGTTTTACATACTTTAACACATCGTTTGAATTGTACAAACTTATTTCCGCACAAGTTGATTTTCATTTGGGACCTACTTTGTAAACTCTGATTATTTTATTAAATCAAACGATGTATTTTCCAAACGACACTTTAGGTCGTTCAACATACCTGTGATTGTGATGCTATGACAGTCAATCCCCAGGAATTCCATTCCGCTGCAAAACAGGTAATTTGGGGGTGTGACAGATTGGTATCAAAGCTTCAGTTATAGAGAACTAGGTTGCATCATTGACCCTAGACTATAACTACATCATCATAGCATCTCATCATTTCATCATAAGTGCATGTTCACTTTGCATACGATTTATACGTACATTTTTCGAGTTATTTACTTTCATTTCATAACGATTGTCACATGGATGCCCTGTCATTCCCTATCACAATTTTTACACCGGTTGACTTAACACCAAACATCATATGAGTCGATTAGTCCAAGCATTGCATAGTTACTCCTAAATTATACATAGCCTGATCACCTATGTCTAATTCAGGAAGAATCATGCAATGAAGGGAGTAGTAGGCTTATATGTGTAAGCAATTCCGTAATCGAGCAAAATTTTCAAAAGATTTTCTTCAAACCACTTGTTTCCAGCTTGATCCGCGTGACGGTTCTTGTTTGATGAGTTGCAAAGATCGAGCTAGAAACAAGTTGTTACCTAAACCGATTTAGCCTAATCGTATGACAGTTCTTGTTTAATGAGTTGTGGATTAAGCAAAATCGGTTACCAAAAAGTCTTTTGAGGGTTTTGCTCGGGAATGGGAAAGTTTGCCACATCAAACCCTAAACCGTTAGACCTAACAACGATTGAATTCAGGGACAGAATTCCTTTTTGGATGGGCGAATGTGACAACCCGTACTTTCAGGTCATTTCTCGAAACAATTTATGCCTCATTATTTCAACATTTACCGTAAACTTGGTTTACTTGTTCCAAATTCGCGTAACCTTTATGGTTTAGCGGCGAATTCATGATCATAACATCACGTACATTTCATATGGACTATGATTAGTCTACATTTTATTGACATCATTTGCATCACATTAGTTCATTCATGACATTTCATTCAGCATAGGTCAAGATTTACGTATCACACTACATCTCGGTGTACTCACTTTTGTCTTCGCATCATTCCACCAAGTGAGTTTTCATAGCCCCTACTTTTATACGTTTTGAATTACTTTTGGGGGAGATACATGCTCAACTATTTTCATTTACTTTCATAGTTACTCTAAACATTTAAGGATTACCGTGAGTTTTCATAGCCCCTACTTTTACTTGCTTTCATAACTGTTTTGGGGGAGATACATGCTCAATTATTTTCATTGCATTCATGATTATTTGCAAACTACATGTTTATCTAAACTGAATGCTAGTCATACGAAGTAACATTATTGCCATACTTAGAATTTCTATATCATATATTCATTGGTCTAACGGTCTTGGTATATTCATTGAGCTAACGGTCTTGGTATATTCATTGAGCTAACGGTCTTGGTATATTCATTGAGCTAACGGTCTTGGTATATTCATTGAGCTAACGGACTTGGTATATTCATTGAGCTAATGGTCTTGGTATATTCATTGAGCTAACGGACTTGGTATATTCATTGAGCTAATGGTCTTGGTATATTCATTGAGCTAATGGTCTTGGTATATTCATTGGTCTAACGGTCTTGGTATATTCATGGACTAACGGTCTTGGAACGATTTGAACAACACTCATATTCATTTGACATCATGCACTTGAACATTAACTCTACATATTCTGGCAGTGGGTTGTGAACACACAGGTTGCAAGTTTTGTATGGGCGGGACTTGGAACTGAGTGGATTTACAATGCCTTTGCTACATAATCGATTTTGATAGTCTTTACATTTCAACGATTTACAATGCCTTTGCTGCATAAACGATTTTGAAAGGCTTTACATTTCAACTCAAACTCTATGAACTCACTCAACCTTTGTGTTGACACTTTTAGCATGTTTTATCTCAGGTATCTAAGGCATTCACTTCATGGCATGCATTTGGACACCTCATGGAGTCGTGGTGACGACGCGTCTCACTTGGGTTTTACATACTTTAACACATCGTTTGAATTGTACAAACTTATTTCCGCACAAGTTGATTTTCATTTGGGACCTACTTTGTAAACTCTGATTATTTTATTAAATCAAACGATGTATTTTCCAAACGACACTTTAGGTCGTTCAACATAACTGTGATTGTGATGCTATGACAGTCAATCCCCAGGAATTCCATTCCGCTGCAAAACAGGTAATTTGGGGGTGTGACATAAAGTAAAATTGGTTTTTTACAACAATATTTTGTTTTGCTGAATTATTTCCATTGTTACACAGAATGTCTGAAAACAATCAAGATCTTGGGTTTGATGTTTATCATGGCAGTCGGTTCTTTTTTTATCCCTTAAGCTATTTAGGTGGAGTTGTTTTACATTTGAGGTTACCTAGGTTGAGTAGGTTATCGTATTCTCAAATATGTGACATACTGTTGAAAGAAATTAAGGAGGATATTTGGGCTTGGTATTTTTGTCTTCCAAGTAGTAGTCTAGAGGAAGGGTTGACCCTTGTAGAAGGTGATAATGATGTCAAGAAACTGTATGTCATGGATGAGCTCCATGGTCTAGTTGAGATCTATGTTTGTCATCAGCCACAGGTTCATTTAGTTAGCTACTATCACAAGAACCTGTCTTTTGATTCCTCAGACGATGAACTGACATCTAAAATTAAAAGTCACGAAAAGAAAAAAAAAAAGATGTCGACTGTCTGTCGTTTGAAGAACTAATGGCATGGGAAGAAGAGGAAAAAAATTCACCAGCTTACCTAAGGACACCTTATGTCAAGCCTTTTGTTGAAGCTAGTTTATTCAAAGGAAAATCTAAATTTGGTGGTAATAATGACCTTGAATACATTCCTCCTTGTGTAAGGACTACAGTCCGGCCTTATGTGTCCAATGACTTTGAAGATTCTTTAACATAGAAGTCCACTGTTACCGAGTGTTTGTCAAACGAATGTGGGTTCGAGATTAGTCCGTTAAGAGGTAAGAACCTTTTTAACGACTTTCAGGCTGCTGGTAATCATGACCTTCAGGATCCACATGCTACTAGTTTACTCCCATCTATTCAAACCAGCCCTTTAAAGTGTAAGAGGCTTTTTGATGATATTGATGACCTTCCTACAGTTGGAAGCTCTACTGTAGTTCAATATGTGTCCAAGAAAAGTCATTTTGAAACTGGTACCTTGAAATCTAGGAGATTATTTGATGAATTTGAAGTAGTTGGTAGTAAACAATCTGATTATATGAAGGGTGATGAGGCAATCAGTTTGGTTAATGATCAAGTGATAGTTGAAGGTTCCACAGCTGATGGTTCCATGTCATACCCAGCCTCTTTTGATCCAAGTAATTCGAAGGTATGATGAAGGCTACCATGTGGTAGTTATTTGATCTTCCAGGGTGGTATGTACCCTATTGAACAATTTGTATTTTGGTTCCTTTCCAGGCATGATGACTGATGAAACAGTTTATTTTCAGTCTGTGGTGAAGGCTAGTTAGTGTATGTTACAAAATACTATGTGATGATGGTTCTACTACCATGTGTATGTTACATTGCAATCATTTTGATTAAATATGTTGATGTCTATTTCAGTCTGACTTGGTTCTAATCAGCCAATAAAATTTTTCATAGATAAGATTTTCAACACAACAATCTCAATAACAACACTACAACAATCATCTCAATAAATTATTTCATAGATAAGATTTTCAACACAACCATTACATTCTCAACCGTTACACTCATATCATTCATTATTCAACCATTACATTCATTCAAACAGTAATGCTAGAACCACATCCTTCTTCAATTGCTTTCCATTCCTTGAGTTTTTCAAAGAATTCTTCCAGATCTTTAATCCTTTTTTCCAATGCCTTAACTTTTTCTAGTGTAATGCCATCTTGGTTCTCCTTATCCGTAACATCACCATCTAGCTTTTTCTTCTCAGATAAGTCCAAAGCCATTGTGGATTGTTGTATGTGTACTATCGAATTGTCGCAGCATATCTCTTCTCTGTTTGGCACTTGTTCATAATTACCATTTCCAGATAAGTTCAAAGCCATTATGGATTGTTGTATGTGTACTATCGAATTGACTGTATTTATGCTTTTTTTGTTGACTTGTGTTTAGGCGGGAAAAATATTTTGGCGGGAAACAAGATAAGCGAATTTTGTAGCGATATAGTCTGAGCGATTTTTTTATAGCGATTTATGATACACTAAAACCTTATCTTTTAACTATTTTTGGCCACATCCAATTTCTACCGACCAGAACCCTAGCTGTTTTCGTGCAACTGTCGTTTTCGTTCAATTATTAAAACTGAATTTCTCAAAAGGTTCGTGATCCTTTATTGTCATGGTCCCCCATATGAATATTGACTGTATTTTATGTTTCAATATTCATATCAAAATTTTTGGCCACATTAACTTAACTTTACATGCTTGTAATTGTTTATAAGGTAATCATGGCAATCGAGTTTGTGGTGCGCCCAAACATAACTTTTTACCCTGGGTTTCTTGAGCTTCCTCAATTTGCTGACCGTGCTTATAATGGGAATAAGCATTTATATTTATTTGGAATTCAAAGAAAACGGAAGAAAGTAAGGATTGTTGCTCGGTTAGGAGGTCCCATTAGGATTGTAGGTAACAAATGGGTAGAATTTGTTCATGAAAACATGTATTCGGATGTTCATATGTTACACTTTGTTCAAGAAGGTGATGACTCTTTTTACGTTACTGGCTATGATTCTATTGGGTTGGAAGTTCAGGAATATGCTGGTGTAGAAAGTCGTCATATAAGGTTTCAGAGTTATCAGCTGCCATACCCTCATATTCCACAGGTTATTTATAAGAATTAATTTTTTGTTTACGTTTTTTTAAAAATAAGTGTATTTTATTACTGTATATGTTATAATTGTCAATCATGTTGTTGTCTCAGACATTGCCCGGTAATTTTCTAGATGGTATTGGGTTGCAAGGTACTGTTGTTGTTGTTGTTAAAGGAATGGAGTTTAATGTGGATGTTACTTGGGGCTATGAAGGAGGTCATGATCCTCGTCCTTTGTATGTTATGGATGATGAAATGTGGTCGACTGCTCTTGAATATTACGATATTGAATTTGGGGAGGTTATTGTTTTTACTAAATTGGAGAACAATAGCTTGAATATAACCGTGTTTGGTTTCGATGGTAGGGCAAAGATACAGGGGCAATTTCTTGGTGTGACGCAATTTTTTTTCCACAAAATGATCTTGATAATGAAGATGGAGGTAGGCTTGAAATCTCATAATCATATTCTGTAATATCATAACATATATCTTTAAGATTTATTTTGATATTTTTGAAACAGGTGATGAGCGAATGCAACACATTTGCCAATGGTTTGGTCACCTTGATCATTTTGGTGAGAGAACTGATGTCTTTTACAGAAGGTCTACTTAAACTTGCGTTATCTAGACTTGTAAGTTTGTGTTTTGTGTGTACCTTTTTCTCTATGCATTTATATAATTTTATATAATTTTTGTAAATGTTAAACACCAGGATATTCCAGACCATTTTCTTCACAATCATCCTATGCATTTTTTCAAAATGCACTTTTTAGGAATGATGCAGTCGAATACATGATGCGAATTCAGATTGACTATCATAGAGACAATCCATACCGGGTGAATCATGTGAATGCATTAGGTGACTGGACCTACTTTTTTGAAGATTGTGAGTTTGAGTATGGAAAGATGATAAAGTTTAAGTTCATGTATGTAGATTGTTATGATGATTTGGAGTATCCTGTTTTCCATATTTGTTAGGAAATCGGATACGTTTCTTGAATGACATTTTAAGTTTTATTTATTTATTTATTTATTTGGTTACATGAACAAACTTTCAGTGGTGGGTGTGTATATACTTGTATTCGATTGGACTGTTTAGACTGTTACAAATTTTAACAGTTTATGGTAAGTACTTTTCAATATGGCCACTTTATGCGCGTATTGATCATGCGGTCAACCCCTTTATATGTGATATGTTTCATTAACAACACCAAAACAAACATTTCAATACAATTTTTCACAGATATATTTTCAACACAACCATTATGTTGGGTTTTATGTTCCTCAGATACATCAAAAGAGAACAGAATCAGAATCAGTTACTACAACCATGGGAACATTACAACCACTATCAGTACATCGAAAGAGAATAGAAAAGATCATACTAAAACTACCCAAAGAGGACACAAGCTTGACATCTACCACCACCCCTACCTAAGGCTTCTTAGCAATCCCCCACTTAAGCATCTCCTTCATATTAATGTGAATCTTTTGTAATCCTTCATATTAATGCATAATATCATTATTTTTCGCCTAGATTTGGTTGCTGTAATCTTGGTCAACAGATTGGAGGGTGGTTGCTGTATCCACTGCTAGGGCATTTCAAACCAATGCTAGTGGTTTTCAATCCACTGCTAGCATATTGTTAGGTTTTAGGTTCCTCAGATAAGGAATTATTCCAAGTATTTGAACCACTGCTAGAGTTGATGAAACCATGCCGAAGAATGAATCCACTGCTTGAGTTAAACCACTGCTAGTAGTGTTGTGTAACCACTGTTAGTACATTGTAATCACTGTTAGTTGATAAGTAGGTTTAATGTTTTGTGATAGATAAATACGTGTGTTTTATATCTTAGGCTAGACACACTGGCAAACTAGTTCGTCTGTGCCACATCAGCTTTCTCTCTCCGATGACCTGACGACGACCTAGTTGCCACAGTGGTGACCTGAGATTTTTTTTTCTAATTCAAATATTTTTAAAAACAAAATTAAAATTCATTAAAAATAAATAAAAACATTACAATATATTAAAAATTAAACGATACGAAATACATAATACATAAATCCTAAATCTTAAATCCTAATCTGAATACTCCTCGTCCGCAGGATCATACGCGGGAGGTATATAATCCTCGAGCATGAGACAAAGCTTCCTCGTCTACCGGGAGATTCCTCAGAGAACTCCTGCATCATCATCTTTGTTCACCCGATAGCTCCAATTGACTTTGGTGGTGATGTTGTTCGTTACCTTTGAACACACCTGCCACAACTTGTCAATAATTTAGTCGCCATCTCGGGCTTCCTCCTTCAAAATTTCTCGATCACACCTATTCGTTCAGTGCTGATGTCGTTGCAACTCTTGTAGTTGTCTCTCATCTGCAGCCTTCTCCGTCCTCCCGCTCAAACAATTGGATGACGTATAATAGCGTGTATTTTCGAGCCTCTCGCCGTTATTGCATTGATTTTGAACGTGACGCTTTGCATATCTTTAGCAGAATGCGCGAGAGCGGCAAGCCATAATAATCTTGCGTGAAAGAAGTGTGAATTTTGAAGTTGAATTGTGTGTTTAAAAATGTGTTTGAGGTTGGTATTTATAAAGTTGTAAAAGTGGTAAAGTTTAATTTTTTTTTATTACAAAAGGGAATATTGTTTGGATTTTTGTGGTTTTACAACTCGGTTGAGGAGGCAACCGATTTCAAGGTTTCTCTCCCCCCAACCAGCTCAACCTTCTTCCCCACAATGGCATGACCGACCATCACCTAGCTCCTCAACCTTGCTCAACCGAGCCCTGTGTGACTAGCCTTAGGTGTGAAAAAAAAGGACTGAAATTGAATAAGCGACTTTTTTAGCTAATTATTTAAGCAACTATGTTTTTGCGAAAATTTATAAGCAACTTTTTTTATTCGACGTTCTTACATTATAGTACATCGATAACTGTAAAGTACTATCACATAAACCAAAATATTCTGAGCGACTTTTTAAAAGCGCCTTTTTCGTTTTAGCGATTTATGATACACTAATAATTTATCTTTTATCTTTTTGTGGCCACATTCACTTCCTACCAAGCAACCCTAGCCGCTTAATAATCTAATTCAATCGCTATTTTCATTCAATTATTAAAATTGAATTGTGCGAAAGTTCGTGATACTTTATTGTCATGGTCCCCCATATCAATTTTGTCTCTATTTAATGTTTCAATATTCGTACCAAATTAGGCTTTACATGTAAAATTATATATATATTTTTTAAAGTATTGTATTTTATGTGTTCTTGTAACAGGATGGCACCTAGTTGGACTTCAGATCCTCAAGCACTGTTTGACGTTCATGTTTTCGGCGAGTTTTATTTCCAAACCGCTGAGGGTATGAAAATGGGGTGTTTTTTATTGGAGTGTGTCCAGGATAGGAAGCTGGACTATAGTAGTAGTGCCAGAGTATCTTAAAGAACATACTGAGCTAAATTTCCATTCGTTGTTTTTCTGTTTACCACAATGTCAATTAGAGGTAGGCTTGAAACTAATAGAATGTGATAGGGATGTGGTTGCCATGTATGACCTTGCTGATCGATATGGGAAGTTAATGATGTATATGGCATATAATCCCCAAAACTTATTGATTTTTTTTTATCAGAATCTTAACTTTTATGATTCTGAAGATGATTATACAACTAAATTGATTATCCATAGAAGAAATAAAAGATGCAAGCAATATGACATATGGATGAGCTTATTGCTTGGCTGAAGAAGAAGCGAGCAGCCTTATTGATGTTGATGCGATATGTCGTTAGCCTTAGGGATGTAGTTGCTAAGCCTAAGGTAAGCGTAAGTTGGTTTCATTGAAGAGCAAGATAAAGCCTTTGCAGGCAATCGAGAAAAAAATAAAAAAAATAAAAAACAACGCTATTTCTGAGCTGTTAGATGCTACTTTTTGAGACATAAATCTAATAAACCAGGCGATATATGTGTCACAAAATAGCATTTAACAGCCCATGAATATCGCCGTTTTTTTTATAGCAGACACTTCTATTTTACCTGGTGCGTCAAAGTTACCAATTAATTCATATCACACTTACCACAGGACACGTATCCATATCGATTATCCATTATTTTGATGATGTAGGTTATGTTTTCAACACTATGTTGCAAGCCAGCATATCAAGGGAGCAGGTTCTAACACAGGTATGTTCCAACAAAAGTACTTAGACACACATAAAATCTAAGTGCATATATTAAAATATCCAACAAAATTAACCTTACTAGGTTTATTAAAACATCCATAAGCATAAACATAAACTTTAGACATTCCTTAAACCCCACAACCCTAGCCATACCTTAAACCCAAAAGACATTTGACAAACACCAGAAGAAACCAGATCAGTACACCATAGACTTGAGCTTCTCAATGAATGACATAAGCTCCCTTGCTCGCTTCTGCTAGTTCACAACCTTCACCAACATGTTTGCAATGTCTGCCAAATCTTCATTTTGCAAAATATTCAACCGTGAAATGCTTTGCACACCTGAATCAAAAGGATACAAAAGCTCCAACCTCAGATCACGAAATCCCTCTAGCAATACGAGCCCTAATATCTGGGTTTTTTGGTTAATTCTGCTTCGTCCACCCTAGTGACAGTAACCTCGCTCCGAAACTTCTCCACCATCATGTCTCTAACGAGACTAGAACCAGCAGCAGCAGCAGCTAACTCCTCGCAGAAAGGCATTTTTGTAGTCATTTTCTTCTTTTGTTATTTTTTTAACAAAAAAGCAGTTAAAATTTTCCTTTGGTTTATGTGTGTTTTTATATGAGTTATAAGCTCTTTTGATTTGATAGCCACCTTGAGCCACCCATAGTAATTATGGCCTTTTGACTTATAAGCCATTTTGATTTGATAGCCAACTTGAACCAAAATAACTAGAGTAGAATACTTGATGCATTTGTTTACTTGATTGCCAGTTTGAACATTTTTTTCTTTAATTTGACAGGTTTCCATGCATCACAATAATCGTGACATTAGGAAATGGGTGTAAACATATTGCAAACGTGCATGGACTCAAAATAGTTGTATAGCTAAATTATGTATTCGACAATTGTATTTAGGTGCCCTAAATTTATATGTATTTAGTTCCCTTTCTTTTAAATTGTATAAAAAGGGCTTTAAAATTGTTAAGCGAATATTTTACCTAGTTTTTTAAACAACTTTTTTTAAGCGATATTTTTTAAGCAATAAACTTTGTCGTAATTCAAAACATTTTGAGCATGTATATCACCCAAGTATCTAGAAGAAAGTATGGTTTTTATATACAAACCTTCTCGACTTTTTTACAATAAGACAAGTGTATAATAGTACTATCACGTAAACCGATATATTCTGAGCGACTTTTTTCATCTTAGCGATTTATGGCCACTATCACACCAACCCTGACAAGAACTCTACCTGATTTCAATTCTAAAATTTAGTTACAAGTCAAATGCAAATCTTTTTTGTTGACTCTGTCACACAATAAGAAAAGTGTAAAGTATTATCACATAAACCAATGTATCATGTAAAGTACTTTCACATAAACCGATGTATTATGAGCGACTTTTTAATGCGCCATTTCATATTAGCGATTTATGGCCCACTGTCTCTTTAACCGACCAAAACTCTACATGATTTCAATTCTAAATTTAGTTACAAGTCAAATGCAAATATTTTTTGTTGACTCTGTCACACAATAAGAAAAGTGTAAAGTATTATCACATAAAGCAATGTATCATGTAAAGTACTTTCACATAAACCGATGTATTCTGAGCGACTTTTTAAATACGCCATTTTCATATTAGCGATTTATGACCACTGTCTCTTTAGACCGACTAGACAAACATATTATGTTTTACTAACAAAAAATTGGATACAAAGATTTATGTGGTTGCTTTTTTTTATTTTTTTTTGAGTTTAATTATGTCGATTATGCGATATATTTTTTTTGTAATTCAACGTCAATGTAGGTTGTTTACTAAAACACAAAGACAAATAAGATTAAGATTGATAACATAAACAAAAGTAAATACACTTAACTAGTACATCAACCCTAGGTACTAGTCAACATTCACCATCAACCTGCCATCACACATAACCCTACCTTCATAACCATAAACTAATCTAAATCAAAGCTTTACATAACCTAAACAAACATAAACTAACATGAGGCTTCAAAAAGTCAAAGGACCATTGATTCAAGATGTTCAATGAAGGATAACAAAGAAGAAATGCGAGCACGCCTTTCTAAGATGGAGGTCTGCTGCCTTCCAATCTCAGCCATATCTTCAATTTGCATCATTTCTGTTGCGAACATTCGCAACAGATGAGTTCGTTGGACCAACAACCAACAGCTCTTCAATAAGCACATCCCTACGTTGTACACGAGCGGTTAGCTCATCAATCTTCTCTTGCAGATCTAATTCATCCTGAACAGTATCCCTAACTTCTCCCCATATTCCCAATCATCATAGACTTGACAGATCGAGAGTTTGCTGTAAGGGATAGTTGATCCAAGAGGGCAGAGGGGGTTGGCCATTGTTGTTGTTGGTTGAGATTAGTTTATTTTAGAGAGGATTAAAAATAGCAAGTGTAATGTGTTGGTAGTTGTGATAGGAGTTGTTAGAAAGGATTAAATAGAGGGGAAATAGAGAGTGTTAAGCACAAAATGTGTATTGTCATTTAGTAGTTTGAAAATAGCAATTTATGTATATTGTTTAGAAGTTATCCTCATTTTTTTTTAAACATGATGGATGTTTCTCATATATGTTTTGACTGTTCATTTCTGCATGGGAAAAGGTGTTCGTATATATGGTTGGATTTGGAGGACATATTTGTGACAAAGGATAAACATTAAGGTTTTTTTTTTGTTTTGTGATATTAAAATTGTTTTTTCAAAAAAAGAACAGTTTTTTTCTGTTTTTGTTTTGTGACAACAACACAATTCGAAAACATAATTTCATATATAACCATCAATCGATAACATAAAATGTGTTTCCAAAATTGCCAATGGTCCAAAACTATACATAAGGTACCTATCGCAAATGGTCAAAAACTATACGATAATCCAATTAGCGGTAATCCTAACCATGTTATTCTCTACAAACATATCGTAACACATAAGGCTCGACCTCGTGTAACCAGGCTGTTTGTGCATTGACTTCCGATACCTTTTTCTTCTTCGTGTTTGTCCAAAGCTTAACCTGCGCATTTTAAATAGCTTAGGGTTTAGGTAATGAGAACTATCCAAGCATCGGGTATCAAAAAGACCCTTTAAACCATTAAGGTTGAATTGGTCATTTTAACAATTAGGGTAGGAGGGTAAGATGGTGGATTTTGGGACCTAAACCAAGTTCTTGACAGGGTGTTGGGGTCCACCCCATTTCATGTGTAAAGCACTTAACTAGGTTAATGAGATCATGTTGTGTTCATCGCTGTGATACAAAAGATTTGATCATGTTTGCGTACAACTATTTGAAATTGTGTCTATGGTTGAGGTTGGTGAAAACATAAGAATGATGTTAGTGTGTCTAGTTAAAGTGCTATTATACCATTGCCTGACATCATTTCATTCTCCTTTTTACAATGATCTTCCCAAAAACTCACCAACAATTCTCTCCTATATTATCAACCAACAAAATTGAAGTTAGCGGCGGTGACACATGGCTTCTCTGATGGTTTACGGCGAGAAGGTACACGGTTTCTTGGTCCAGTAGATACAGGAAAGTGTACAACCCATTTCTTGTTATGGTTTGTTATGGTTACTTGATGATGAGAGTTGAATCTTGAAGGGTAGAAAGGTGGTGCAAAGTGGTTTAGCCATGCTTTGAGAGTTCATAACTGTGTGTGTGTGTTTTTTGGTGAGAAACTCAATGTGTGTGTGAGAGAGAGATATGTCAGAGATTATAAGAAGATAGATGAAAGGTTTGTAATGATAATGATGGCGAGTGAAGTGAGTTAATGAGGCACCCTCACAAACCCTTTCATATCTCTCGCCACCATTATATCTCTATCATTACAAACCCTTTCATCTATCTTCTTATCATCTCGACTCTCTCTGTCACACACAAACATGGAGTTTCTCACCAAAAAACACACACTAAAACACACACCACAGTTAAACAATCTCAAAGCAAGCTAAACCCTTTTGCACCACCTTTCTACCCTTCAAGATTCAACCCTCGTCATCAGGTAACAATAACATACCATAGCAAGAAATGGGCTTACACTTTTCCTGTATCTAGGGACCAAGAAAAAAGAAACCTGTACCTCCTCGCCGTAAAACCCATCAGAGAAGCCACGGTCACCGCCGCCTAACTTCAATTTTGTTGGTTGATAATATAGGAGAGAATTGTTGGTGAGTTTTTGGGAAGATCATTGTAAAAAGGAGAATGAAATGATGTCGGGAAATGGTATAATAGCACTTTAACTAGACACGATAAACATTCTTATGTTTTCACCAACCCTCAACCATAGGACACACTGTCAAATAGTCGTACGCAAACATGATCAAATCTTTTGTATCACAAGCAGATGAACACAACATGATCTCATTAACCTAGTTAAAGTGCTATTGCACATGAAAGGGGTGGACCCAAACACCTGCCAAGAACTTGGTTTAGGTCCCAAAATCCCCCATCCTACCCTCCTACCCTAATTGTTAAAATGACCAACTCAACCTTAATGGTTTAAAGGGTCTTTTGATACCCGATGCTTGGATAGTTCTCATTACCTAAAACCCTAAGCTATTTAAAATACGCAACGACATATCTTACCTTTTGGTCTCGGCTGTGGTCGCGTGGCTGGCCTCGGATTGGCACCCGTGACACCCTATATTCCTACAAGTATAAAAGCAAAGCACATAATAAGCGGTTATAGATACATTAAATTGATTTCTATCTTTAAGCATATATTCCTACAACTAATCAATTTCTACTTTCTAGTCTAGTGTCTTAAGTATACTCTAAAATTGATTTTACCTTAAACTCGTC
>OU343216.1:160741380-160763872 GCA_910596185.1 Chrysanthemum makinoi
GATCTCGAAGATATTTTGTATACATGCATCATATTACATAATATGGTCATCAAACACAAGCAGCGGGTGATTTGTCCTACATGGTTTCCACAAGAGGGCCACCGTGATCATGATCGGTAAGATCCCATGCGAATCCTTAGTAGTTACTCATGAGTTAACGGATCGATCAACTCATCTAAACGTAAAATCTGATTTGGTCGACCACATTTGGAGAAACCGTGGAAATGCAGGTAATCAAGAGATTGAAGGCGAAGACGAAAGTGACGAAGTTGTAACTGACGATGAAGAGTTTTTGTGATGTTTTCAATTTAAAAAAAAAAACTCAGGTCACCACTGTGGCAACTAGGTCGTCGGAGAGAGAAAGCTGATGTGGCACAGACGAACTAGTTCGCCACTGTGTTCAGCCTTATGGACTATATGTATGTGGCGGTATGTACAACAACTGTCAACAAAAAAACTATGTGATATGTCCGAGATTAAGAAGACCAGATCAGCAGATGTTAATGTCAAAGTCCACCTTCGGCTGAATTATATAAAATCTCCTTCTCTTGTAGGCTAACAAAAATAAAACATATAATACTTAAAACATTATGGAATTGAGGGTGAAAACATAAAAGATAAAAAATAAAAACTACAAATAGACAAGAATGATATGAAATTGTTACCACAGTCCTCCCTTGATCTTCCCTCGCATATTCTTACCCCCATACAGTCACCCACCGTTAGCTGTCCATTAGCCAGAATTCGAGAAAGCCTAAATTAGATATCAATAAATCTGAGGCATGTTTACAATTTCCTTATATTTGGTTACGACAGAGGTAAGTCAACGAAGGCAAAGCATCGACGGCGGCTGCTAGAGAAAGCATATATCTTAGATCTTGATTCGAGCGATAGTGACGGCTAGGGATTGTTCAGATGGTTTAGGCTAGGGTTCGTTCAAGAGAACGATTTTTCTGGCCCGTCTTTGAATTAGTTTAGGGCTGTTACGGGGGTCAAAATTCATCGTCAGAGAATTAGGGCGGTTGAGAGATAGAACCGATGTTTTCTTTCCCTCATTTTTGGAGAGAAGATAGATTTGTGATTTTGGGGTGGGTGGCTGTGTATAAAGAGAATGGAGTGAAATTAGGAAATTGTAAATATTTTAAATACCTATTATGCCCTTTTGGGGTGGGTGGCTGTGTATAAACAACTAGGTTTCATAGATCTAAGGAAATACAAGAATAATTTAGCTACTCATGTTGAAAACGCAAGCATACACATATACAATTGAATATGAGGTATACATAATGATAAATTAGACAAACAAACTTATCTTGTGATGTAAAATAGGGTATGGGACCCTAGAATATTGTCCAAGTCGGACTACAACTGTATTACAATTTGCTCTCCAAAGTTCTACCTCCTTTAAAACAGAAAAATCGAATTCTATATATAGATTTACAAGTGCGACGGCGTCACCTTTTGCTAGTGACGCCATTAGGTCTCCGTCATTAGGGTTTCATTTGGGCCAAGTCATTATGTGACGCCGTCAGTCTTCATGAAGGACGTCGTCTGAGTCTTGGTTCTTGGGTGTCTAGTGTAGGAATTATGAGTGACGCCTTCCAGAATTTAGGTGTGACGCCGTCATGCTCTAAAGCTAGAATTTCCGCTGAGCCGTCGCTTGCACTTTTGATCAAAACTTCTATTGAGGGACAGTGTCGCCCTTTGTTTGGGATGCCGTCTGGTTTGCTGGAGTGCCTTTGATCTTGACTTGGCCATTTTCTTCATGTTTTCACTCCTTTTCGTCCAAATGTGCTTCATTCCAGCATTTTGCTTCCAAAAGACCTAAAATGTGAAAAGGAACGATTTTAAGTAGTAACGGATATAAAATGTGTCGATTTAGGGCTTAAATGACCCCCTAAAAACATATGTTTTAAATCCTTATTAAATATCCCTACACTTGGAATTTTCTTGTCTTCAAGCAAATTTGCTTTTGGCCAATCAATTTATAAGTTAGGAGGCATGGAGCATTGGTTTAAGAGAGTCTACAACAAGTAAAAGCACCACAATAGTTATAACAAGCACGGAAATTATATATTAGCACCTCACAATTGGTGTTTGGATTCTCTCATCACTCCGGTTTATATGAAATATAATATGAATGGAAATGGAAGATAAATACTCATTACCTGGCATAGTACATAGATCACCATAGGCTTGAGAATAGATCAAACCTCCACCGCATTGGCGTAAGCACCTAGAAATAACTAGCTAAGAGGTCTTTACAAAGAGTTGTAATGTTAGGCTTAGGATAGGGAAGTAAAGGGTTTTGTTGGATAGGGGATATTTAGTGGTGGCAAGTAAAAAATCTTATGTTACAAGCATGTAAAGCGTGGCGTTGCTAAGCAAAGACTCGACTCACTAACACTAAAAAACTTGAAACAAAACATAAACATAAACATAAAGATAGATGTAGGATCGTAGCCCGTATGTTTTTTCATATATATAATATATAAATTTTTTTTTCAACAACTCTTTTTCTCTTTTTTTTCATACCTTTTTACTCTACCATCCTTTACGATAACATAAAAATATAAGGGATTTATAGGAGTATTTAATTACGTAGACAAAGGGAATATTAATTGACCAGATTTGAGCTTTTATTTAACTAACACTAATTGACCAGATTTGAAAAGATCAAAACACTTGGAGTATTTAATTACGTAGACAAAGGGAATTTTAATTTATCGTTCTTTCCCGTTACTCCATAAAATATTACTTTAACCCATGAGTCCCAATCTTCCCAAAACTGTATACAAATGATATGACTCGAGTTAGCAACCATGCAAGTAACTAGATAATTGAACTAAGGTTTTAGTAATGATAACAATAATGCACTAAAGATGAGTGCATACAAGGTAGGCTAAGGCGATTTGGGTGTACATTTAGGTGTGAATTGTAAACAATGCTCTTCATTGATATTCTAGAAAACCGAAACATCACGAGAACCGCGAAAATGATAGGCTCTTAAGGGCTTACTAGGGGTATCGTGTACTAAATATGAGTACATCGCAAGAGTGTGGGGAAAATTACTTAACTAATGTGGAAGAAGTAATTAAATTACAGGTTTAAAACAAGGGTTATCCTAATGCCTCTTATCATTTAGTTAATCCTAACTACACGAATGTAGTCTCACTAGCGATCTCAGAATGCATCACAAAACAAGTTCTAGAATCTATTATACTACCGGTACACTCACTAAGCATTAAAGATGAATGCTTTTATTCCTGAAGATCTAGGGGCGAACCTCACATTTTTGGGGTGGAATTTGAGTGGTACACGGTTTTTATGCTAGTCACGTAATTCCTATCCATGAGACGCTTTATTAAGACTAAAATTTAGAATGTCATAATTTTTTTTTTTTTAATTTGGTGCTAAAATTTCCCTAAAAAATATTTCTCCTAGTTTATTACACAAATTACCAAGGACAAGAAAAATATTAAGTGAGTGAATAGTTTCTAAGTTCCCGTTTTATTCTCCCTCCCTACACTTACACTGGACATTGTCCCCAATGTTTCCCGAAAGTATCAAAGTTATGAAAAAGGAAGGTAAGTTAAAAGATAAAGAAACTAGTACTCTCCTGATTAGCTCGGTAGGATATGTATGAAGTTGCGGTTAAATCCTCCTCCAATAAGAATGAATAAGTAATAAGCTTCTTCCAAGATATGTTTCTTATTCTTGACCAATATAACCTGCATACTTATAAGAAAACAAACGAAGCCTTCGCGTAAATTGGCGGTAAAACTATATATGACACACAACTACACTAGAAAGCGAGTAAGGTATAATGCTTGTGGAATGGATGTTTGTAGTTTTTTTCTAGAAAATTAAAAATTGGGATTTTACAAAAATTACAAGTTACACAAAAAACGAAACTGACATTCTGTTTCTACATTGCATGATGTCGTCAGATATTAATCCTGACGCCGTTAGGTTGTCCCGACAAAAAGTGGTCTGATGCGTTTTTCTGGAAAAATTACCTCATTAAAACCTGAAAAAATTTCTGCAAAACATCCATTATGACTCGATACAAGCATTTGACTCTAACGAAGACACATATATATATCAATTTTGAATTATTTTTAATCTCATGTTCATGTTCTAAAAAATATATGTGATCTTTCCTACACTTATCTTTTTATAAAATACCTTTATATGCAATTAAGATGAGGTTAAAAACAAAATAAAGCATTTTTACAAAGTCTAACATGAGAATAAGCAACAGTAAAAAAGATATATAAACAAACAAACAAAATTGAAAAACAAAACAAGCAAACAATTAAGCATGAGTTGCCTCCTATGAAGCGCTCTTTTTTATTTATGAGTCTTGTAGCTAGAATCGAAGTCGTGCTCCTACGTGACTTCCCTAATGTCATGTTCTTCACTTACTACGTCACTATCATAGGGTCTTACATGTCGCATGTTTACTCTGGACTCCTTTCATTGCCATCGAGTAACACAATGGTTCTGTCTCTTTTTTCCCTTTTCACCATATAAGGGTCGCACCATTTTTTGTTTACCCTTTCCTTTGAGTGCTTTTAATCTTGAATTATACAAGAGCACCTTGCCTCCTTCTACAAACTCTGTAGGACTCTTAACTCTTTGGTCACGCCCTTTAGTATCACCTTTTTCATGATGGTTTTCGCGAAGTTTCTCCGTGGTGTAGTTAGTCCCTATTATATGTTTATCTCATTTCCATTCTCCTAATTCAATCCCTTATCCTTGTACTCCCTAATCTTTTTCTTCCCATTCAATGATTTTTCTCTTAACTGCGCTATTGGGAACTCGCGAATCATGATCATCTGTTTTCTTTTCCTTAAAATTCAAAGGATGTCTCGGAGCTATAGGTATCCTAACTTTGCTTTTGCCACTTTTAAGTACCATAACACCCTTACCGCATTTGATTGTTGCCTTGGCGGTGGCTAAGAAAGGTGTTCCGAGAATGAGGGGCATGTGTTCATCTTCCTCAATATCTACAATTGCAAAATCCACCGGATAGATGCTACTTGCAACCTCAACTAATACATCCTCTTCTATTCTTAAGGGGTAAACATATGAATTATTTGCTAAGGAAAGTGTAACGACCCCAATTTCGTGATACGCAGCGAAATTCAAACTGGGTATTACTTCATGGCACAACAGTCATAACAATAGAAAACAAACTCTAATAGAGTCATTTTAAAAGATTTATCATTCAATTTATATAAATATCAGAGTTTACAAAATGAGGTCCCAAATGGTTCCAAGTTTACAAAATACATTAAATGGGTTTTCGAATGATAATAAAATTTATAGCCTTCTTGAGTATCCGTGCTCCTCCGTTCCAGCCTTGTACAATATGGACCTGAAATACGGTCAACACAAAGGTTGAGTGAAATTCATAGAGTTTAGGAAATTAGTTGAACACAATATTCGTAACGTGAGGTAATTAGTCTCACATTCATAGTTTAGAAAAACAAAACAGATATTCTTGCACTAAGCTCATGACACCTAAACGTTAACAGCTTGTCAATAGACATTGATATGATAGTAACAGTTGCCCTAATAGGTAATTTGCCAATTAACCTATGGATCTTCAAATATAGTGCGTTTGTTTTCCTACCCAGTCAAGACCAACGGGATTCGTCAATCCCGATAGATCTATCCACATTATTCGCGTTCACCTCACTCGTGATTAATGGTTCATGATAATAGGGACTTAAGATTGGCAATAGTGGTACTTAGTGCAAATAATACATTCAGATAAGCATATAGTTTTGATAGGTCACTAAGTTTACAACACAAGCATCAATAGAAAGAATAGAGAGGATAAGAGATCGGTTGAACAACTCACACAAACACTATGCGTAGAAAAACTATAGAAAGGTTAGGCGTAGCACATGTGAAAGAGAATGAATTGAACAACCAACCCTCAAGTGAGGGTTATTACATGGTATTTATAGGAGAGAGAGCTAGGGCAACACTCCTAGTCCCTTCCTTTTCCTTATTGGACTAGGCCTAGGCTTATGGGCCTTCTACATAAGCCTAAGACTAATTACTAACATAAAGGCCATATTAAGCTAACTATTACATATTAATCACTAACACTTGAAATAGGTTTAGGAGTGATTCCAACAATCTCCCCCTAAGTGTTGGTGATGAATGAATGCTGACGGTGAGGGTGCTGATGTAATAGTAGCTTTGACGTCTTCTGACATTCTTCTTTCTTGTGAGAAGAATTGCCTTGATTTGAACAATTTCCCCAGTGTAGAGAAATTATTTTATTTAAACAATTCTGGTTTGACGTCATCTTAATCTTTGTTCTTTGATCATTGTTCTTTGTGATGGTAGTGATAGTATGTTGCAGTCTGAATCAAGTCGCTTCAGGTCAACGCTTCACGCTCAGTGTCTCCACGTCTTTCTCTAACATGCTCACACGCTCTTTGACGTTGGATTTCAGTACTGATGAAGTTCTTTAAGTCTTTTAAACTTTGTAGATTCTTTGACTTGACGAAGAATCATTTTGACTTTTGTGTTGCCTTTAGATAGAACTTCCATCAGTGATGATTTTGGCATGAGCATGTGAAGAATCTGCACGATCAGTCCGCTCCTGAGCTTCCATAAGAAGAAAACATAAGAAAGGTTAGTAATAAGCGGATTCCGGCACTTACAACTCTAATTCTCACAAAGGTCGTTCCTGAACCGGAGTCCCACAAGTGAGATAACACGATGTACCGAAGTACATCTACGGTTCAGATGAGTCGCCGAGGTACACCGAAGCATCACCTCACGACTGTAGACCGTTTGAGACCACTAAGCGTAATCCACGGGAGTTACCGAAGCGACCTGCTGTCAGGGCTGTTTGATGTTGACCCTGGCAGGAGTTTCCATTCAATCACTGAGGATCACAATTGTGAACCTCTCATAAATGTTCTCGACAGATTGCTAAGATCTGTGAAGGACTGGATAACGTACCACTGATGTTCTTATTGTTGAACACCAAGTGATGAAATGTCAAGTGTACCTAAGAGATCTTTTGATGAATCTCGTGGCTCTAGACTCAATAGTGCGTTTTGGTTTTCCGAAAGGAGACTAGGGAGAGGGTCACCTTCTTCAATATCAGCAATCTCTAAGAGAAAGCCGATAGATTATGTAGGGTTCCCTGTGAGAATGAAACAAGCTTCTGTTGAGAGAAACTTGAGTGGCTTAAGAAGGTTTAGTGCATGCGTCACTGGGTCCATGACGACTTTTATCTTCAATACCGGTGTCATCAAGTGACAACAAGAGCATATGAATTGAACCCCAGTCCGCCTTAAGTTGAATAATTTGGAGGACTATTTTTCACCCTTTCTTTGCATTTCTTCTTAATTCTTCAACTCCTTCTTTCTCCGATTCTCATTTTCTCCTTTTACAATCATACCTAAGGACTTCTAATTCTAACTATTGGTAGTGTCCTTGGTAGATCCCTCCTCTCTGGCGGATCATAGGATTAGGTTCCTAACCTTAATCACCTTATAACTCCATTGCCATAAAACCATTTTCAAGAAAATCTCGCGTAGTGTTTGTGAATGAAAAACATTTTGTACCCCTGTGAGAGTTTTATCTTTTAGCAGAAATACTCCCCCTCCACACATGCTTAATAGTTAAGACATAAATCTGCACAAGGAGAGAAGAGCGCGACTTTTGAATTGATCGACTCAAGATAGACAATTCCCCGTGAGACACGGTTACGTTGAATAGTTAAAGAGTTACATTGTCAGCTTTTAGGTGACAACTAGCTCTAATAACTATCTTGAAGGTGTGGACAAACCTCGAAAGGTTGTCAAAACCCGTCAAAGATCATGTCTACCAAGAGTTTCTCGAATGGTACATTCTACTCGACAAGTCCCGAGACACGCTACATCACTAGCGAACTAGCTTGAAATTATTACCCATCCCGGACAAGTCTTTTCGAGTTACTAATAGTTAAGATCTCGTCAATTCATTGGTTAAGTCTCGAGTACAAAGATTCATTTGCTACACAACATATTTTATCACATAAATTTTCTCCCCTCAAAATGGCATATAAATGTTATTTTGACTTAAATGTTGAGAATAAATATGACCATTTTGAGTTTATGGAAGATGACCATTGTGAACAATTTGTGAACAAAGTTTTAATTCAAATACTCCCCTTCAACTAGTGATATAAACGGTTGAGGTTTTGAAAAATCATAAGGGAAAGTACTTGTTCTTTTGAGCAAAACCTTGAAAAGTGAAAGTTTTGATAGGTTTTACTCAAAGTAAGAAGCTCGCCCTTTATAAGGATTGTGGCACTGAAGCGTACGACAGGGTCCTTTCTTGACAAGAACGGGTTGTACACTGTTATGTGTGCACAAGCCATTGACATATATAATCACACATCCAAAGTTTATGAAATAGAAGCAGTTCAAGGGGTACCAGGAAGTCCATCAATGTTTCTAGGAATGCGAACTGGGCTGATAGCCGGTGAGAGCAACTGGGACGACCGCCTACAAAGCTTCCAGGTTCTCAACTGGTCCCGTCGATACAACCTTTCATCAATCATGGTGATGATCTTCACATCCCGCTCTTCATTAGAATTCCATCGCTTTTGTGACCCAATTCCTTCATGAATATCTTTCAACCTATGTCCGCCCCTAACCTTCTTCAATGTGTGATCCCCAAACTTGAAGATCCTATCAGCAGCCATGTGAGTGTTTCACTAAGGTAAACCACCGAATGGTTGGCATGAGTGTATATTGTGAAAGCTGGTTGATGTCAGGAAGATCTAGCTGAGGTGGAGTGAAGTTGACACGTCTATATATGATTCAACTGCAAGCGGAGATCTTCTACACGCCTTTGATGACTATGCATCTGATGAAGATAAAGCGGATTTGATGTATTCACGTTGTACTTCACGAATTGTCTCATGCAACCCTCAACTTTGGCAAGGTACATGTCTTCAATGTCGTTGATAGACAAATTCTCAAAGTCCGCCTTAGAATGCATATCCCTTTCGTCTTGCCTTTTGACCACAATATTCTTGAGGAAAGTGTAGTTCCATTTAGATGAAAGATCAACATGTTTGATGGCAACGATATTCTTGGTACTGAACACTTCATGTTGAGACTTCTGAATCAAGTACCAGAGTAGATTCTTCGCTGCCGGCCAATGGTGAAGCCCATACATTGCATCACGGTCATACTCTTCCACATTGTTGGAGAACATGTGGTTAGCTCTTCCTCGATGGCTATACGTTAGAGTATATGGTCGCAGGAATGGAAGTGTCAATGATGTAGCGTATTTCCTTGAACCATCGCCACCATGAAGAAGAAATTCCAAGTCTTTGTTGAAGAAATATCTGAATGGAATCCTAGGCTGATCCGGTTGGCCAATTGTTGGTAAAGGTTTAGACCGGGTCGGTGTAATGTGGAGGGTTGTCCCGTTTGGTGAAGTCGATGTTTGCTTCCGGGTTGAGCCAATCCATGTTGTTAGACATGGCTCGTGCTATATTATCAAGGTGATACTCAACTACAATAGCACTTTCCGAAGCTGCTTTTAGCTGAAATGCTTCATTCTTGATTCGCTTCAACTCGGATTTCGCCATCTTTTTTCACACTGAATTTTCTTGCAAGAACTTAGCATGCTCCAATGTACGCACCTTCTACCGGATCTTGACCTTCGTGGGTAGAATCAAAAAGCTTTCGAGAACCAGTCGACCAGTGTTATCCTCGCCCAGCCATGATAAGACGTCACCATAGGTGCCTTCTTCTTTTTCTTTGGCTAGAGGAGGATTCTGTTTCTTGGCTGTGTCAAGAGAAATAGGGATTTCATCGCCACCACACCGTATATTTAAAGTGATCACCGATTTTTCTCGAGTTCTGGTGTAACCTCGAATCCCGAGGTTTATCAGAGAGGAGCGGAGGGATGTTTGTTGAGCTGGAGTCCTTGGGGTGAGGCTGCATTGAGTATGAATTGAGGATGATTCACTAGACTTCTGCCGCTTGGGATCGTATCCTTATCCTTTTCTTTGTCTTCATAGTCTCTTGGACGTTTAGGCCTTCATTTCTTCTCGTATGATGACCTGAGTTGGTATTCCAAAGGCTTTAAACAATTTACCTTCAGTAGGAGGCAAAACGCCAAGCGTTTACATTTGAGCTACCAGCCGGTTCACCAATTCATCATCCGAGAAGATTGTGGGTTCAACTGGATTGATGTTTACATTCATTGGAGTTGATTTCATGGTTTGCTTGTGGCCAAATGCAAAAGATTCAGATAAAGTTGTCTGGTGTACATCTCCTCATCGTTTAGGAACTATGTCAAGAAGGAACTTGTGGTGTATCCTTTGATCATTCCGTCCATTCTCCCTTGAAGATCATCTTTCATGAGCTGACATACTCCCTTCAACTTGCATCTTGTTTTCTCATCATGAAGATATCAGATTCGGTCGCCAAGAAAATCTAACTCCTTCTTTGTAATATCTTTCTCTCTGACCTGCTTGACAGCTTTAACGATTCCTGACTTTGCATGAGACATCCAAGAAGCAGCTGGCTTCTTCACTGACTGGATGTGGATCCGTTGTTCTTTTGATGGTGGTAGTGAAGAGTGAGAAGATGAATCGATGATGATGTGATGAGGAACGTCCTTTGGTGGCTCAGAAGTTTCCTCCTTTGAGCGTGCGGGACTATCTAGAAGAAACTTATCATACTCAACATCTTCTTCATTTCGGACTTAGCTTTTCATCGCTTTATCTTTCTTGACTTTCGGTTCTGGTTCTTCAATGTTATAATCAATAGAATCTTCCACGTATTTTTGTTGTCCAAAGTGGTGGCACCGCCTCTTTATCGGTCGATTAACCGCATCGATTTGGTGTAGGTTAAACTCCACCACTTGACCGAGCCACCCATTTTATCCTTAGCAAATTCTTTCAAGAACGTGTTGAAGTCAATGAATTTGAACTTTTTCCTGTATGTTGCATCTAGTTGCTCTTCACCTGATTCTTCTTCTTCTTGTTGCTCAATGATCTGAGTCTTACCTTTGCCGTTCAAATTGTAGGATGGGAGGCTTGACTACTTGGAGGTCACATCGGCTGCGTTTCGAAAGTAAGACCTTCGCCTCTGCTTTTGTGTATCTTGAGCTTTTGTCCACTAGCTGTCTTTGGCGGTTCAGCTTAGGTACGGAATAGGAACAGCTTCCTTGGAGGGAACTCTCCTTTGCTTCCAGTTTCCTCTTGGGGAACTTCCTTTGGCTCTCAGTGCTTGCAGCAATTCCTGCACTTCCTCGTCTGGTTTTGCTGGTAGGTACTGTGAAGATTTATCATCGAGAAACCCAACTTTGTTCTCTTCAAGGGAACCAAATATCTTTATAAGAGTAGAGTCAGAGTTCATTCAGAGAAGGTGACAACAAAGACCTTGTTTCTTGGTAGTTGACTCCTTGAATCGGACAGTTAGGGTGGGTTCAGCACAACATGTCAGATTGTTTGGGTCATTGATTCTTTGGGTATATCGGGTTATACCAGTGCTCTTTGGATCAACAAGCCATATATGGATATAAGGAATCTTTGAGCCAAGCTTTTGAGGAATGTCATCATGTCATCCCATATCGAGCTTCATTTCGATGTGTTTCATGTTGATCAGAGCCCAAAAGATTTGCGTCCACGAGCCGATGCTCATAGCCATCTACCTAATTTAAAACGTAGACATTTTGTGATGATGATATAAAGGGTTCTCCAAGGCCGAGGAATGTTCTTTAGATCCACATGTGAATGCTTATTGATTACTCCTGAAGCTTCGTCGTACCCAATATCAATCAAGAATTGCGAATCGTCTCTTTAGTAGGTGCAAAGATATTCAGTTGGTATGATGTCGAATGAGGAGAACAGCCTCTAAATATGCAGAGTGATGGTGATTTTCTTGTGATTGAGTGTCACCACACAAAGCATATTGACCTTTGACCATTTGCATTGGTCATTCAAATGAATGTAGATCTCCGGTATGGTAGCGAATTGGTGTGAGCATGTTCTGATAAGGATGGTTCTTTAGAATATCCAATCAATGAGGCAAGAAGATTCGAAAGGTGAGAGTATCAAAGTCGACACAAAGATATTTATTCTTCCAATCTTCATCGGATAACTATGAGGGAAAATACCAGCAATGGTGAGAACATTTGGTGCATCCACATTCATTTGAGCTTCCATGTCGTGATCTGAAATACATTTTAGCCAATGAACCAACATATCGAAAGACATAATGTTAGTCAATAGAAGTTGTTTTATTGTTCACTTATGAATGAGATATGTCAATGAGTCCACAAGTACACTTGTTTGTTCAAAAGTCCAATGTTGTCGTGATAAGTTTTGAGAGTTAGTTAACTTTAGGTTTTAAAGTTTATGTTATCACATATTTTTCACAACATATTAAACGTTTAAGCTTATTAGTGACATTATTGGTTTCGTGACGTTATGATTTATTTATTTACAAGTATGCACGCGTAATAATTCATAATGAAGGTTTGATCAAGGCTTAGGCGTGAGATGGTAGCTTATGCGAACAGAGAGGTATACGCCAGAACGCAAGCTTATGCTGGGATCCTAACTTACGCGTAAGAAATATTAATACGTAGGAAACAAGAGGGACCTTTGCGTAGTAGCTTACGCCAAGGTATATATAAAGCCTTACGTAAGGCTAACTCGTAAGAGTAGACCTTATGCGTAGAGGTCACAAGCACACATTTCCTTCACAGGATACGCCGAGTCCCTTTGTAGAACACGCTGTAAACGCTACGCCGTAAGATTTTCTTACGCATAACATGATACGCGTAAGGTGATCCTTATGCGTAGATGGTTAACAACCTTGATTCTGATTTTTACGAGTAGCAAACCTAAAATAAATTCATCACAGCATCAATATTAACATCCTCATTCATTGTATAACGATTTTACCAGTTCACACTCAATCAAACAAGCACGTAAAGAACCTTATGCGTAAACCTAAACCCTAATAGTTCAAAGATTACGCGTAAGAATTCTAGCCACAGGAATTACACCAAAGTTTTTCTGGTGGTTTTTAGATGTCATGTGAGTGTAATAACCAAGTATTAACATCCAATTCGCAGTGAATCAAAAATACCCATTTCTCAAGAACATTAAACCCTAATCTCTAATTCTCAATCAATTAGTGTTTCTGGGTTGTTTTAAAACCTGGATATCATCAATTCACCATGATAACAACATCACACAACTACCTTTTGACCAAAACAGCCATACATTTGATAATACCCAAACCACATCCCTAGTTTTCAAATCCAATTCATCATGCCAGTGAGTGAAAAAGCAAGTAAAATTATAAACGTTAAAACCCACCTATTCCTCAAACACTAAACACGATTAAGTTCATGCGCTTAAACAAACAAAAATCATTATATCTCAAGTTTTAACCGTTAGATTAATGAAAGATTCAAAACCGTTGTTTAAAAACTTGTTAAGAACACAAAAACACTTACAGATTGTTGATCCAAAACACGGTTTTGAAGATCAAATATTATATGATTATGGTTGGTGTGAGTAATAAATGTGATGGATGAGTTAGGTGGAGGAGTTTTATTAAAATAACTTTAAGCTTTTGGCAGTTTTAGTCCTCCATCTTTCCATTTTCATCCAATGCCTTTTAACTTCCATTTTGGTTACCAAATGAAGAATATTTGGAAATAACTTTGACGACACTCCCCCTCGACTTAAGAAATAATGAAAGGTTATAAATTTTAGTCCCAGGAGTGTCGTGAAACAGAAATGTGACCACCAATTTAAAGAAACAACCGATAAGGTAACATGCAAGTACGTTTTTTGAAACAGTTATATTAAATTTTCTCCCCCTCAACACTTGATCAAAAAAAATACTGAATTTTGAAAGATTAGAGTGTTGACGGAAGAAATGTACTTGCCATGTTAAGAGAAAAAAAGATATAAGAATAAGTTTGTTGTTTTATCTGATTTTATATTTTTGTATTTTGTTTTTGGGAAAAATATTTACAAAAGAGATTTTGGTGTTTGACTATTTTTTAAGACTGTTTTAAGAGTTCATCCAGTTCCTCTTGAGCCAAACACCGCATACCAATCCGGTGGACCAACTAATAAAACTTAGCGGGAGGCAAGGCTTGGTGAGTAGATCTCAATTGGTATTCTGTACCCACGGTAATTCAACTGTACTTTCCACGTGGTCCTTGATGAAATGATATCGAAGATCGATGCTTTGATTTAATGCTAACTGAAGCACGAGATCGCAATAGCACTCCATTGTCGCAGTACATCGGATTCAAATACGTAAACCATAGTCTTTGAATTATGTTCTCATCCAAATGACTTGAGCACAACATGCCGACATGGCTACATATACTGCTTTGGTTGAGGACAGATGTACAATCCCTGCTTCTTCGATTGCCATGACACCGTTTATCACCAAGAAATTGTAGAGCTCCAAAAGTACTTTTACGTGAATCTAAGCATCCTGCTGCGGGTCGGTCTGAAAAAGCTATTAGTTCAAAACAGAATCCTTGGATACCATATTCCCAACATAATGGTTCCCTTGATGTATCTGGAGGATTCTTTAGCCTCTAGTGTGGGTTTCAGTTGGTCGCGACCTATAAGAGCAAAGATAAACAGGAAAGACAATATCGCTCACGGCTGTTAGATACATGAGAGACCCAATAATACTACGGTTTTTTGTTGGGTCAACAAGTTCCCATGCAAATCAACGTCTAGCTTCTGGTAATGAGCCATGGTGTGGCGTAGGTGTCACGTTTGCATTTCCAAATTTTGTAACAATTCAAAGGCATATTTGACCGACTCAAGAAAATACCACGGGTGATTGATGAATGCAGTCCTAGAAAGAACGTAAGTTCACCATCATTGACATTTCAAAATGCTTCTTCATGAGTAGCAAAAGCGATTGAGTATTTTTTATGTGTAGACCAAAAAATGATGTCATCCACGTAAATTTGAACAATTAAAATATGTTCCCCGTGATATTGTATGAAAAGAGTTGGTCGACCGAACCTTGTAAAATTATGGCAAAGAGGAAAGATGATAGCATATCATACCACTGAAGGAGCTTGTTTGAGACCATACACGAGCTTTGTTTAGTTTGTAGACATGGTTCGAAGCGGGATCAACTAATCCTTCTGCTGGCTGACATAAATGCTTTCTTTCGTGGCTTCATTTAGAAAAACGTTTTGACATCCATCACGATAGACCTTATGTTCATATGAGCTCGAACACCGAAATATCCAAACTGCCTCAAGGCGAAAGCAACCGGAGCGAATGATTCTTCAAAGTCAGCTCCTTCCTCGTTTATAACCCTTAGCCACTGGGCAAGCGTGACTTGTTTCTCTCATGACATTCCTTCAAAGATCCATCAGAAATTTTTCAATCCATTTTAGACCAATGACGAGACCCCGATGGTCTTTCAACCGCCCCATACTTCAAGATGTTTGAATTGGTTGAGTTCTTCTTGCATGGATTCAATCCAGCTTGTCTTTTGTCGCCAAGTCTTTAATGTTTTAAGCTCGACAAGGTGACAGCAGTGCATAAATGCAATGTTCACCATCTATGTGAAGTCGTTGTCTCGTTACGACTGGTTGATTCGGGTTGCCAGTAATATTCTCAAGGGGATGGTCTTGTTAGGTCACTAGATTTACAACACAAGCTTACAAGAAAGATAGAGAGGCGATTGAACAATATCCAAACAAACACACGCATTGAATGTAGTTAAGTTAGCGTATGAGAATGAAAGGAATAATTGAACAACCAACCTCAAGTGAGGGTTATTACATAGTATTTATAGGAGGGAAGCTGCAGGCAACACCTCCTAGTCCATTCCTTTCTCCTATGGGCTTAGGCCTAAGCTCATGGGCCTTCTACATAAGCCATAACTAACACTTGAATGTTTAGAGTGATTCCAACAATCTATCCCTCAAGTGTTATTACATATGAGTAACAAACACTCAAGTGTTGGTGATGAAAACGGTGAAGGCGTTGATGTAATAGTAGCTTTGACGCCTTCTGACATTCTTCTTTCTTGTGAGAAGAATTGCCTTGATTTGAACCATCTCCCCAGTAGAGATAGTTTTCGTTAAACAGTTATGCTTTGACGTCATCTTTAACTTTGTTCTTTGATCATTGTTCTTTTGTGATGAAAGTGATAGTATGTTGTGTTTCAGATTGAAGGCCCCGCTTCGCTTTGCTACAGTGTCTCCACGCCATTCTTCAACATGCTCACACGCCTTTTGACGCTGGAATTCAGTAATCGATGAAGTTCTTTAAGTCTTTAACTTTGTAGATTCTTTGATTTGACGAAGAATCATTCTGATGTTGTGTTGCTTTTGGATAGAACTTCCATTAGTGATGATGTTGCGTGAGCATGAGAAGATCAGACGATCATTCCGCTCTAGTGCTTCCATAAGAAGTAAACATAAAAACGGTTAGTAATAAGCGGATTCCGCACTTACAAGTTTGAACTTCGAGAGTGTTAACAAAATAGTGTGAAAACACAACTCTAATTCTTACAAAGGCCGCTCCTGAATCGGAGTCCCACAAGTGAGATAACACGATGTACCGGCACCTACGATTCGATGAGTCACAGGTACACCAAGCATCACCTCACCATCGTAGACCGCTTGAGACCACTAAGCGCAATCCACGGAGAGTTGCCGGTTTAATTGCTGTCGTGGCCGTTTGATGTTGACCCTGGAAGGAGTTTCCATTCAATCACTGAGGATCACAAATGTGAACCTCTCATAAATGTTCTAGACAGATTGCTAAGATCTGTGAAGGACTCGATAATGTACCACTGAAATTCTTATTGTTGAATATCAAGTGATGAAATGTCAAGTGTACCTAAGAGATCTTTTGATGAATCTCGTGGCTCTAGACTCAATAGTGCTTTTGGTTTTCCGAAGGAGACTAGGGAGAGGGTCTCCTTCTTCAATACCAGCAAACTCTAAGAGAAAGCCGATAGTTTACGTAGGGTTCCCTGTGAGAATGAAACAAGCTTCGTTTGAGAGAAACTTGAGTGGATAAGAAGGTTTAGTGCATGCGTCACTGGGTCCATGACGACTTTTAATCTTCAATACCGGTGTCATAAGTGACAACCAAGAGCATATGAATTGAACCCTGTCCTGCCTCTAAGTTGAATAATCTAGAGGGCTATTTCTTTTCACCCTTTTCTTTGCATTTCTTTTAATTCTTCAACTCCTTCTTTCTCCGATTCTCATTTTCTCCTTTTTACAATCATACCTAAGGACTTCTAAATACTAACTATTTGTGGTGTCCTTGGGTAGATCCCTCCGCTCAAGGATCATAGGACGGTTCTTCCTAACCTTAGTCACCTTATAACTTCATGACTAACCTATGTTGCCATTAAAACCAATGTTAGAAAAATCTCTCAAAGTGTTTGTGAATGAAAACATTTTAGTACCACTATTGAGATAAGATTTTATAAATACTCCCCTCCACATGTGCTTAAGAGTTTTAACGGTTAAAATGCACAGTGAGGAAAGAGCACGCACATTTTGAATTGATCAACTCAAGATAGACATTCCCCGCAGAGAACGGTTACGTGGCATAGTTAAAGAGTTGCATTGTCAGCTTTTAGGTGACAACTAGCTCTAACAACTACCTTGAAGGTGTAGACAATCCTCGAAGGTTGTCAAACCCGTCAGAGTTCATGTCTACCAAGAGTTTCTCGAATGGTACATTCTACTCGGACAAGTCCTTTATGAGACACGTTTACATCACTAGCGAACTAGCTTGAAATTATTACCCGTCCCGAACAAGTCTTTTCGAGTTACTAACAGTTAAGATCTCGTAAATTCATGGGTTAAGTCTATAGCACAAAGATTCATTTGCATTTACACAACATATTTCTTATCACGTATTTTCTCCCCTCAAAAATGGCATATATGATGTTATTTTTGAAAAGTTGAGAATAAATATGACCATTTCGAGTGTTGCGGGAAGAATGACCAATGTGAACAATTTTTGAACAAAGTTTTAATTCAAGTACTCCCCTCAACAAGTGATATAAACGGTTGAGGTTTTGAAAATCATAAGGGAGTACTTGTTTTTGAGCAAAACCTTGGAAAATGAAAGGTTTGATAGGTTTTACTCAAAAGTAAGAAGCTTTCGCTCCTTTATAAGGATTGTGGCAATCAAGCCGTACCACAGGGTCCTTTATTTACAAGTACGGGTTGTACACTGTAATTTGTGCACAAGCCATTGACATAATAAATCATACATCCAAATTGATAATGAAAGAAGCAGTTCAAGTGGGTACCAGTGTAGTCCAGAGATGTCACCGAGATGTGAAGTCGGGCGTTGAAAGTCGATGATGCTCCTGGGTCGACCACCAACATAGCTTTCCAATTTTCTGAATCGACCCCTTCTATACAAGCTCATCAATCATGGTGATGATCCTCTTCACGCCCCTTCCGATCCTGAGAATTCCATCGCTAGAGACCCAATCTTCATGTATATCCTTCAACCGATAAGCTAATCCGTCCCAAACCATCTTCAAAGTGTGATCTCCAAACTTATGAAGATCTCTGCACGCCATCAAGAAATTTCTTTGAAGTTCACTTCTAAACGACAAAGGTTTGTTCATGAGCGTATATTGCGAAGCTGGTTGATACGGGTAGATCGCGGCGGAGTGAAGTTGACATCGGTCTGATAAGATTCAACTGCCAGCCGAGATCTTCTACACGTTCTTGATAACTATGGTCGATGAAGATGAGCACTAAATTTATGAATTCACGTTGTACTTCAGTGGAGAATTGTCTCATACGACCTGCACTTGGCAAGGTACATGTCTTCATGTCTGATGAGACAAATTCTCAAAGTCAGCCAGAATGCATAACTTTTCATCTTGTTGTTTGACCACAATATTCTTTAGGAAGGTGTAGTCCCACTTAGATGAAAGATCAACGTGTATGATGGCAACGATACTTTAGAACCGACATCCGCATGTTGAGACTTCAACCTCGGTACCAGAGTAGATTCTTCGGCGTTCTAGCCAATGATGAATCCCGTACAATGCATCTCGGTCGTAGGCTTCCACTTTGTTGGAGAACAAGTGATTGGCACGTGCCTCGATGGCTATGCGCCTGTAAAAGTCTGTGGAACCCGATGTAGCTCCTTCAAACCAAAATCCGTCTGAAGAAATATCGAATGGAATCCTTGGTTCATCGGGATGGCCAATTGTTGGTAGAGGTTTTGACCACGTGTAGTATGGAGGGTTGTCCCGCTTGGTGAAGTCGATGTTTGCTTCGTTGTGAGCCAATCCATGTTGTTAGACATAGCTCGAGCAATGTTTTCAAGTTGATATTCGACCGATGGCACTTTCGAGCTGTTTTCCACAGTTGAAAAGCTTTTATTCCATCTGCTCTCGATTCGTCATCTTCTTCACATGGAACTTTTCTTGCCTAATCTTAGCATGCTCCAATGTATTACCGTCACCGATCTTGACCTTCTTCAGGGTAGGGAGTTGAATTGACAAGTGTAGAAAACCATTCAAATTCCTCTGTGTTGTCTTCATCTAGCCATGATAGGACATCAGCCTTGGCCTTTTTCTTCTGCTTTCTTAGGCCTAGATGAGGATTCGTTTCGTACTTGTTTGGGAGAGGTGGGTTGTTGTAGGGACTCATGGTGTTCATCGTCACCACCCGATACTCAAAGTAATCACCGGTTTTTGAGTCCGTGGTGTCTCTCGAATTATGAGGTTTATCATGAAGAACGAGGAGGAGACCTTTGTTGAGAGGCCATTGGGAGGTGGTGGCATGGAAGATGATTCACCGAACTTCTTTGTCGCTTAGCTTCATCATTCTTATCCTGATCCTTATCTTCATCGCCTCTAGGACGCTTGGACTTTTCTAATCAGATGCTTTTGAGTTGGTAGTCTAACAATGCTTGAAACAATTTTCCTTCATCGAAGTAAATGTCCCGCATCGTAGACATTTATGTGACAAGCTTGGCCACCAATTCATTATCCGAGAAAACTTACAGATCGATGGATTGATTGTGACGGTTAAGTGTTGATCTTATAGTTTGCTTGGCTATCTCATAAGATCGGATATAGTTGTCAGGTAAACATCTCCTTTGTGACTTTAGGAACGATATCCAGAAGGTACTTGTGAGTGTAGCCTTCAATCATTCTGTCCATTTTCCCTTGTAGATCATCCCATGAGCTCAGATGTATTCCCTTTCATTCAAGATCTTGTCATTCTCATCATGTAGATACTGCATTTGGTCAAGAAACCAATTCAGTTTTCTATAGAGCATGTCCTTCTTCTCGACTTGTTGGACATTTTTACAATTCTTTTATGAGTATGAGAAATCCAAGATCGAGGTGGCTTCTTCATGACCGGATGATGATTTGGTTGATCTTTTTATGGTGGTGGTGAAGAGTGAGAAGAAGAATGATGATGATGAGATGTGAGACTCGGTCCTTTTGGTTCGAAGTTTCTTCCTTGATCGCAGGGACTATCTAGAAGAAACGTGTCATACTCAACATCTTCTTCATTGTCAGTCTTAGCTTGTTCATCAGCTTTGCTTTGGGCAGTCTTCTTCATCACTTTAACCTTCTCCGGCCAGATTCTGGTTCTTCAAAATCAAGCTCAAGAGTATCTTCGACACGTGTCTGTTGTTGTACCAAAGTGGTGGCACCGGATCCCTTATCGGGTTGATTAACCACACGATCGGTGAAGGTTGAGCTGCTTGACCGGGTCCGGCCACCCATTTGTTCTTTAGCAAATTGTTGTGCAACGTATTGAAGTCGAACGAATTTGAACTTCTTCCTGTATGATTTATCCAGTTGCTCTTCATCACTTTCGGAGCTTTCATCATATGGCACAAGTACAGGAGTCTTTCCTTTGCCATGTTCAACTATTGGACTAGGAGGTTTTGGTACTGATGGAGAGTCATCCTTTGCAGTTTCAGAGTAGTGGACCCTCCGCCCATTGTGTATCTTCAGAGCTTTCGCCCAAGAGCTTTCTTTGTGGTTCGTGTAGGAATAGGAGTTCCTTGGAGGGAACTTCTTCCTTGGAGTAGGCTCTTTGGAACTTCCTTCCTTTGACTCTATGTGCTTATTGCACTTCCAACACTTCCTCTTCTGGTTCTCCGAGTAGGAGTTCCGTGAAGGTTTCATCGAGATGACCAAATTGCCTTCTCGTGCATCAAGCTACTTGATACCTTTTGTATGTTTCAAGCTTTTGATTTCATTGGTCGGTGATCGGCAGCACGCACCTTGTTTCTTTGTTGTCATTCCTTGATTCTGAGAAAGGATAGGTTCGACAACACGTGGATTGTCAGGGTCATTGAGCCTCGAATATCGTGATTAAGCCCAAGTGCTCTCTCGATCAAAGCTTTCGTGTATCCGACATATAGGAATCTTTGAGCCAAGCTTCTTGTGAAATGACATCATGTCATCCCATATCAGTGTTTCGATTTCAATGTCCTTCTTATTGATCAATGACCGAAGACTTGGCAGTTCCATGAGCTTGGGATGCTCATAGCCACCGCCACGACCATAGACACTTAGTGATGATGTTGTAGAGTGTTCTCCACGGTTGAGGAATGTTCTTAAGATCCACGTGAGAGTGCTTGTTAATAATTCCCGACGCTTCATCATAGCCAATATTAAGTAGAAACAAGTAACCGCTCTTCGTAGGTGTAGCAGAAGTCGTAAGAGGCACGATGTCCGGAATGATGAGTACGCCCATAAGTCCGCAGGAGTGATAGTGACTTGTTTGTGATTAAGTGTACCGTCACATCACTGACCTTGATCCTCCTCGCATAGAATCCCGAATTGAATGTAGACCGAACGTGGAGTGTGAGAGCATGTTCCGTAGGGATGATTCTAGAATATCCACCGCAATAAGACAAGAAGATTCTGAGCATGTGAGGGTGTCAAAGTCAACCCTAAGGTTGTTCTTCCAATCTTTCTGGATAACCCTTGGAAAGATATCGCAATTGTAAGAACTTCATGCATCCACATTCATTTGATGTCGTGATCTGAAATAACATTAGCCAAAAGAACCAACATATCGAAAGACATAATGTTAGTCAACAGAAGGTCTTATTGTCTAGTTATTGAATGTACAGGGTCAATGATTGTTACGAGTCCTAAGTCACTTGTTTGTCCAATAGTCCAATGACGCGGAAATGTTTCGTGAGTTAGTTAACATTAAGTTTTAAAGTTTATGTTATCACTTATTGTTCACAACATATCAAACGCTTAAGTTTATTAGTGACATTATTGGATTCGCGGACGATAAGTTTATTAACAAGTTTGTACACGAAATTTCATAATGAAGGTCAATCAAGGCATAGGAGTAGAATTAAGGCAAAGTTGCTTAAAATGCGAATGACATACGCCGTAGATCTAAAAAGCTTATGCGTAGGATTCAACTACTGCAAGAAATGTTACGC
>OU343216.1:160763972-160820081 GCA_910596185.1 Chrysanthemum makinoi
CATGTTGACCAAATACTACAAGCCATCTTTTTGTTACTATCGTGCGGATATCTTCAGTATTAGCACAATGCAAACCATACTCCGACACAAGCTTTGACATGTCTTCGTTGACTCCCATGAAAGTGAACTTGGAGTTCATAAGAAAACTCTTGATGGTTTCTGGGATTTTATCCATATATAAGAGTTGAAGGATTAGGCACTTAGTGTCCATACATAGTGAAAGAACTGAACATTTATTGCTAACCAACTCATCAGGAGAGTCATCCCACCTAATATCCAAGCCTACCACAGGTTTTTTCTTGTCACTATGAACTAAGAGTATTTCACTCACCCATTCTTCAGCGACGGCACCTTGATTGATGACAGTTGTCTCAATTGTTTTGCCATCGAATTTGACAAGATACTTGAAGGCTGATTATGTTGGAATTATATAACATGACATTCAAATAAATAACCACAAAACATCAAAGTATTCAAGCGGAAGCGTATAAGATGTATTAACGAATAATTAATTAACATAAAAGAATATGCGTACCTTTTCTTGATTCTAGCCGAACAAGAATCAAATCCACAAACTAGCAACGGATGAACCCTAATTTGATTTAGTTAGGATTATGTGAATTACCCCTTACCCTTTTGTAATTCAATCCAAGATAATAACAATAGTGTGTTATTACTATGTTCTTGTACACACGCATTCAAACCGAATTAAAGTAATGCTAGTTTTTATAAAACAAATAACTTTGTTTGTGGAAAAATAATGATCGACACCCTATGGTGTTTGGCCGATCGGTTTGGACAAAGAAAACACACACAAAACGTTTTTAGGGTTTAGCTAATGAAGACAAAGAGATGGAAAAACAAAACCCCTAGCCTTGTATATATACCCAAGCAAACTTGGTGAACAAGTTGGGTTTTTCTTTCCTTGTTTTGTCCCTTGGCCGATCAGTATAGGAGTCCCCAAAGGATTCCTAACCTTCCCAACTTTTGCAATTTAGTCCTTTTCCATAAACATTTAACGACCGTTAGTCCATTACATTAATTACATAACGTCTCAAGTTAGTTATTTCGCTTAATAAATAAATAAATATAACATTTATATTTAATTATTAACTTTAAATTCTCATACGAAAAGTGTGCAATCCCATAGTCTCGAGTTCGATCCTAACTCACGCCTACTAATTTATATCCATAAAACCAACAAAATCCCACTTGGATATATCTTAATAGAGTGATCACATTCGTTAGCGCCTAGCAACACTCGATGCCTCTAGTACAACTCGAGCAAGGCTCCTGGAAAACCTTTTAATGATTTCTCATTATTATTATCCTTTGTTTCTAATACCATGTTAAATAAAGATATGGAATTAAGTCATTCTTTATAAAACTATTCTGCTTCTCGCTTGTAAGTGATTGACCAAGATTACTAAATCATCTAAGCATATTTAGGGAGATTTGTGCGGCCTCACAAACATCTTGTCAACCCTACGAGGCCCAAGAAGATAAACTCCAAATAAATTTGAAGGAACAAACTCTATCTTGACTACAAGAATAACCCACAAACTTTGTAACATTTATGAAAACAACCCTTATGACTACCAGCCACGTGATAGCGCTAAGTTGCTTCACGTAAATGCACTACATTCATGACACTTATCCGTATCTCAAGTCCGAGGATAACTATTCATAATTTACTCATAACAATATCCACAAAGTAAATTATGTAGTTGGGATAAGTCCTATATTCAATTCATTGAATATCATCTTAAATTGGTATGCATTCTCATCAATATACTTTCAAGTATATTCTACCACATCTCTCAGATTTGTCTTAATTTAATGATACTCCCATATCATTAATCGACAACGGACATTTAGAATAACTTAGTTACTCATGGATTTAAACATGCAAATATAGGACAACAATATTATAAATGAAAATAAACATAATCCTAACTTTATTTCATTAAAATAATAAATGTTTTACAATATCCTTTATCCAAATACTAATCACAGTTATGCATGAAACTTTTAGCTAAACGAAGTCCAATTTCATTGGCAAGTCCTACAAGCTTGTCTTTAGCTAAAGCCTTAGTGATGGATCACTAAGTTATCATCTCGTGTGAACTTTCAAGAGATTTATTTCACCTTCCCGGACTTGTTCCCTAACATAGTGATACTCCGTAGAAAATGTCCGTGCCCTTCATGACTCCAAGTTCATTGGCAAATATGATTGCAGCAGAATTGTCACAATACATATCAATAGGTGATTCAATTGAAGGCATAACACCAAGCCCTTAAATGAATTTCCTAATCCAAACAAATTCTCCATTGCAGCTTCCGGCAAATTTATGTATTCGCTTCGCGCAGCATATCGCATCAGATCTGTGCTTCTTGCTCTTCCAAATAATGCTCCTCCATTGATGACAAAGACATAACCCGCCTAAGACTTTCAGATCATCTTTATCACACCGCCAGACGCATCAAAGTAACTCAGAATATCAAGTTCCGTGGTCCGATTTCTCCATACACTAAAAACATATCTTCGTATTCCTAAGATACTTCGAATATGTTTAATGCAATCCAAAGGAAGTTCACCCGGATTCTCGTTGATATCGACCGTCATGTTTTGAGCTTAACGCCACATCCGCCTTGTGCATCTCACAGATACATAATAGATCCTACGGCCAAAGCATAAGGAACTTTTCGCATGCGTGCCACCTCGCCAGTGTTGAAGCACACATATCGCTACATAAGCCATGCTTTACTTCCATCGGCAAATATCCTTTCTTGGAATTTTGCATATTGAATCTCTTCAATATTTTATCAATGTAAGCGTTTTGACTTAAACCAATTAACCGCTTTGACCTATCTCGTAGATCTTTATTCCTGAATGTATGGCTTCTCCTAAATCCTTCATGGAAAAACACTTCCCAAGATATGCCTTAACATTTTGCAAACTCTGAATGTCTTTTCCCATAATTAATATGTCATCGACATAAAGAATTAGGAAAATTACATCACTCCCACTAACTTTGTGATATACACATGGCTCATCGAGATTTTGAATAAATCCATACTTTTTTGATTTCTTCATCAAATCTTTTATTCCATTGCCTTGATGCTTGCTTCAATCCATAAATGGACATTTGAAGTTTGCTTACACGGTTTGGAAATTGTTGATTCACGAACCCCTCAGGTTGCTTCATATAGATGTCTTCATCTAAGAGACCATTTAAGAAGGCGGTTTTGACATCCATTTGCCATATCTCATAGTCATAGTATGCAGCTATAGCTATGAGAATTCTAATAGCTCTAATGTCCGCTACAGGAGAAAAGGTCTCCTCGTAATCAATGCCATAAGTTTGAGTAAAACCTTGCTCAACTAGACGAGCTTTATAGACGTGTACATTGCCATCCATGTCAGCCTTAATCTTATAGAGCCACTTACTTCCAACCACCGTGGCGTTTGGAGGTAAGTCAACCTCTACCAAGACTTCATTTTCTCTCATGGATTGCATTTCCCCATTCATTTCAACTTGCCATTTTTCCTTTTCAGGACTTGCCATGGCAGCCTTTATAACTTGTAGGCTCTCCAAGATCTCCTAACATAGTTTCCTCAACCTCTACTAAGACATATAACGCTCAGTGCACGCACAGATTCCTTACGGATCTACTTAACCGAATCACTTCAACTTCTGTGGAGGACCCGGACATCATCGTGTTCTACCTAAGTACGCTAGTGTTTTCAAGGTAATGCATCTTCTTGATCATCTTCCGCATCATAAACTCTCCCATCAATTCTTGAGATACTGAGATCTCTTTCAAGAAAATCTCCATACCTAGCAATAATTACTTTATTTTCAGTTGGATAGTAAAAGTAGTTACCCATAGTTTCCTTAAGGTATCCTACGAAGATACACTTTACAGATCTTTGTTGGACTTTATCCTGCAGTCACGCCTAACATACGCAACCCCGCACCTTTAAATAAGACAAAGTTAGAGCTTTACCATGCCATATTTCATATGGTGTCTTATCAACCTTCTTTGTGGGAACCATATTTAGAATGCGAACAGTTGATTCCAAAGCATAATCCCAAAAGGATAAAGGTAGAGTGGTAAGATTAAACATAGATCGTATCATGTCAAACAATGTACGCATTTCTTCTCTCGATACACCATTTTGTTGTGGAGTATATGGAGAAGTGAGATTATGGACAATTCCATTCTCAGCTAAGTAATCTTTAAACTCTTGGCTTAGATACTCGCATCCTCTATCGGATCGAAGAGCTTTAATCTTCTTTCCCAATTGCGCTTCTACTTCAAACTTTGAAAACCTTAAATGTTTCAAACACCTCATGTTTATGCTTAAGTAAATAAACATAACCATAACGGCCTGAAATCATCAAGAAGGTTAAGAAGTAGCTAGCACCTCTCTTTGACACATGTCTAAGTGGTCCACACACATCAGTATGAATAAGACCAAGTAGATCATAAGCCCTCTCCATATTGCTATGAAAAGGTTTCTTAGTCATCTTCCCCGATATGCATGACTCACATTTATCAAATGATTCATCATTGATATTTTGAAAAAGCCCTTCTTGTTGCAAAATTATGCATGCGAGCCTTGCCTATATGAGCAAGTCTACAATGCCAAAGATAAGAAGAATTCAAGTCTAACTTTATCTTCTTGTTAATGCTAAACATTGAATTATTATTATTGTTAGATTGATTTCCAATCACATCAATTTCAAACACACCATTCACAAGAATTGCTTTTAAAATAAAATACACCATTTAAAGAAACATCAATTCCATTACTTGAAATAGTATGAGTAAAACCATCATCCAACAAAATTGAAAAGGAAACAACACCTCTAATTATAGAAGGTGCGTAATGACAATTGTTCAATAACAAGACTAAACCCAAGGCAATACTAAACTAAACGTTCCTATGGCTTCAACAACTGCATGCGCCATTTCCCACGCGAGATATTGCTCCCCATAGGCAAGCTTCCTTTCCACTCTAAACCCCTGCAATGTATTAAAAATGTGAATACCACAGCCCGTATCATATACCCATGAATTATTATGATTTAGAGTAAATAATTCAATGACAAATAAATTATCGAAGAACCGCTTCAAGGACCCTTCATACTTTTTATTTGCCCGCAATTCATCAAGATAGAGAGCACGCTTCTCTTCCAATGCCCAACGCTTCTGGTGGCATGCTTGATCCTTTTAGGATTTTCCTTCCTAGGAGTAGGTTCTTCTTGGGTTGAGGTTGATAGGCCATCACCGCTTTGCCTTTGTCAACCTTTCCCTTACCCTTCCCTTCTTGTTGTTCGCGACGCGGTTTTGGCTTATTAATCCTTCCACCCTGAATAGCAAGTACATGGGCGGTAGGAACCTTTTGAGGCAACCCTTTCTCATAGTCAATTAACAATGCGTGAGGTCAAGAATCGCCTTCCCACGCAGCGTATATTGAAATTTCGACAAAACCATTAAAATCCTTGTTAAGGGATCGATTAATCGATTCACGCCATGTCATCATCATAAGTTTTGCCAAGTGCTTTGAGCCGGTCCATGTAACCTTTCATTTCGCATTACATGAGCACTCCACGGGTTTACCCTCACCTTGCCTACAACTGTAACGCCGGCCAAGTCATAAATCTCGACGGTACCGGTTTCTCAAACATAGTCCCAAGTACATTGATCATATTAAATGGGAAATAATGTTCAAACCGCTTTTGAAGAGCGATTCCATTGTTCCCAACATAAGACAAGTCACATCATTATGACGCTTATACTCAAGTTGCCAAGCATCAATTTGAGCTTGAGTAGTATCAGGACCAGTTGGTTGTTCAGGGCAAGGTTCACCAATCAAGGAATTTAGTGATAATTATCGTCCATTATACCGTACTTTTGCATAAGTGTAAACACTTAGTGTTTCGGGTAATTACCATCGAAGTGGCGCATGGAATTAAAACTAATTAGCCCTTAAGATGAGTTTGCACATTTTATGGCTTACTAAGTAGCTCCATTTGAATTTACAGAGGGCAGAGGACCGTAAGCGAAGCATAACCTAAGACATCCTTTCAAGTGTGACGTAAGCACTTCTTTATTAACCCCTTTATAGTTCATTCTAATGGGTGAGCCGTTCAGACATTTGTACCAAAGTCACTGATGAGTGTCTAAATACTCATCATTTTTGTACTATCTAGACTGCAAAAACATCTGAAAACACTCTGAAATGCATCAAAATGATGAAAATATCACAAATAAGTGTTTTATGTGTTTTAAATGCAAAAACATCAAAATCAGATGAAAAACGTATCAAGTTTGCATAATTGGCAGTTTTAGTCCCCAAGTTTCAAAAGTTGTCAAAAATAGTCCCCGTAATTCAAAAACTTGTAAAATGTCATTTAAGGTCCATAAGATTCAAAAGTTGTCAAAACAAACCCTTTAAAGTTTAAAATTTACAAAATGACAATTTTAATCCTTAAACTTTACAAAAATGTCAAAAATAGTCCCTTGGTGTTCAAAAATAGAAATTATTCAAACAACACCTTTGTATTATTAATAAATGACATAATTGGTCCTTTATGATAAGTTTAGAGAAAAATTACAAGTTTGGTCCCTAGAGTTTGAAAATTGTCAAAAATGGTCCTTGGACATTTTATAAATGGAATTTTATGCAATTGGTCCTTGTACTATTCAAAATTTACAGGTTTAGTCCTTATGATAAGATTGGAAAAGTTTCAGGATCAGCCCCTCACTTTGTGAATTACATTTTTGGTCCTCAGGCTTAATACAAACCAAACGGACACCATTTTAATTAAACAAGCCCAAATCCAATCCATTACCCAAACCCGGCCCAATATTTAAAAATAAGAAAACCGCCACACTGTAGCTTCTCCTCTCCCACCACTCAAGATCCCACTACTGGTTTCACCACCACTTGCCCACCTCTCCACCTCACCTTATCTCTACACCTGCTACCCACTACCCTCCACCTCCACATCCATCCAAGACCCATTAATTGCAGAAACCCACCCAAAGACTTTTTGGCACCAAAATGCCATTTGATGGCTAAGATGTATTTGACCCATCCAAAGGCTGATATTATTGATGGGAAAGATCAAGTGGGACCCACTGCACTAAGGATCAATATAAAAGAAGAAAGAAGACGAGAGAGATAGGTTGTCAAGTTTTAGACCAAATTCATAGTGTAAACTTTAAATTCTGTTGTTAACTTTTAAATTCAGTGTTATTTTCATAGTTGTATCATGTTTCATGTTTAATGAAAGTTATTTCAATAGTTCTCGGCCAGCTCAAGTTTGAATTCAATCTTTAGCATTTTCAAGCAAAATTGACACTTTGCTTTAATCTTGTTAAATATTGTTGTTCTTGTTCATATAATCTCATTTCAGCATCGTTTAAGCTTTTTGAAGCTTTGTTATCACTTAGCGGACTTGTAACTTAGTTTACTGAAAAAAAAACATAAAAAATCAAAGAAAATAGAAATAAAATAAAAATGAGTGTCATGATGATGAAGGCTTGAAGCAGGGTTGCTCATGGATTGCCCTGGTTTAGAGCTTTGTGGAAAGCTATAGGTGTAGTCCTTTGATCTCAGTTCTCATCTTTGTGTCTAAACACAAATTGTAAGCAATTCCCTTGAAATTTGAATTTCTTGGTATAAGTATTATTCTCTTGTTAAATTTACCTTAAATCTGTTTTAATATAGTTAATATCAGATAACTAATAGATTTCTTAGTTTAAAAACTTGTTTTACTGTTTAAAGCTTCAAAACAGTTTAGTATAAAGATGTTTGGATTAGCTTAGTTAATTGTGTTAGAAGCTATCTGTGATATTGCTTGTTGTTGTTTTGTGTCAGTTTAGTTCTTAATAGGCCAGTCAAACAATAAAATCAAGTGCTTGTTTTAGAAAAAGTCAAAATCATCTTTAATCTTCTCTTATTTGATAACTGTTAGACATTTAAATTTTATAATCATGCATATTATTGTAAAAGTTGTTTATATAGCTTAAGTAAGTCTTATAGTAGCTTATTACATCATATTCAGTCCTTAAGATCAATCAAAAGTTCAAATTAGTCAAACTGCTTCATATATTTAAAAGTCAAAATTTCCTAAATGCAGTTTTTGAATAAACTCTAGAATTTTATTGTGTACTTAATATTTAGATTTAGCTTAAAACCTTTTGGGATATTAAAATTTATCTGCTTAACTAAATTATAAAAATAGTAGTTCATTCCCACTTAGCTTATAAAGTGCTTATTATTAAGCTTGTTTTGAGTCCTCTGTCAAAAACCATGCTCAGGCAAGTTGTGGTATCCCATTTAACAAGCTCTCATAGAGCTTATTAGTGACCCATAGCTTATGTGTTTTAGCTTTTTGAGAAGTTCATCTAGCTGACTCAAGGTTCCAAGTTTCAATTTTCCATTTTAAGCTTATTTAATAAGCTGCAAGTGCTTTTATTTCGTCTCATTTAACTCAAGATACATCGAGTATACACCGAAGTTATACTCAGTTGTTTTTAGCTTTTAATAAGCTCACCAAAAGCTCTCCAAAGGAACAAAACAAAGGATAATTTTAGCTTTTGGATAGCTTATTTGGTCAACTTATTAGTTCAAGTGTTTGTTTTAAATTTCTAGCTTATCTTAGTGCTTAAAAATAAGCTTAAAGGTGCATAGTGATTTACAAAGTGTCCTGTGCAATTCAGTTAGCTAAGTGCTTATTTTTGCTTAATAAGTGCTTATTTCCATGTATTTATGCTTTTTCGCTTCCATTTTAGCTTTTAAATCAGTGTTTAGCTTATTTCAGTTAGCTTGTATTTATTTGTTAGCTTATTAGTCATTTTAAGCTTACTACTTGTGCTTATTTCATATTTTAGCCAATCGTTGGAATCATAAGCTCATAACTGAACTTATTAGTGATTTTAGAAAAGTTGTAGTTATATAAAGTGCTTATCTTATAGTGCTTAACAAGTTTTAACAAAGAAAATCAAAAATAAATAGTTAGCAAAAAGGAGTTGCTTGATTCAACCTCGCCACCCACTCACCACACCACACACACACCATCTCCTAGGACTTTTTCAGTTTTGTTTTGCACCATTTAATATATAACCCATATTTGTCTAATAAGCTTATACGAGCTTAATTGCTTATTTCTAGCTTATTTAAACTAGCTTTTTCAGTTTTTGTATTTTTTATAAAATTGTATTAGTATAAAGTATTTTATAAAAAAGTTTCAGATTTTTCTAAATAGTTTTAGTATTTTTAAACATTTATTTAGTCTAAAATAGTTTTTAATTCATAATAAAAAATATAAAAGTCTAAAAAATATAAATCTTTTTTCTAAAATTTTCTTTTGTCATATATTAAGTAAGAAAATTGTTTTTACACTTGTAGGACTTTTATTTCAAAAATTTTACGTTTTTGCTTATGACTCACAGGTAATTTTATACTTTTCGTGACGCTTTTCATTTTAAGTCACGTTTTTAGATAATTTAAGTTTACTTTTTAGTTAAAATAGTTTATTTAAGTCATTTTATTTTATAAATCACAAAAACATCATTGTAAAAATAGTGATAGCGCTTATTTAATATATTTTAACTTTTTAATTTCTTTTAATTTGCATTTAAGTCATCAGTAATTTATTAATCTTTTCTTTAGGTAATTATCCATCCAATCCTTATCGATCACTATCCTTAGTGATCATTCTATCATCTGAAGTTGTTTAACACCAATTCATCTTCCGTGGGACTTAACGCACCCGTGAATCCACTATATTCCTCTGATCTTAAATTGCATTTGGTGTTTGAGCTGTTTTGAGTTTCTTACGGTTAGCCATTCACAAGTGGCTAGCTTGTGTGAGATAACTTGACGGTTTTGCACAGATCAGTCACCAATCAATTAAACTATTGAAAACTTAACTCTTCCAAAACAAATCAAATTTCGCCATTGTTTAGTCCGTATTATTTTTCTATTCAAAATTACCCTTTGCTTAAACTGTTGCACATAATAAACAAACAAGTAATACAAATAAAAAATAAACTACTAAAAAACAATGCACACATAATAAACAATTTATACGTGTAAACAAGTAGCCTCATGCAACTTATTCGATAAAACCCTATTAATAATCAATATCTAGGTTAAATTAATGTATATATTAATTAGGGCTTTCACTCTCTCAATTGAGAGTGAGCCACATACATCGACGAATCGATTGCGTAAACCCATAATTAATAATATACCAAATTGCACATAATTGATTCATTAATTATATATAATTGGAGTCTTCCCAATTCAAGATTTATCGTAAATAAATATGTCTCAACAATTAAACAATTATCAAAGCAACTTATCCATGACTAACATGCATGTATAATCATGGATATCATAACAATTATACACATAAGTCACAAGATCGCATATAAAAATTCCATGACACATAACAAATTATTCACTAATTAATCACGTAATCAATATTAATTCTAGGTTTTAATAAGGTTAGCAAACAATTTTCAAAACCCTAAAAATTTATATATGTGTCGAACTAAAAAATAGGGAACGCTTCCATTAATTAAAAAAACGACCAAAACATAAATTAAACATAAACCCTAGATTAACATATCAAACAACATACAAGTATTTGTTTTATTACGCGCTTATGTAATTAATTACTCATTAAAACCAATGACTCGTGATGCCACTGTTGGAATTATATAACATGACATTCAAATAAATAACCACAAAACATCAAAGTATTCAAGCGGAAGCGTATAGGATGTATTAACGAATAATTAATTAACATAAAAGAATATGCGTACCTTTTCTTGATTCTAGCCGAACAAGAATCAAATCCACAAACTAGCAACGGATGAACCCTAATTTGATTTAGTTAGGATTATGTGAATTACCCCTTACCCTTTTGTAATTCAATCCAAGATAATAACAATAGTGTGTTATTACTATGTTCTTGTAGACACGTACTAAACTGAATTAAAGTAATGATAGTTTTTATAAAACAAATAACTTTGTTTGTGGAAAAATAATGATCGACACCCTATGGTGTTTGGCCGATCGGTTTGGACAAAGAAAACACACCCAAAACGTTTTTAGGGTTTAGCTAATGAGCACAAGAGATGGAAAAACAAAACCCATAGCCTTGTAAACTTGGTGAACAAGTTGGGTTTTTCTTTCCTTGTTTTGTCCCTTGGCCGATCGGTTTAGGAGTCCCCAAAGGGATTCCGGAACCTTCCCAACTTTTGCAATTTAGTCCTTTTCCATAAACATTTAACGACCGTTAGTCCATTACATTAATTACATAACGCCCGTTAGTTATTTCGTTTAATAAATAAATAAATATAACATTTATATTTAATTATTAACTTTAAATTCTCATACGTAAAGTGTGCAATCCCATAGTCTCGAGTTCGATCCTAACTCACGTCTACTAATTTATATCCATAAAACCAACAGATGAGACGTAAGTTATAAGGTTGATGCTACAAGGAGTCATGATTCATGAATGGTTGGATACTGGTTGAATGCAGAAAAAGAATAACAAGTACTAGGTTAGATTCACGTGATTGTGCAAGTCGTAAGGCAGATCCATGTATTTATACTCATTTTGCGACTTAAAAGTACTAACAAATGAAACCTGATATGCATGATCCAACCTTAATCAAATCATTTTAAACATCAAAGGAATTACACAAATAATGAAATAACTAAACAAGTAACGAATAGGTAAATTCTAAATAGTACTCCGATGAGACGGTCAAATATTTCATTAAACTAAAAGAGACATACGGAGATGGTATAGTCTCAAGAATAGTACAAAGACACCGATGAGAGGACCCACTAAAAACTACCTAGTATTAGGTGTAAACGAGTTGAATTGAGTCAAATTTTGATGAAGATGGACTGACTCAATAATATTATGCTCGACTTAATAACTCGAACGATCCTTCAAGAGGGAAGCTCAAGTTCAGCCCAAGAAAGATTTTAATTTGGCTCGAGCACGCGCAGATCGAAAACCTCGATTTATTTGTAATAATTTTGAACCAGCTAAAATTAAATATAAAATAAATTTTAAATTTAGCTCGAGCTCGGCTAAAAAGACTCAATCCATTCATATATGCTTTTTTGATAGAGATGGACTGACTCGACAATATTATGCTCGACTTGATAAGTCGACAAGCCTTTAAGAGGGAAGCTCAAGCTCACCCCCAAGAAAGATTTTAATTTAGCCCGAGCACATATCGAAAACCTCGATTTATTTGTAATAATACGCTTTTTGAACCAACTAAAATTGAAATATAAAATAAATTTTAAATTTAGCTCGAGCTCGCCGGCTAAAAAACTCAATCCATTCATATATGCTTTTTTCAAACCCCACCCCACCCCCAAAAAAAACTTAATCGAACCTTTGCAAATCCCATCTTGATCCAACTGTTTCATCTCTACCATGACAGGTCTAACATCTACACCAACCCCCTGTCACTAATTGATAATTTGTCAAAAAGATCACTTCTCTTGTCCATGTCAAATTAGATGTTGATAAACTTAATTATTTCTCAGGTTTGGATTCTTCATGTGCCTTCTTGAGTATGCTGGTATTTTGACTAAAGGACTTGCTACGACATTATTTAATGAGTTTCGTTCCAGTTTAAGTGTTCGTTCTTCTCCCGCTCCAACTGCGGAGGGCTGTCTTATTGGTCTATTGTCGAGGCTGAGTATCGTGGTGTTGCTAATGATGTTGCTAAGACTTGTTGGCTGAGAAATTTGTTACGTGAGCTTTATACGCCCTTACTTTGGGCTACTTTGGTCTATTGTGATAATGCCAATACTATCTACTTATGATCTAAACCGGTTGAGCATCAGTAAACGAAGCACAATGAGATTGTTATTCATTTTGTTCGGGATTTTGGTCACTACGTCAGGTTCGGGTTTTTCACATGCCTACTCGTTATATGCTAACATTTTCACTAAAGTAATTCCTACGACATTATTTGATGAGTTTCGTTCGAGTTTGATTGATTGTTCTTCTCCAGCTCCAAATGTAGGTGGCTGTTTTCTAGGTTGAGTGCTGAGGCTGAGTATCGTTGTATTGCTTATACTAATTGTGAGACTTGCTGGTCAAGGAATTTGTTATGTGAGCTTCATACGCCCTTACTTTTGGCTACTTTGATCTATTTTGATAATGTTAGTGTTGTTTACTTATTATATAATTTGATTTAGCATCAGTGAACGAAGCACATTGAGATTGATATTCATTTTGTTTGGGATTTTGGTCGCTACAGGCTAGGTTCGGGTTTTTCATGTGCCTTCTTGATATCGATATGCTGGCATTTTCACTAAAGGACTTCCCACGACATTATTTGATGAGTTTTGTTTTTCGTTCTTCTCCTGCTCCGACTTCGAAGGGGTGGGGAGCGCCGAGGGGGGGGGAGGGTTGTTTGCTAGTGCTGAGGCTAACTATAGTGGTGTTGCTAATGTTGTTGTTGAGACTTGCTGGCTGAGGAATTTGTTGCATGAGCTTCATACACTCTTACTTTCGGATACTTTGGTCTATTATGATAATGTCAGTTGTTTACTTACCATCTAATCTGGTTAAGCATCGGTGAATGGAGCACACTGAGATTTCTATTCATTTTGTTTGGGATTTTGGTCGCTACATATCAGGTTTGGGTTCTTCATGTGCATTCTCAATATCACCATGCTGACATTCTCACTAAAGGACTTCCTACAATATTATTTGATGAATTTCGTTCCAGTTTGAGTGTTCGTTCTTTTCCACTACAGGGCTGTTAGTGGATTATTGTTAGTGTGTGCACATTGTATTGTTATTAAGAGGCATAGCACCTCTCATTGATATGGGTATATATATTGTATTGATATGTTATTCGAATCAAAATCACAATTAATATATATTCCAACGCCTAGAGGAAAAGCCCAAAACTACGGAATGAAACTCTAGACCAAAGAAAACAAAACAACAAACTTTATCCTTGAATTCTAGTTCACTGAGAAGCTTCCAAAACGAGAAGGATGATGAAGAGAAGCTACACCACCCGTAATTAGAGCAGCCAGTATGTTAACGCTCAAACGAGCGTTAAAGGTTAACGCATGCGCATTAGAGCCCGTTACCCACACCCACATGCGCGTTAGGGGGAGGTTAAACAAGGCACGTTATGGTACTAACGGGCTTAAGCCTTGAATAAAAAATATATAAAAATAAAATAATATATATATATATATATATATATATATATATATATATATATATAAATATATATATATATATTTCACCCCTAAACCATTTAAAATAATTTTTCACTTACACCTTCTCAACCTATTCAAATTCAAATTTAAATTATACAGGTTAATTCTGAGCGGAATAAATAAAGTTCAAATTTGAAATTTAAAAATCAAATATGAGCGGGATTTATTCAAATTCAAAATCAAATTCAAAATCAACTCTGCCTATTATATACAACTCTACCAAAGTTGTTTAGAACACACAACTCACACACACAAAAATGTCTCGCAAAGATTTCTCTCAACAATTCCCAAGTCCACAACAACTGTCGGAAACTACCTTTCCAAGTCCACCACAACTGCCAGAAACTACCTTTCCAACTCCACCAGAAGAAGTTGAAGTTTATTCAACACCACCAGAAGATGTCTTTCCGGTTTTCCAACTGGAAAATATATTTGTAAACACTCCACCTCTTAACAATCCAATTGTTAACACTCCACATGTTAACAATCCACATGCTAACAGTCCACAGGTGGACCTCGAAAACAATCCATTTTGGTTAAGTGAGGCTTCCTTTCATGAACTTGCGCTGGACGAGGAAAATTATAGAGAGATTATGGAACAAGAGGCACGCGAGGAAGCTGCTCGTCGTGAACAGAAAACCAGGGAAGTTGAATATATGCGGGAGAACTACTTTGACATCATGGAAAGAAAGTACTTTGTTGGCGAGTTTTATTCCTTTTCGAGTGACGAGGGTTGAAACTCAGATGATTCGTATTCTTAAGTTTTAGTACTTTTATTTTCATCAATCTCATTGTAGTTATAATGTTTAATGTACTTCGTGTTTAATGTTTAATGTACTTTGTATTTAATGTTTAATGTTTAATGTTTTTTAATAAATGAAGCATTTATTTTAGTTTAGGGGTTGAATTTAAAAATATTTGAGTTAAGGTTTAACCTTAGAAATGTTATGATAAGAGGTGTTTTTTTGTTAAGTTAAGGTGAAATGTTAAATCTGATGTGACGCTGATGTGACAAAGGTTAAACCTTAACCTCATGGCACCACACCTTACGCTCTTAGGGGGAAAACACCAAAAAGATGCAATCAATAGAAGAAAGATCAAGTAGTAGATTTACTACTATAGAAGCGATGTCCTATAAAAAGTCTCCCAATTTTATATAGTACGGAGTAGTTAATTTCTAACAAATCAAACAACATATACACACTTACATATATCATTTTTATATTAGTCCCACACATTCAATACAACAATCTCCACAAAGAAGATTCATGAGTTAATAATGGATCAAGACACACTTCAGGACTTCACAAAAGAATCAAGCAATCTCTATGGGTCTTACTACTAGTAACACACAAACTAAAATCAGCTTAATTTTTAAAATTAACAGATAAGATTACAACAATATAAGAACCCGTAAAGAATTCATAAATTTATAGAGTAGTTTTGTAAATGCACAAAGACAAACTCTAAACAAGAATTAAGAAAATTCACAAAAATTGCCATGAATTTTGCTCAAATCAGTAAAAGATTATAACTTGTGTTGCAAAAACAATAACACCCATGACGCATTTTGCTCAAAAACACATAAAGACACAAACTTTATGATAGAATCAAGAAAAGAGAAGAGAAATTACCAGATATTTCGGTCGGTTTTTAATTTTGATCAAAGATCTGATTTTGAAGAAAAGGTAACAAAAGATTTATTTATTTATCAGAAGAAAGAGTGTCAACACTCAACATAGAGTAAATAAAATAGAATATAAATTGTCAAAGATAGTAAACATCTCCAGTGTGTTTGTTTGTCTGTGTTTACGTTGGATAATTCTTATGTAAACTTGTTGAGCCAGCAGCCATATGGGTTATAGAACAGGTCAGGGTTCATACAAGCGAGAGATGAATCTTAACGCGGGTGTGGTAACGATGTGTTCGAGATGTTTCTTTGGGGTCTACTTCTGATTCCATATGTTTAGAGTAATTATTATGCTCACCAAATAAAGGAGACATGTGTGTTAGAATTAATGTTTTAATCTTTTGTTTTTAGATTGAACAATATGTATATATGTATTTATGCTTGTAAACTATGCTTGTATATTCTGTAGTTCGGCTAAGCCTGGAAACATTAGAATGGGCTTGGGCCGAATGGGTCATATTGGTCCAGTATTGAACCGTTGTGACTCTAGGGATAGGATACAACCCTAGAATTTTATGAAGCGTGATAACTGCCTCTCAAGGCACCATTTCATTAGGTATATAATGTTAAGGTCTGTATAAACTTTGTATCATTCCATACTATTAATCAAAAGTACATTGTTTATGCATCTTTGTTGTTTCTGCACATTATACGCATTGCCAAAGACCCCCTGCACAGTCAAAAACCAAACACTCATGTCGAAAACCAATCGATTTGCAAACCATACTTGGCCACAAGAATCCTATTTATATTAGTGGTATCAGAGCGAGGCCTCGAAAACGTCTTGGGAAAGGCCAAGTGAAATCGGTTCAAAGAAAGGTAATTTGCAAAGAATAAATGCAAGTGGTTCGTTGCCCCCATACAAATCATGAAGAAGAATATCATTCGAAACCAAGGAGATGCTCAAGAAAAGATTTCATGAGATCGAAGCATATAATGCTTTGAAGGGACAAGAAGCAGTTTCGGCTAGGGTTACGAGGAAAGAAAAGAGGGCAAGATGTTATGTTTGTAGAAAAAGAGGCCACTTTTTTTCGAAGTGGCAAAACAACAAAAACCCACATCATTCGAAAACTAAACACGAAGAAGGCAAGCCCAAGTACCCTGAAGACGTCCATGTCAAAACAAACCATATGATCGAAGGGACGGACTACGCAAATTGGGACCATATTTGGTATGTTAATACACATACAACAACCATATGCCCTCAATAAGTCGCTTTTAGGAGACTTAAGCCCAAGTTTTCAATGGAGGGGAAGGAGGAAACCGAGAAGAAATTTATTTTTTCATACGGTATTGGAGAAGTATATGTTGAGACGAATGAGAAGAAGATGGTAATCCCATGTGTTTCATACACACCGGAAGTAAGTTTAAATTTTCTTAGTGTCAAACAACTCTTGGCACAAGGCTTCGAGATTACCTATGACGACAATAGGTGTAAAATCTCTTACATGTTCGAAGAAGAAGAGATGTGTTAGGAATTATTGTAACAGTATGGTTCCTGCTGATCAGGTTGCTGCTGATAGTATTTTTGTTTCACAAGTATTAATGCCATCACGATAGTTAGTTTTGTTTATGCGGATAGTAGTATCCGTATTATTAGTAATTAATTAGGATATGCATGAGTTATTTTAGGAAGAGATAATGCATATCTTTTACGTGGTTTGTAAGCTGCAGAATCAGGGTTTCTTATAATATAAAAGAAACCTGCGGCTAGGGTTTATAGATACGTTTTGAAAAACATCATTAGAAAATTAATATAGATCCATAGAGGATCAAGAGTTTTGTGTTTATTGTCTTCTTTAACTCTTGTGTTCATATTCAGCGTGGACATAAGTTTAACATAGATTATCCATAGTGTGCTTGTGATTACACAGGTTTACTATTCGTTCATTAATGCTCAAAGGATCTATCTGGGACTGATCCAACAAGTGGTATCAGAGCTTGAATATTGGGAATTGGCCATATCAGATGGACTTGGAAATCTAGCAGGAGAATCATCTACACCCAGAGTATCAACATATGGAGTACTTGAGGGAACCGCAGAACAAGATCACCTAGCAGAGGAACAAGAATACTACCGAAGATTAAGTTCAAGAAGAATCGAATCCATTACCAGAGAAACTACTTTATCGCCAGATTCACCCGCCAGATCGTGAACATTACCGCCAGGAATAGATGCATTATCGCCAGCCTTCCGTGTTCCCGTGGGTTTTAATAGTTGCTGCCTTAAGAGCTCCTCGTCTTTGGAGAATTCATAACCATTCTTTTCAAAGATCATCCTTAGTCGCATACTCTTGGCGTTGAAGCTTCACAAGTTCTTCTCGCATATCCTAAATCACTTTGTTTGTCACCGAAGAATCCTTGTCCCCAAAGACTAAAAGTGGTTATTAGGAAAGGAAGGAACAACTATAAGTTGTTCATCACAATCTGAATCAATCATCATCCGAGGAACCCGCAATGTTAGTTGATGTAACTTGGGGACCTCGAATGATTAGATTTGAAACGAGTATAACCTAAGTGATCGCTAAATAGTCAAGATCAAAGTACCATTCCTCAAAGACCCTAACATTAGGTTTATCCTCCATAAATCTTAGATTCAGTGTTTCTTCTATCCTTGGCGATATATTGTACACCCCGTAAGCCTTACTATGAGCAGAGTATCCAACTACAAAACCTTCATCGCCTTTCCCTTCAAATTTGCCCAAATGATCACTGGTGTTTAAGATAGTCACATAACAACCAAAAGGCTTAAAGTAACTAATGGTAGGAATCTTCCCAAATGGGTTCATAAGGTGTCTTATTGTGAGGATGAGTTATCAAAACCCTGCTCAAAACATAACAAGCGTAACTCGACCGCTTCAATCCGAACATGGTAGGTAACTTAGAATCGCAAGCATAGATCTTGGTGCTTCATGAGGGTTCTATTCTTCCTTTCAAAGAACCCCATTTTGTTGTGGAGTCCCGACATTACTGTAGTCCCTTTTATCCCTTAGTTCCACAAAGTTCAATTAATTTGGCATTCTTAAACTCTGTCCCATTGTCACACCTTATGGCGTTAACCTTTTATTCAAACCGGTTCTCGACTAGGGCAATAAAGTTTTGAAGAACTCAAATGTTTCATCCTTAGTTCCCAAAAGAATACCCAAAGAAAACCTGTTGTAGTCATCAAGAACCACCGCACAATAGTATTTGTGATCAATGCTTCGATAGATGTGGGACCAAAGAGGTCCATGTGAAGAAGCCGCAGGTTCTCAAATTGTGCTAATGTGAAGAATGGATTTGTAAGAAGCTTTGTGTTGTTTTCCCTTGTTGCAAGCCATACAATTATGCTCATTAGTGAAGACTTTGGAAGGAAGACCATGAACTAAACCATGTTTTTTCAACTTGTTGATAGTTTTGAAATTAACATGAGCCATCCTTCTATGCCATTTGTTAGATTCATCCAAGGATGCTTGAGCCACCAAACAAGCCAACTCTCCTTCAGGCTGGACATCATTAAGATTGAATGTATATAGATTATGTTTCCTTGGTACCTTCAGCATTACTTGATCACATCGTGTATCCAAAGTCTTAGAGAGCACAAGACATTCAGAATCAGTGAAAAGAACACTATTCTTCTTGTCACATATTTGAGACACAGAAAATCGATTGAAGTTTCTAAGTTCTTCCATATAGTACACATTTTAAAAGTCCAGCTTGGAAGTTCTAATGGTTCCTTTCCCTGTTATCCTGCCATCTCCTCCTCCAAAAGTAACAATGCCTCCATGAATAGGGACAAAATCATGCAGTCTTTCCTTGTTCCCTGTCATACTCCTAGAACATCCACTATCAACAATACCTAAATCTTTATTTGTATGAGGATCATCCTACAAGTTAAAAGATATATAACAACATTAGTATACATGGAGACCCAAGTCACATCGACTGGGCCTTTTATGGATCATATTAGAAAAACCTGCAGATTGATGAGATCCACCATTGTTCTTGGAATCCTTCATGAATGATGGTCTAGTTTGTCTCCAAGAGCAACCTGCTGAGGTCTTAACAGCAGTATCCCACCTTGCCCTCCTTTTATTCAATGGGTCATTAGAAACAGCCCCATATCCATTTTGAAAATAAGTACTAGTAGGTCTGATTAATGGCCTAGGAATATTTCTTCTCCAACATGATGAAGATGGTCTATCGCAGTAAACCGGTTACCAGAGAAACCGATTACCCAGGAACCGGTCTACCAAATAGAACTGATCTATCAATAGGATTGGTTCTGCCAGTTCTCACTTGTTTTCCAGAAGGAACAAATGGAGGAATATTAGTCACATCATTCCAGATTGGTCTATATCTCTGTTGATTAGTACAAACACCCATTTGTTTCTCATAAAAATCACAATCTTTGATAAGATGAAATGTACTACCACAAACAAAACATAATTTCTTCTTAAAATGCTTGTTCATAACATGAGAAGTATTATTATAAACAAACTTATTCAAACCATAACCAAAATCAGAATTGTTTTTAACAGAATCAAAAGTACAAGAAATATTTTTAAAATATGCTGTCTTTGAAGAAGATTCATTAACAACAACTCTTGGGGCAAGGTTAACTGGTAAAGGCTTGGGTGAGTCAGACTTGGGGGTTGAAGACTCTTCACTTGAATCACAACTGGCAAAGTCTTTAGAATGGGTCTCTGAGGTCCTATCACTGGAAGAACAAGAGACAAAATCATTAGTTTCACTGCCAGTTTTAGATAAGTCATTAGACTTTTGGCCATAGGTCATATGTGATTCATCCAAGTCTGAAGTCAAGTTAGGTGGCCTACCAATACCATTGATTGAGGAAGGAACAGAATGCATTTCACCTTGTTTTACAAATTTAATAGGTTTTCGATATTTTTCTTCCTCTTCATCAGTGACAAGATTAAAAACACTAAAGTTATTAGGGTCATATACCTCATCTGGACCAATATAGTCTTTGAAGCCCAACCCTATCTTGGTTTTTACAGACATAGAACTTCTCCATAATTTGTCTAGATTTTTAGCTTGTTCTTGCCACTCTTTATGTCTAGCCACCTCTTTTTCTAAATTAGCATTTAGATCCTCTTTTTCTACATTAAATTTTGCATATTCTTTCTCAGAGAATTTTAACAAGTTAGTGGTGCTCTCCAAATCTCTCTCGAGCACCTTAATTCTCTCTTCAAGGGCCAATTGATTTTGTTGGTACCAAACCTTTTATTTTTCTAAAGTTTTAACAGTTTTCTTATAGGCTTGAACCTGAATAAAATTTTTTTTATATTGGCCATCAATGTCATCAAATTCTCTTTTAAGGGCATCATATCTATCATTACAACCAAATATACAATTATTTACCTGAGATGAGATCCCCATCTGCAGCAAACTCCTCAAGATTCCGCCTCAAGAAGATCCCTAGTCTCAGTAGCAATCCATTCGAGGAGAATCCTCCTTTCCTTCAAGATCTTGTTCACCAGTCAAGCAATGAATCCACAGACACCAGGGCTTGAATGCAGAATATCTTCTCCTGTCACTTCCCTTCTTATCTGGGCATTCTCTGGCAAAGTGACCAATTTGATTGTATTCAAAACACTTAATCTTCTTTCTGCCAAACATGGCTGCCTCCCTTCCCTGGTAACTGATCTTCCTCCTAGATTTCTTCTCAAACCTGTTGACTTTTACAGCAAGCATAGACATCTGCCATTTTATGTCCAACTCCTCCAAGTCCCATTTATCCATCTGTTCAAAATCCTCATAAGCAAGCTATTGTTGAGGTTCACTTTCAGCAACAAATGAGTACATCACATCCTCTAACACATTACTAGATTTTGATTTTCTAGTAGAAGAGGTGTATGTTGTGGTTGCTGCTGATGAAGAGGTAGGACTTTCAAAGATATGACTTCTGGTGTTTAGACCGGTAGCACTAACAAATGCTGAATTTGTTAGAGTTAGAGAATAGGTGGAATGACCCTTGATATCAATTTCAAGAGCTCTAAGCTTGTTGTACAAATCATCAAAACTTAAGTAATCAAGGCCACCCTTTGCCTTGAGAGTAAGAGCAACCTGCCTCCAGGAAGAAGGTAGAGCACGCAAGAACTTGGTGTTGCATTCCTCATTGTTAGGTTTAGACTTCATCTTATTAAGCTGGCTCAAGATTTTCTGAAACCTGTCATACCCCTTGTGTATACCTTCTTCTTCAGAAATTATGAACTCCTGAAAGCTCTGCTTGAGCATAGTCTTCCTCATCTTCTTGGACTCTTCGTTACCTCCAAGCCTTGCCTTGATTGCTCTCCGTGATCTCTTTGCATCAAGATGATGGAAGTCACTCTTATGTTCATCTGGTAGTACTTGGAGCAAGGTAGTCCTATCCTTCGCTTCCTCCCCAAGAGCAATATGTTCTTCAAGAGTTGCCGCTGAAGAATTATCACATTACCATCAAGATCTCTTCCGCCTTCTTCTTGCATCAAGTTGCCTTTCGTAACAATGTTCCATATATGGTAGTCATTGTTGGTGATATAATTTTCCATCTTCATTGCCCGTGATGTCGATTCGCCCTTCTTCAGATAGGGAAACTTTGCATTGTTGTTTGACATGGTGGTAACAACCTCGTGAATAGTTTGAGACCGAAGGTCTGAATTGATGACTCAGCTTTTCCTTCTCATTGTCTCGAGCCAAGTTGACATTGTTAGAGAGTGTTTAGGGTTTTGAGAGAAAAGTAAATCTTCTTTCAGAGATCCTCACCGTGCTCGATACCACTTGTTGGATCACCCCGCATAGATCCTTTGAGCCTTAATGAACGAATAGTAAACCTGTGTAATCACAAGCACACTATGGAGAATCTCTGTTAAACTTATGTCCACGCGTAATATGAACACAAGAGTTAAAGAAGACAATAAACACAAAACTCTTGATCCTCTATGGATCTATATTAATTTTCAAATGATGTTTTTCAAAACGTATCTATAAACCCTAGCCACAGGTTTCTTTTATACTATAAGAAACCCTGATTCTGCAGCTTACAAACCACGAAAAAGATATGCATTATCTCTTCCTAAAATAACTCATGCATATCCTAACTAATTACTAATAATATAGATACTACTATCCGCTAAACAAAACTAACTATCGCCAGTGAATCGCGACTATCGCAAAGTGAATCGTTACTAACAGCAGAAACAAAAATACTATCAGCAGGAACCTGATCAGCAGGAACCATACTGTTACAATAATTCCTAACAAGATGGGACACGACAAGGGAAAGAAATTCGATGAGGATACAAATACGGTGGTCGAGAAACACGACAAGTTCTTAGAAGATTACTATGAAATGATTGACCCGAAGGACGCTTGCATGTATGTAAACGGGTTGGAACCCCTGCCCCCAGTCATCGGTAGCATAAACATCGACTTGCTCGGTCTTTATAAGGTTATAGATAGTTTAGGAGGCTATCTCGGAGTTACATTTGGTAACAAGTGGGGAAACGTTGCACTTATACATGGTCTAGCGAGAGAACAAGACGAGGAATTAAGAGAATGTTACAAAAAATACATTGACTTGATAAGGTGCTATTTCGAGACAACATTACGAGCTTGAGGCAAGGATAGAATTGTGATAACCAAGGAGGACGGCTATGTGAAGAACCCAAAGGATGAAGGTGGGTCGAATGGGCAATGGATTGTTGAAGGAAATGCACAAAGACGAGTTCTCAAGACACATGGCAACGAGGATGATTGGACGGACAAGGAGGACACACCAAAGGATGATTTCATAATCATCAACTAGAAGAAAGTTTGGACGACCAAAAGCTTACACATTAAGGGGACAATGTTAAAATTAATGTTTTAAGCTTTTGTTTTTAGATTGAACAATATGTATATCTCAGATTTATGCTTGTAAACTATGCTTGTATATTCTGTATTTCGGCTAAGCCTAGAAACATTAGAATGGGCTTGGGCCGAATGGGTCATATTGGTCCAGTATTGAACCGTTGTGACTCTAGGGATAGGATACGACCCTAGAACTTTATGAAGCGTGATAAGTGCCTCTCAAGGCACCGTTTCATTAGGTATATAATGTTAGGGTCTGTATAAACTTTGTATCATTACATACTATCAATCAAAAGTACATTGTTTATGTATCTTTGTTGTTTCTAAACATTATACGCATTGCCAAACACCCCTGTAACTTTCTGCACAGTCAAAAACCAAACACTCATGTCGAAAACCAATCGATTTGCAAACCATACTTGGCCACAAGAATCCTATTTATATCAATGTGGTGGATTAAGTGTATGCAAATAGTATTCAAATGGTAACTGCTCATTAGACAAATTCAAAGATTTAAGGTATAGCTAAAACTAGTAGACACATACTCAGGTAGTTGCAGAACGATAGTCGTTAAAACTCATTCAGTGACCTCTGCTTATGAATCAAGCACCTTCAGTCGGGTAAATAAATTCTCTAATTGCTCGGGATTACAGGGAGTGGATTGATTCTCTATATATGAACAAAGATGCCCGCAGTAAGCTATCTCAACCATTGTGTAAGGATATTTGACTGATCCACCTTTTATTTTTTACCCTCACCAAGTTTTGAGCACTGTTGATACAAAATTTGGGCTTTCCTTATTTGGACTCCGGTTCTCGTATCAATTAGACCTTGATGCTTGAAACCTGCGCTCTAAGTAAACAAAAAACACCGTTAGGCTTATCGTGGGATTGTCTCCCACGATTATCCTCCGGCGTGAGAGTAAGTAATCGTTTTTTAGGGTTTTAGTGGAGAGTAAGGGTTTTAGATCGTACCTTTTAATGAGGGCCGAGATGCCCTTTATATACACACGAAATCCTTGTTGGTTTCTTGTTCCCCAACCTTCGCGATCCCGCCTAAGTCGGTCAATCAATACATATCTCATAAATAAGAGATATCCGATATCCAAAACCATAAAGAACTTTGGGTTTGGGCCTCGTCACCCCCAAATCGCACAGGGTTAGCCCATTCGCATCGGCTCGGGCTAGTAGCATTAGTCGGGTTTATGACCAATATGGACTATACATTATCATGTCCCCCAGCCTAATATGCTAGGTGAAACCCGGATGCTAGACTAATAATCAGAAGCTTACATATTTCTCAAGGCGAGTAGAAGTTTCAAAGGTTTCCGCACTAAAAGAAGATATGGTGAATCCAAATAAAAATTTTCAAATACATTCCTCAGAAACGTGGAAAGTGAATGGAAAATGTGCCACGCCGGCAACTCCTATCCACATGTTTGGAGAAAGTGGGTCCACGTCAAGCATCGCATGGTCCCTATATAAACTACCACCTCCTTTCTACCTGGTTTATCACGGTAAAAAAAATCATTTCCACCATTGTTGAGAACTCGAAATATCAATCAAGAAACCCCTAAAGTTTCAAAGGTAGCACAGCGGCGCATTTGAAACCTTTATTATGGTTCGTGGATTAACCGACTTTGCATCCGGATATGACCGAGGATGAACCGCGTGAGTTCACCTCGAATATTATATCCGTTCGCTTACGCCGCATCCGTAGTTCCCGGCCGCATGCGCCAATAGCGGATTTCGGAGAAGGAAAGTAGGGTATACACGCGTTTTTCAATTTGCGAATCAACGTGTGCCCATCTTCTTATTCTTGTGTGACGTATTAAATTACTACCGCCTACACATATCCCAGCTGCACTGTATAGGTGCAAAGAAAAATAACAAACTTCAAGGTGAATTGCCATTTGTTGGCGATTAACCCCACTATCTATCTCTTCCGCTCGTTTTACCATACAACGTGGTCAAACGGACGGGTTTCATTCGCTAAGCGCGCAGCAGGGCGGCTGCAATGTTATACTGAAAAACTAGACGCGCTTAGGAACTAGAGAGAGAAATTCTTTTGGGTTGATGAGGCGTTGTTCCCATGGCGCTGCCTTCTATACTCAAAGTTCGCAACCGGCGATGAGCCTCCCTAGAACATATAGCGCAGATGATGCGGAAACGATAAACGCCAATCGATACCATCGGCCTTATCCCGAGGAATTTTTGGTGCACATGGGCATCACGAACTATTTCGATAGTCCCGACGAGGTGCCAACCTTCTTAGACGCTGATGACCGGTGGGTGCTCGCCCTTCCTACTCCTTTGCTTTATTAATGTGAGCCTTTCTTTGCACCTTTTTACTTTATATAACTCTTGTTGTTGTTTGTTTTTGTCTGCAGAGATGGATTTGTTCATTATACGTTAAGCTTGGCTTAAACCTCGACAGGTCACCGTGGGGGTTCCCCCTTTGAGAGAGGGAGAAGTCCCCATTTTGGAAGCCACTGCTGGGCGCACCATGGAGATGGAGCTGGAGGAACCCGAGGGTGATGCCACCGTTGTGCTAGAGGCAACCCCTCTGCGCAGCGTACCCAGCCCCAGGGTGCACTCTCCTGTAGTGGAAGCAGACATAGTGGAGAGCGTGGAGGACCTCCATGTGGAGCCAGAGGAAGCGGAGCAAGGGGTCAAGCGCAAGAGGGCGCCTGGTGATGATAGCGCAGGCTCATCTAGGAGGAAACGCCCTGTCATTCATGACGTGGAGTCATTATCTGAGGATGAATCACCCCTCCGTGTAACTGAGACTACTCCTCCCAAGTAAGTATTGTCGCCGAAGCATTTAGTACATCCATGTTTGTATTATGAAATAATCACAAAATCTTTTTGTTTATGCGGCAAGGTTGAAACCGGCCGGGTTACTTCGACATTCTGGGAGTCGCCTCAAGGTGAGTCCCATTCGCGACCGACCTCCTCCGCGCCAGAGAACATATACCGATCCATTGGCATCCGGGATGTTCCAATGGACCAACTTGTTGAGGAGCTTGGTTTGGTCGCTACGCACTGTGCTACATTGGTCGCAAATGAAGTCAAGGTATGTCGGGGAAAATAGCCGAGCCGTAGGACAAACAGATTGCGCTTGCTAGAGGCACGTTTGGGTAGTGCTCAGTGAAGGCGAGGCATGAGCTCCTATGCCAAAAACTTGTCAAGAGAAGATGTCATTACTTACCCAAGTGAGCCGTGAGCGGTCCGCACTAAAGGATTATAAGGCTACTTACATCTGGGCACTTGGATATTTGGAGAATGGGAAGAATGAGCACTTCTCGTGGCTGGGAGAGTTTTGTGAAGCCGTGGAGGGAATGTTGGAGAAGTAGAGATGAAGCTTCGCAAGCTCGCGATCGAGTATGATGAAGAGTCAGATCCTCGCTAGTTTCCACAATCGCCGAGCGCAGTGGCTCATCACCATGGTTTTGCGCCACGCCTTTAACTACTTTGGAATCTCGAGAGGTGGTGGACGCCTCGGGTGTCGTTTCAGTGGCGCTAACGCTGGCAAGCGCGAGGCTATAGAAGAGCCTGCATGAGGGTGGCCTTTGAAAGTGCTCGCCGACGGTGCCCGGTATAATGAGCGAGCGATGATGATCCGTTGCTACAATGGAGAAGATGAAGCCGTTGGAGCTTCCTCCGATTGAGTTGAGCGACCGTGATTATCCCATAGCTGTGATTATGGAAGGATTAACCTTGGCCCACGACCGTGCCGATAATGCAGAGGCGCAGCTTGACTATTTTTTAAAGCCTGATGAGTCACAGCTGCAAGTGCCTATCTTCGCTCACCCCCGCGACATCCTGAACCCCTTTGCCCTTGAGAAGGAAATTCCTTTGAAAGAGTCTTTAGAGGCCCATGCCACGAGGCTCGCGAAGAAGAAGGGCGTGAAGGGAAAGGCCATTTTGTGTGGTATTGGCGCAACGCATCTCCCTAGATCCGACGGGGTACCTGTTAGTGTGGCAACGGTATTGCGCCAGGATTCTGACCTATTGAAGACACTGAAAGAGGCTGGAGACTCTGCAAATCGTGTAAAGAGCTCACATCTGAGGCATTGTAATAGTATGTAGGACATAGCTTCTTTGTAAATATTATTTTGTAAGAACTCGTGGTTCATAATAAGATTTTCCTTTTGTTGAAGGTGTGTTGATCTGAATGTTGTTGCGATTTATAATTTTTGTACTTAGTTGTCCGTCTTTGCATGAAAAACGTTCTTGTTGTCTAAGAATCAAACAGTTATATAAGCGCAAACAAGATATGAAGTCCATAATCGTGTATGATGTGATATGCAGCGTACTGTAAATATCATATTAAGGAGTCAAGAGTCTTGATTCTGAGTTTGTTAAACGCGCACAATATGCATTGTTGCGCATCCATCGTGGAATGCACATTGAACTTATTCAAACGTCTTGAAAATAAGGTGTTTAACAAGGATGCATGATCCGATGTTGATGGGTTTGCATCCCTCTTACTCAACGAGTTATTTAGTAGGTTTACTCATCCTTTTACCATCATGGGTTTATTAAATGCATGCACGCCATGTAGGCAAAAGATAAGATAACAACAATGTTGAGATATAAATAATATGTAAATAACAAATTAAAATGTGTCGCGGAGTTAGCTAGAAACCGCTACGTTTTATTAGTACTTGTAAGTTTTTGTAAAAAGAAAAAAGACATTTGCCTAAGTAAAACAGAATGTAAATACACGGATATTTATTGAGCACTTTACTAAAATGCGGGGGTGTCTTGCGTACCGGGCAGTAGCCGTTCCTAGAGATAACATCGTTTGAGATTGCAAATGTTCCATGTGTGTGGTAGTTCACGATCATCCATGTCACGCAGCCTTGTACGCCCTTTCCTATCGCTTCAAGGACCTTATAAGGTCCTTCCCACTTCGTCCAAGTTTTCCAGATCTTCTGCATGGCTCACATCATTGGCGCGATAGACAAAGTCGCCGGTCCAATGAGACGCTTTGAACTTTAGCATCATAGTATCCCTTCATTTTTGACTTAACTCTCGCCTCACATATAGCTGCACGCTTGCGCCTTTCTTCCAACAGGTTCAAGTCGATATGCCGTTCATCGTCATTGGTTGTGACATTAACTTTGGTAGTACGAATAGTTGGCATCCCAATTTCGGCGGGTATAACGCCTTCTGTCCCATAGACAAGAGAAAAGGGGTCTGACACATCGAAGCCATGGTAGTAGAAATGAACGCCGATATAGTACATCGTCCCGAAGTTCAAACCTCTATGATGTGCGCCGTATTCATCGGGCGTCCTTCTGCTCCTGGGGAAATACGCCCTTGCTTATAAACTCGACTATTGGAGTTATCCATGTAGGCCCTTGCTCCTCTATCACCGTAGATATTTCCATCTATGAGATGGACTTGCTTTTTAGCGTTTCCACCAATACTTGTTTTGATAGGTGCGCAAAGCTTGTGGATGCAATCTTGCTCAGTGCATCCGCCTTTCTGTTTTCTCCTATAGGAACTTACTTGATGGTAAACCTGTCAAAGCCCTGGATTAGGGACTTGGTCTTGTCGAGGTATTGAATCATGTTTTCCTTTATAGCCACATACTCGCCCAACACATGGTTGGCTAACAAACGGGAATCTACATTTGCTTCTAGGTTGCGTATGCCCATTCGAGCTGCAATGCATAGTCCAGCAATTAGTGCTTCATACTCTGCCTCGTTGTTTGTTTTTATGAATTCAAAACGCAGTGCGTAGGTGAATTCCATTCCCTCTGGACTCGTGAGGATAATGCCTGCGCCTGACCCGTCCACGCATGAAGATCCGTCCGTGAATAAAATCCATGGTTCTTGTAGTTCCACCTTGCTTTGTGAAGGTGCATCATCAGTGTCCGGTTTTTCGATGATGAAGTCTGCTAGTATCTGCCCCTTAATCGCAGTGTGCGGTCTGTAGGAGATGTTATGCTCACCTAGTGATGATGTACCCTCCGAGTAGCTCGAAGGACACTCCTCCGAGACGTGTCGAAGCCCTTCCATACGAAGGCCCAAGTTAGGATCCCAAAATATCCATAGGCGTCAAACCATTCGTTAGCACGAAGGTTACCTAAGGGGAATTTGCCATTCGAAGCCCTAAGCCCCTTCGGGTATGGCCGACGCAGGAAAATGGATAAGGGAACCTCCGACTCGGTCAAACCCACGATCTCTCCTCTCTTGGCTTCCCCGCCAAGTCCGAGAACGTGGTCACTAAGCCCTAGCGTTACCCACAATCATGGGACGCCCCATGATCTCCGACATTCATGCGTATGCTCTCAACCCTATTTCATTCACTATAAATAGGTTGGACGGGCAATGGATTATGGTATGCTCATTTCACACTCATTTCTTTACTTACACACACTTATACAACCATAACTCATACTTACTCTCATGCCGGAGGTGGTTCGCAGGGTCATACCCCTGCGTAATCACTTAACGTAGTGTTTCAGTATTTTTATTCTCGTGAAAGGCAAGTCTTGGTTGGAACATACACCCTCATACCTTTGATCATTATCAAACCTCGGTAGTGCAATCTATTATACAATCACCTAGCAAAAGCTCCACTTCAGTGAAGTCCCCGAGGCGTCGGGTTTGGAGATGATTTGCTTGATAGGTTGGTCCGTGATCACCGCTATTGCGCGCTGGAAGTACCTGCGCAGCCGCTTTGGCAGCAATACTAATGCCAAGACCAACTTCTCCATTGCGCTGTAGTTAACCTCCGTTTTCTTGAGTGCTTTGCTTACAAAATATACCTGTGTTTGTACTGAATTCCTATCCGTCAGTAGCATCACCGACGCTCCATGAGTCGCAGATAAGTACATAATTAATTCTTCCCCTGGGCGGGGCGTGACTAGCGTGGGGAGCACTGCTAGGTGCTGTTTAAGCTGTATAAAAGCTTCTTTTGCCTCCGTAGTCCAACGAAAAATCTCCTTTTTTCGTACACTTCTTGAGCGTTTTGAAGAGGGGGAGTGACTTATCTGCTGATTTGGATAAGAATCTGTTCAAACCGGCTAGTTTTCCATTCAGAGACTGGACTTCTTTCAACGTGCGTGGTGAAGGAAGTTGGATGACAACCTTCGTTTTTTCTGGACATGGTTTAATGCCATCGGCTCTATCAAATATCCTGTGAACATGCCTTCTGTAGCGCCAAAGGTGCATTTCTTAGGATTTAACTTCATGTTGATCTCTCGTAGTGTCTTAAATGTCTCTTCAATATCGCGCACCAATTGCCGTCCTCGGTATGGCTTTTATGACAAGGTCGTCAACGTAAACCTCTAGGTTGCGGCCCACCTGCTTTTCAAATGCTATCTACCAATCGCGGTAGGTGGCACTGCGTTCTTCAAGCCAAAGGGCATCTTAGTATAACAATAGACGCCTTGGCTTGTATGGAAGGCCGCTTTTTCCTCATCTTCTTTAGCCATCTGGATTTGGTGGTATCCTTTGTATGCGCGCCCAAGAAGCATTTAAGTAGGTATCCGCACAAAGATTCTATCTTCCAGTCTATCTCTGGTAGTGGGTAGCAGTCTTGTGGACATGCTTTGTTGAGATCCGTGAAGTCCACGCACATCCGCCAACTACCGTCGCTCTTCTTGACCATCATTGGGTTGGAAATCCAGTCATGGTAATAGACTTACCGCATGATACCTGCATCCACAAGTTTATGTACTTCTGCCAGAATTGCTTGTGCGCGCTCTGGAACCTGGCCGCGCTTCTGTCGTCGGGAGTATCCTTGTCGGATTCTCAATTTGTGTTCTGTAATCGAGCGTGGTACACCGGTCATGTGCTTTGGTTCCCATGCAAAGATATCCAGATTCTTTTACAAGAGTGCACACAAGGCTGCCTGCCATCGGTTATCAAGACAAATGATCCCCGATCGATACTTCTTGATCCGGGTTATCGATGAATCATGACCCTCAGGTTTGATACTTTAGTTTGCTACTGTTCTCAAATGTGTGCCGCCTCGCATGTAATCGTGTTACATTCTCTAGGTGGTACAGTGGTATTGTAGAGAGTAACAATGCCTCCCTCCACCGGGAACTTGAGCATCCCATGTGCTATAGACGGTACTGCGCGCGAGGCTGATATCCCTGGTCTTCCAATAATGCCATTGTATGGCGAAGGGGATTTGATCACCATGAAATTCATCCAAGTTGTTGCGGAGTGTTCCTTATTACCAACATTGACTAGTAGGCGTATTTGCCCCATGGGCCATATCTTTTCTCCTGTAAAACCAGTCAACGACGTCATGACCGGGCTTAACTGACTTTGTATCTCAGGTAGCAGTCGCTTGAAACAATGTTCATACATTATGTCTGCGGATGCTCCTCCATCAACATACATGTGGTGGATATCGTGACCCCCTGCATTAATTTCAATGGTGAGCGGTTCTACCACTGCGTTATCCGCAGCTAAGGTGGGGAAAGAGATTTTGCTTCCACGGGAAAACTTTTGGCTGATCTTTTGCCTAGTCATTCGTTTCCATGATTGTATCATGTAGATGGTATCAGCCTTATCTTTGGGTACTTCTTTCTTGTTCCCAGTCTTTTGCCTATCTTTCCCTTCCTTGATGTTCTTAACTAAATGGTCCAATCTGCCTTCTTTTTTTAGCTTATCAATTAGTTGGCGCAATTGGACACACTCATTGGTGGTGTGGCCCTTCTGTTCATGATAGTCGCAGATCCGCTTTCCCACGCAGCTCTTCGGGGTGCGCATGGTGGGGGCTCGGAAGTTCGCGCTTCCGCTTGCGAATATCTCCTTTGGAGTCTTGGTTAGCGGGTATATTTGTCATTATCTCGCCCCGCTTCCCCGTCGCGTAGTAGTTCTTGTTGCGGTTGCTACTCGGGTCAATGGATTGTCTCCTAGGTCGTTTCTTGTGACCTATAGTTTGAGTAGCCTTTCTTGTTGCAGTCAGCCCGGCAGCTTCTCCTTGGATAAAGGACCTTGTGCGCTTTTCATAAGTTCATCAAAGGTTTGGGGACCTTGTTTTTCACCTTTGATGAGTTCTCGGTTATTGATCCCGCTCATGAAACCTCGAGATCTTTAGTATTTCGGGGCATGCCTTGAAATGTATGCACTCATCTTTGTAGCGCTCCACATAAGCGCTTGTAAATTCCCGCTGTTTTACCCTCGATAAGTTCGACAGGTTTTTGGCGACTTCTTCCTTTGAGTGAAGTTCAGCGAACGCCTTCCCAGTAACTCTTCAAAGCCATCAATGCTTGCGTGGAAGCCATCGAACCGGCCGCCATTTCCTACTAATGTGGAATTGAACATGTAGCACCACACAGGTTGTGGCCAATTTTCGATGGTAGCAAATGATTCAAAAATTAGGTGATCGTCCGGATCACCTGCTCCATCATAGGTTTTCACATTGGCGGGCATGCCTCTTATCTTCGAGAAATCGCCTGATGCGCCGAGTGAACGCATCTACCTTTTGGCGGCGCCAGGGAAGAGACATATCTTCCTCCTCCCGGTCTCAAATCTTCCCCGGACTTCCAGTGTCCTGTTTCGCTGTCTTCGTTGTTCGAGGAATCACCAGAGGGCGAGCCTCCCCTCTTCGACGCTATACTGCCGACCGGCCCTCGAATCCGAGCTTGAAGAGCTTTCACTTGGGGAGTGCCGCCGTCCAAGTCTGTCATGGACCCCGCGGCTACCAATCCTAGCGTGCCGACATTGGTACGCCGCCCATCCTCTTCGTGTTCTTCCAGATACCGCAGGTCGGTCACGCTTCGCCGTTCTCAACTCTCCTCCCGATCCTGGTAAACACCGGGGCGGCGGCTATCCTTCCGCGCCCTCCCTCTGATGACGCGATGGGGATGTCTCATACTCCGTGTCGAAGTTTAGCCTCGGTCGCAGGCTCGACTCACCTCTTTTTCGCCTCCTCTGCATGAGGCGCCAAGGTTTCAGAGTTTTGAGACACGAAGTCACTTGGCGCTAGTTCAGGCGCGACTCCTTCTAGCGCGAGGGTGTCGGTTTCCACATCTGGACCCCTGTTTCGGAGAGGCGCGCCTGGCGTTTTTGTGAGGTCCTTTTCTGGCACCGATTGGTGGGGAGTGCTAAGAAGGGTGCGCAGTGGATCTTATGCACTGATGGTTGTTGTAGTGGCATGGGTTGTCCCCGTGAGTGGTTTCACTGTTGTGAAGACCATATCTGAGCCTGACCCTTGGTTTCTGGTCGCACTGGTTGTTCCGTAAAACCCGCTAGAGGCTGATCCACTTTGCCGCTTCCTTGTAAGTCACTATGCGATCGCTGGCGTAGGTTTTCGTGCTTTGTCATTCTAGTTCTTAGTGATTGGTCCCACGGATGGCGCCACTTGTTGATACAAAAGTTGGGCTTTCCTTATTTGGACTCCGGTTCTCATATCAATTAGACCTTGATGCTTGAGACCTGCGCACTAAGTAAACAAAAAACACCGTTAGGCTTATCGTGGGATTGTCTCCCACGATTATCCTCCGGCGTGAGAGTAAGTAATCGGTTTTTAGGGTTTTAGTGGATAGTTAGGGTTTTAGATCGTACCTTTTAATGAGGGCCGAGATGCCCTTTATATACACACGAAATCCTTGTTGGTTTCGTGTTCCCCAACCTTCGGCGTATCCCGCCTAAGTCGGTCAATCAATACATATCTCATAAATAAGAGATATCTGATATCCAAAACCATAAATAACTTTGGGTTTGGGCCTTCGTGAGCCCAAACTGTTATCGGGTTAACCCATTCGTACCGGGCTCAGTTGCTAGTAGCGTCATTGGTCAGGTTCATGACCCGAATATGGACTATACGTCATCAAGCACATAACTCTCGGCAATCTTCTTAAATTTCTCATCTTTCTCACCTACAATAAGTAGTAGCGGGGATTTATTGTGCTACAGATCTTCCCACAGTGACCTATCATGAGAAATGATATTTATAGAAGAAAATTATATAGTATCAAAAGAAGCATCAGGTTCCTTCAAATATCCATGAATGAATACGGATGTAAATCTTGAAGTATGAATAGTTGATGTTTTATGTGTTTGACATATTCCAATTATTTAGGATATTAAACTAGGATAAAAATAGACAAAGTCAAGACCGTTTGTGAAATGTAAATAGAAAGCCTCTAAAATTAGGTTAAGGGGTAAACAACTAATCTCGTACTATTCCTCAAGTAGTTATTCTTTAGCAGATTTTGCTTATCCAAACATTAAAAATCGTGATTATTGCAACAAGATAATTAGTTGTTGCAAGAATTTTTGAGCACCCATGTACGTAGTATGTCATGGACCAATAAAATTTGTAACTCAAAACATGTAAACTACCTCCTCGATAGCTCTCCAGACTCCAAATACCATGTCCCGATGAATAAATCCATGGCTCTTCAGAATATCATGTACGAATCTGTATTGAAAGACCAAACTTTGCCAGGTCTAGTTCGTGTATTGTAAGTTTTAAGCAATGGCTAACAATTTTAAGTGTCTCATAATATATATTTATCATCATTAAAATATAAAAGGAATATATATGTAATATTTGCACCAACAATATTATTTAACTTTTACTAATTTTATCATTTTTTTTTTGCTTGTCTAACGTCCAAAACATATTTTTTTCGTTAGTAGCACAAAACAAAAATTATGTTACTTCCAGTTACATAGATGGCTATGAAACCAAAAAATAAACTATGTTTATGAATAAAATTAATGTAAAAGTAAAATAATAATTAAAAAGAAAAAGAAAAATCTTGTTCATGAGTTGCAGTAGCTTTTGATTGTATTAGCTAGGGTCTCAGAGCATCTACAATGACTAAACTTTTAAAAGGTTTATAACATTTGCGTGTCACACAATATAATCAATTCATAAACCTTTTCAATTTATAAACCTTTTCTTACTATAATAAACTTGTTAAGACTTTATGAAATGTATTAGACAATAAATGAGTTACCCACATTTGCTTGTGATGAAAGGGTTCATAATCTTAAACCTATTTTATTCCATGTCATTATAAACCCTACTCCACTATGATCTATCAATTTATAAACCATTTCAATTTTTAAAAAACTTTTGATAAACTTCTCATAATAGATGCCTGACATTATATATTAGTGTAATTATTTATATGTCAATGAATACGAGAAAAAAATAGCCCCATTATCAAGGTTTAGAATTTTATTTTTTTTTAATTTTTTTTCAGAGAATTTTCTGCATAATTTCACTTTTGATTGAGACACTCTTACTGCATTAGACAGTTGTATCATATTTATATTCTAGTTTGAATACTCTCCAATGTAAATATTTCACATTTCGATTTTACAATTTACATAAATAAAACATATATGAAAGGTGAATGGTTTTTCATTATTTATATAATAGGAGAACTCACTTTAGGCCAAATCGAGGGATTCGATTAACCAATGAGAGGGCTCGATTTTGCAATTGAGCCCTCTCATTGGCCAATTGAATTTTTAATTGAGAAAAAATAGGGCCAAAATTGGAGTTTTTTAAAAAGCTCTCCAAACATAGATGTGTCGAAATCGAGAAGAAAAAAATTCAAAAAAGTAGGGGTGATTTATAAAACATTAGTATCATCAAATTTAAAAAAAATTGTTTAGAACTCATCAGAATCCAAAATTGATTTTTGTTTCTAGATATAAATTGAAGATAATTACTAAAAATAAGGAATTTGATATTATGTCAGCGATTTAAAAAAAGAATTATCTTCAATGATACCTTTACTAAATTTAAAATATAAAGACAACTATTAAAATAAATTAATGATTATCTTTACGTAACCCTAATGTAAAACTTATATATAGCCTAACAAGACATGAGTTCATTATTCATTCACGAACTAATTTTTATATTTTTTCTTTTTACGCATGCAAAAAATATGCGGATAACCCCATTTTCTTAACTCAAGCGTACGTCTGGTAATGTGGCATCATACTTAAAATCATTCCTTTATTACGTATAAATTTATTTTATTAGTACACATTAAAAGTTAAGATTTAGGCGTCTCAAATTAGTTTGGCTATCGAGTGATGATTATGCAGGTAGTGTTGAACTGAATTTTTGATGGGGTTCTGAAGAGTCTCTAATGGAGGTGCTGCTGATGAGGGTAATATTTTATAGCAATAATTGTTATTCTAATACTATTTGATTATTGTCTTGAGATGTGATAAAATATTTAGTTTTAGATATTTTATTTGGTTACCTAACCTACAACTAAGAAGATCCTAAGCCAAAACATTTTTTCGGGTTCAAACCACTAGATCTGAGGTAAGCTACTAACAAAACTATATATTTTATATTAGTTTTATTAAATTTGTTATCTTAATTTGTAAAGTGTTGTGACAATCTCATGCACACTTTGGATAGTGTGTATGATGAGCAGGATGATGAGTATGAGACTGTTGAAGTTGTTGATGATTTATTCAAAATTACGGTTTCAAGGTTCACATCAGAAAAATAAAAAAATATATTATGAGGTTTATGAAGAATATTTAAATTAGGGTTTTGAAGTGTAGATCAATTGTTTAGTTAATTTTGATAAGTTTTTTTGTATATTGATTGATTTATCAGTATCTCGATGATGTTAATTGTATGTATTATACTAACTCATAAATTATTTTTTCCTTATGTGATTATTGTATTTTAGTGAAAAAATATATGTGTCAAATATATGAAAAGAAATTGAGTTAGTTTATGGTTCTCATAAAGAATCATGGTATCTCATAAATTATTAATGTTTCTGATTTATATAATTAGTTTTTGATGGCATTATATTTACAACTCATTAACATGTTTAGTTCATTCATTATTGTTGATGATTTATTCGATATACGAAAAGAATATGTAAATTAGTGTTTCGAAATGCATATAAGAATATAGAAAAAAGAAACTATGAAGTGTACGATGATAAAATATTTGAATGCGAAAAAAATTATGGTTTCTCATAAATAATTATAGTTTTTCATAAATATTTATTGTTTTCTGATGTATATAATCAGTTTCTGATTGCATTATATTTACAACTCATGAGCATGTTGAGTTTATTTATTATTGTTGATGATTTATATATTAGAACCGAGAAGATGTTTGATGCATTTATTAATATTATAATGTAATAGGTTATATGAGTACATTTATTTTATTCTCAAAATACATGATAATTTATTAAAGAGTAGGGTTTTGAACTTCATATCATAATATATAAAAAAGAATTACAAAGTTTATGAGGATTCTGAAGCATAAAAATGTTTAACAATTGTATAGTTCATTCGGATAAATCCCCCCCCCTCTCCCCCCGTATTTTGGTTGATATATATCATAATCATAACCATGTTTAATTCATTTTGTTAAATATGAGGATTTATTCAAAATTTAATATGTTGCTGATTGTACATTACAAATGTATTTAAGGTTTTTGATGTTGAACTTTGTAATAATAATGATGTTAATATTAACCATAATGTTCATAAAAAAACAATTATTTTTTACTATTTCAACATGATCCAATAATTAAAAATAAGAATGCAACTGTTTCTGATGAAAAGTCTGTATTAGCATGATTGTTATAAAAAAATGTGGGAATTTCATGTATTTAATAAATAATGATTATTTAAAAGATATTGCGATGAAATATTGCAACTGATGCTAAACATTATCGTTTGTTTAAAAAATAAATAATTATTACGATAATGAAGTCCAAATTATTACTCCAAAAAGTTGCATGCTAAATTTTTAATAATAATTTTGAAAAGATATATACCATACAAATTTACAACTTATCATGAAACATAACTTAAATACAAAAAAGATATCGACGAAGACAACAATGATTCCTAAAACAGTCATCTTATATTTTGAAACGATTTTGATGGGCCAATTTTCTTTTTATTATGTTTCTGACGGGTTAATGTTATCAATAAGTTGGTTTCTTTGTTTCCGATAGCTAAGTTTAAATTTCTGACGAGGAGTTGCTGTTGACGGGTTCTGATGAGTTGTGGTGATTAAGAGTTTCTTAGGAGGAGTTGTTGATGACAGGTTTTGGTGAGTTGTTGTTGACTAAGGCGTCGCTAATTAAGGGTTTTTAATGATTAGTTTCTGATGAAGTGTTCCTCATGACGGGTTTCTGATGAAGGGTGTCTTATGAAATGTCTTTGGTTATTGCATGCTGATAAAAAGTATTTGGTTGCTGACAGTTTTTGCATATTGGTAAAATGGTAAAAGTAACAAAATCAAATGAAAATATAATGTATTTAAAAAAATCAAGTTAAAATATATATTTTTTAAGCAACGTATAGATCACCCAAAACTTCTCTATCAAAAACTAAACCCAAAACCACGTGCGTGCATGTGGTCTAAAACTAGTTCACGTACTACGGTGAATGAATTTGCTTAAATCGGTTAGCAAAAGCTTATAAGAAAAGGGATTATAGATTTGCACCATTTGTTTTCTGGGCAATGACAAGATACATATGTGGCATTTGTATGACTCAAGCTTGGTCTACTCTAGAACTTCACTAAGGGTGCGTTTGGTTGATGGGGTTGGGGGTGGGGTATAGAGATGATGGTAGATTTTACATATTTGGTTTGATTAGTGAGGCCCAAAATTTAAGATTCATCCCTTATAATCTCGCATCTAGCAATCTTGAGCACAACTTGAGGTTTTTGAATAAATTGTCACTTCACATATTTTATGTGGGACCTTACTTCATCTCCATCACTAGTTTTTCCTTTTCTTTTTTTTTCTAATAACAAAAATTAATTTTAAATATTTTATCCATTTAAATATCTAACAAAATTTAAATCTATCATACTTAATTTTTTATTCAAACCCAACCCAAATCCAAATCTTAATCTAAATCTTAAACCCGCAAACCAAACGGGCCCTAAGTTTTAATACTATAGGGAAATGTAGTGGCTGATGGAATAAAAATGTGAAGAATAGGAAACAGTTTGTCTTTGTTGTATGAACTATGAAGTCCATTGTTGCTGTTAGTTTCCGTATGGGATTTGAGCATGTTCAATCATTTGAATTTCATTGTAACTGTTACGTTGTTGATAGTTAATATATCTTCACATTTTCATAAAAAGAAAAGAAAAAAAAAATCTTGGTCTCAAAGCTTCATGGTTGCAATTATCTTAGTGGGTATTCGGGATTCAAAAACTTTTTGTGATTGGAATTAAGAATTGAACGACAACATTTAGTCGATGTTGACTTGGGAATAGGGGTGTTCATGGTTTGAGTAATACCCAAATAAATCAAAAATCGAAACCAAAATAACCGAACCGAAAATAATCAAACCGAAAATACCCGAATCGAACTTGTAACAGAACCGAATTTGCCAAAACCAAACCGAACCGAATTAAATATTCGGTTCTCGGTTCGGTTATGGTTCTAACTATCTGAACCAAAAACCGAATTCAAATAAATATAAATATTTTTTTCATATATTTATATATAAAAAAAAAATATCAAAACTCTACTATAAATATAATATTTTTTAAGGTTAAAAATTTTATTTTGTTAAAAATCTATATAAATAAATGAACAAATAATTAAAATTATGAAATTCGGGTTATTCGATTCGGTTTAATCAATTTTAATTCAGTTCGGTTCGGTTCTTGATTATTAAAAAAAAATTAAACCGAACCAAATAACCCGATAACTGAACTGATGAACACCCGTACTGGGGATCATCATTTGTGCCTTTGAGTTGGAAATGGGCCAATATCTTTTGGGTTGTTTGTTAGACTTAATGTAAGAGTCACAAATGGATACAAAATTAATAGTCATGTGACCAGTTCAATTGGTTTAACAATCATTCCATAATTTAAATTCAATAAACATTACGATAATGTATTACTTATTGTTTTAAATTCATAAAATTATCATTCCATAATTTAATCAACTTTGTGATGCTAAACAATAAAACATGACAAGTTGACAATCTTAACTTCCAGAATACAAGCAACTGCTTGAACATTTACTTTTTTCGACCAACAAACTTAAACACGAAATTATTCCCGTTTGTAATAACTTGAGGTGCAAACCCATCCGTACTCTCAAGTTTCAGCAAAAAGAACGTGTCCAATCTTATACGAAGCATATGCAACGATGCATGCATACTCAACTAAGGTGATATCAAGAACTTGATTTCCCCAACCTGTCGAGAACGTATCACGTGGTTTGTCCAACTTGAGACCTGCTAACTCCTTTGCAAGATACTCCAAATCATGGCGTTGAAACCTTCTAGGCCACTTTTTGATCACAGCTGCCCGAATATCCTCACTCTTAGCACAATCAAAACTATAATCACCCACAAACTTTGTGAAATCCTTATGAGCTCCCACAAAGGTAATGTTGGGGTTCATAAGAAAATTCTTGATGGATTGTGAGATTTCACTAATGTGCTTGAGTTGAAGGATTATACACTTGGTGTCAATGCATAGTTGAAGAGTGGAGCATTTGCCGTTGGTACTGGAAGTCCACTCATACCATTTAACGTGAAAGCCCACCACGACCTTTGGGTTGTCAGCATGAGCCACGAGTATTTCCTTCCCCCATGCGTCAACAACATCACAATCGTTAGTGACAATGGTCTCAATTGTTTTGTCATCGAATTTGACATGATACTTGAAGTAGGATGAAACGTAAGTTGCTGATGATTGCGATGACATGATAATCATAAATCAAGTATGAAGCAAGTGCTTGGTGAATTTCAAGTGATTGCTGATAATGTAAGGCGGATTCATGTATTTATACTCATTTTGTAAATCAAGAGGCCATTGGGCTTCAAATCCCATGAGTCCTTTTAGTCAATAGACCTTTTGGTTTTCCAACTTCCAAGTAAATAAATTTTGGGCTAATAACTTATTAAAGTATCATACTTGTCACAAAAAGCAGTTCGACGTAGCGAATAAAAAAAATAGCCCTTTTGACTACTTGACCCGACTATTTTGTCCTTTATATGCATTTTACCACTTTCTCATCCGGTATCCGGTAAAATATATTCTCCCAAATCCAACATATCATCCACGCTGGAAACCTCGTACCAAAACACATGAAAAACACACGCACGCTTCATTCTTCCTCGTTGCTGCATATGTGGAAGGGATAGTACGAGGTTTATATTAAACAAGTACAGTTATCTCTCTTACAAGTACCCTAAAGTAGATTTCCTTATCCATTCTATCCATTCACACTTCAATATTTTCCAAGATCCCCAAAATCTGCCGAAACCCTAATTCACAATTAATAATCAATTGCTTGTCTCTTTCCCCAAATTGGGTAGACAAAAAGTATATTCCTTCTTTATATTTAATGTTTTATTACCCCAATTGTGTTAGGCTTTAATAAAAAAGTATTTGTTATTTAGGGTTTTTTCAAATTAGGGGTTTTGAAATTATTTTTCAATTTATACAGGTTTGATGGAAGTACCACTTGATGTGGTCTTCAAAATACACTACAATGGTGTATTTATGTTTGACCCCTTAAGGTATGATTATGGTAGGGAGATAATAATGGAGGCCTCTTCAAAAGATAGAATTATGTGTAGCCCTCTCTTAGATATCTTAGTTGCAAAGATTAAGAATAATATATGGGCTCTATACATGTGCATTCCTAAGTTAGACATTGACAGTGGTGGGTTAAAGATCATTGAAAGTGATGTTGATGTTCATTATTTGTATGATTTAGCTACCCAACATAAGACCGTGGAGTTGTTTGTTGCTCATTCCCTACAAAACTTAGCACCCTACTACCACAAAAACCTAAGTCTAGAAAGTTCAGACTCAGAAGTTACGTCAAAAAGAAAGAAACATAATAAGTTGAAAAAAGATGCTGGGAATATGTCTTGTGAGGAGTTGGTAGCGTGGGCTGAGGAAGAAGCACAATCACCTTATTTAAGGTCTCCTCCCCTAAAAGACAGACCACTTAGAAAGGACTTTGAGGGTAAGGTTACTTTCACTAGAGTTTGGAATGCGGATGATGACTTTACGTATGATTATCCTATGCTAACTGAAGAAGAGATCTATAGGGAGTACAACGTAGTAGTTGATAATGTAGTGGAAAATGCCGGTGTTGAATCTGGTATGGCTTTGTAGAATCACGATTGTTATAAGGATATGGACACTAGTAGGCCTCTCAATGTTGAGGAGACTGATATGGCTTTGGACACTCATAGGTATCTGTCAATACATGTTATAAAAATATTGTTCACATGCTATTAAATATTGTATGCCTACTAATGATTTCTGTTCTTACACTTGGATCAGGCCTGACGATAATCAAATGGTTCGGCACACTGATATGAATGTGGACAAGGATATGCTTCAGGAGCATGATACAGTTGTGGCTAATGATACAGACGGGTTGCAAATGGATGCTGAGTCGGATGGTAACTTATCAGATGTTGTGCTTGCAAGGCATAAAAAACTTGATCAAGGTAAGTCTGTAATGACACGCAAAAAGAAACTAGCAAAGAAAGTTAGCACGAATACTCGTAGACCCAAAGGTATAGTGATTAGAGAGAACATGAATCCGTCTGGTTCCTCAGATTCTCAAACTGACACCGAAACTGAGGAATACAATGACACTAACTCAGAAGGTGAAAGTGCACAAAAAAGGGTAAAGACGCTCATTATTCATCTGCATATGAGTCATATGAGTCTGAGGTTGAATCTGATAAGTCATACGATTACTTGAGCAACGGTGAGGACGAGGTTATTCAACTAAGGAAGATGCGACAAAATGAGAATAACTCTTCTTCTGACGAGCAGGACGTTGAAGAGGGTAACGATGATGATGCCCATGATACAGAAGAAGATGTGGTTGGAGATGGCCCAACTTGTTTAGGACCGTTAGTTAGGGAACATGAGAAGTACATTGCACATTTGTTGAAGCACATTAAGGGTAAAGGTGCTGGAATAAGAGACCCTTTTGCTGCTCTACAGAAGTCAAAGAAGGAAGACAAGTACCCAATTTATGATTCTAAGACACATTGGAGATTGAAAAAACCTAGTGTAATCCTTTTACTCTAACTTTTAAATTTATCTTTATCATAAAATACAAAATTCAGAATTACTATAATGCTTAACTAATTCAGTTTTTTGTTTTACTAGCTTGGACAAAAATTTCCAGATGCTGATAGTTTCAAGGAGTACCTTACATACTATGCAGTGGCCAACGGATTCTGTCTTTGGTTTGAGAGGAGCACAAGGACAAAGGTTATAGCTAAATGTGGTCAACGAAAGGAGACTCTAAAGGATCCGTCACTAGGAAAGCAGACTTCGTACAAGAAGTATCCTTCAGAGAGGTCTGGGAATTGTAACTGCCCGTGGAGGTGTTATGGCAAGATGCTCAAACAAGAAAAGACATTTCAGGTTATATCTTTGGTAGATAATCACACTTGTGTTCGTAGTTTCCATTACGGTAGGTTGGTTAACTTTAAGTGGATAGGTAGGCAGTTCGGAGATAAGATTAGGATGAATCCAAATATCACTATCACTAACTTACAAGAACTGGTCCTAAGAAAATATAAATGCCACGTTAGCCGTACCCAGTGTCGTAATGCTAGGACATACGCTCTTAATGAGAGGGATGCTACTATCCAGGACCATTACGGTTTACTTAGATCATATGCTAAGGCTTTGGTGGACTCAAATGTTGGTAGTACTGTTAAGGTTGGAGTGACGGTAAATCCGGATGAGAAGACATACTTTGACAGGTTTTATGTGTGTTTTAGTGGGTTGAAAGAAGGGTGGAAAATAGGATGTAGAAGGATATTGGCGTTAGATGGTTGTATATAAAGAAACCGAACACAGGGGAGATACTAACTGCTGTGGGTAGGGACGGTAATAACCACATTTTCCCCGTGGCATGGGCTGTGGTAACGGTTGAAAATAAAGCAATTGGAGTTGGTTTTTACAACTGCTGGGTGATGACTTGGATATTCCACTTGGAAAAGGGTTAACGCTGATGTCTGACCAACATAAGGTACGTTGTACGTAAAGTTTAAATCATTCAGGTTCATGTTTTGTTAGATGTTGCTTGCATAGTTATCAATGTGTTTCGTATACTTGGATCAGGGACTTATTGAAGCAGTGAAGGAGGTCATACCACTTTCAGAGCATCGACAATGTGCCCGTCACATATACGAAGGGTTTCGAAAATAGTTTCCGGGTGTTGAGTTTCGACAACTATTTTGGGCGGTGTCAAAAGCGTCTTACCCACCATTACACAACAAGGTGATGGATAAGATCAAAAGAGCAAATCCAAGAGCCCATGATTACTTGTTGAAAAAATATCCGAAGACATGGTCAAGGGCTTTTTTCAAAGAAGGGGTCTGCTGTGAGGCTGTGGAGAATGGTTTTAGTGAGTGCTTCAATGCTGTGTTGGTAAGCATAAGACATAAACCTATTATAACTATGTTGGAGTCCATGAGAGTAATTGTTATTGTAGGATCATAATATTATTGTGTTGTGATGATTCGGGTGGTCTTGGATGATCAAAATACATGTTAGACATTTTAGAGCGAGAAAGTAGAGAGAGGGAGTTTCTTGCTAGAGACTTGGTTCAACAAATGTAAGGTTAGATTGAAAGAAAAGCTCCACCCATTCCATAGATGGAAGGGGTATTTATAGTTACAAACATACCGTTCTCCTATCGGACTGTGGATCAGGCATACAGTGGGTAAAGACCCATCCGTCCTCCACGGTGTTGCACTAAACTAATAACTAACTAAATAACTAGTAAATAACGTAATGTCTACGAGCTAACATATGCTAGACTATAGATGGGGTGACCGACACTTCACTATGGAATTTCCAGTTCCTAACAATCTCCCCCTAAGGGAGGTCACCCCATGTTTTACACATCGAATTCTAGCATTCTAATTTGTCTTCTGTCTTGAGCTCGTAGACTTGAATTCTTCAACTTCTGCATCTTTGTGCTTTAGCAGTGATTCTTCAAAGTCCGCATAGTTTTGTACTTTCAGTGGAGGCCTTTGAACTGATCCACATCTTTGATGATCTTCGAGCTTTCATTGAGATCATCAGCCACAGTAAATCTCTGGATCACCCTTTATTGTGTTGCCATCATGTGATGTTGTGACTTTTGGACCGACATGCTCACACTTTCTGGATCATGACATCTTTTCATCAGAGTAGCGGAAGCTTTTACTGGTTCAAGATATTTGCAGCAGCGTAGCAGAAGCATAGTATAAAATATCTAAGCCAGGTTCTGTAGATATGCACAAGTCATGATTTCTTCAATTAAGTGTGAATGCTGTGAGCATGCGGCTTTGGATTGACTTCTCAATTCTGATCAGCTGCAACCGTCCAAATGTACCTGCAAACAACAGTTAGCAATAAAACACACGAAAGTGTCTTTGATCACTTTCGTTGAATTGAGGTACACGGCCCACGGTTCCTCGTTGATAAGTACAAGTACTGCTTGTGATCAGATAGGATTCCTAAGAATCTCGTTGACAGGGTTTCGCAGCTGTTCTAGCCGTTCTCAAACCGGAACGTCTCAAAGAAGACAACACGGAGTGAGTGAACCAGCGAATTGAGATTCACTGATTGATGAAAAATTGATTTAAAAACAATCGCGTATTGCTTGAAGAAAGAGTTTTGCAATACGACGAAGGTTTTATGAGAAAGATCAATTTTCAATCAAAAATACCTTTTGTATATGAAAGAGAATACACATTCGACGTGTTAGAGAAAAGAAGAGATTCGCACATCAAACGGTTTTTCCAAAAGTATTTTTTCAATCAGAGATACTTTTTATGTTTGAAAACATGTGTACACATTCGACGTGCTAAAGAAAAGAAGATTTGCACATCGAACGGTTTTTCCAAAAGTATTCGTCAATTCATTTCCTGGACCAAGGTTGATTCAAGATTGAATCGCCCCATCGTTTCTGTCCAGTTGTCACAAGCTTGATCTTTAGAAAAGATCTCACATGTCACCCACCAAGAGCTTGTTTGATGTTGGCTCTAGAAGGATTTCCATCTTCATCGTGAATATTTTCATATCACTCGGATGTTCTGGCAATACCACAAGGATAATGCGTAGGACTCTAAATATATACTTACTTTCCACATTGTGTGAAACAGCAAGTCTTCATTAATTTTGTGTCCTAATGAGATGTTGTGGATGATCTCTTGGCTCTAGACTCAATTGTGCACATTTGGTTCCTGTGCCGGAGACTAGGGAGAGGGTCTCCTTCTTCAATATCAACAATCTCTAAGAGAAAGTCGATAGATTATGTCGGTTCCCCGTGAGAATGAAAAGCCCTTTTAAGAGGAACTTGAGTAGCTTGGGAAGTTTAGTGCAGTGCGTCACTGGGTCCATGACGTCTTGTCTTCAATACCAGTGTTACCTTAGTAAACACCAGTAGCATATGTATTGAACCCGGTTTCTGCCCTAAGGTTGAATTATTGGAGGGTTATTTCTTTTCACCCTTTTCATATTCATTTCTTTTTCATTCTTCAACCCCTTCAGTGCTTACCGAGACTTCATAACTAGAACCTTGTTGGGTTTATTCCAGTACTAGCTCTGTCTCAGTCCGCACTCTTCCCATTTCTCATTTTTCTCCTTTTTTCATCATACCTAAGGACTCTACACTATCTAGTGGATTGTCCCTGGGTAGATCCCTCCGGTTTTGGCGGACAGTGGGAACTAATACCTAACCTCACCAACCTTATAACTCCATACATAAAGTAAAATGGTCGGTCTTTTGGTAAAGTTCATTCTTCCGTGAAACCAATTGAAAAATCATTTGAAAATCAATCAAGGTACTTGTGATATAATATCAAAGCATTTTGTACCTTAATTGTTTTGATCATTTAGAAATGCTCCCCCTCAACATGTGCATATGGTTTTATAAATTGTTTAGCACATGGAGGCAAGAGTTCTTTGAAATAATTTCTTGATCACAATTTCCGTAGAAAAAGCCATTTGATTTTCTTGGTAAATTCTCCCCCTCAATATGTGCATAGGATTTGAAATCATTTTATGACATAGAGGAAAGAGTTCTTTTGAAGCACATTTATGATCACACAAGCCATTAAGAAAACATTCGCTCCCCCTCAATATGTGCATCAATATATGAAAGAGTTTAGCACATATTAGAGAGAGCCAGCACATTGAATCAAATGATTACCTTTTATCAAATTTCATATTAAATCACAAATTCTCCCCCGATCAAAAATATCAAACCCTTTGAGATTTTGGATCCCAAGTGATTTAGTGAGGTTTAGAAAACATGGGAGAAAATGCGCTTGGTTTAAATACTCTTCTGGTTTTTGGTTAAATGCTCCTCCTCAACATGTGCATTGTATATTTGAAATCTTTTGGCACATGGAGGCAGGAGTGCCTTTAAAGGACTAAACCAATTCCATTTAAACAGATTTGAGATTTAAATCACGATCTCTCCCCCGATCAAAATTTCAAACCAATTGAGATTTTGGATCCCGATTGATTTAAATCATTTAGAAAGTTTTAGGGAAAGACGTGGCAAGATTCAATTTTTAAAAAATGACAGATAAGGACCATTTTAAGACATTAAAGATTGTTAGTGTCAGGTATGATAGTTTTAAGAGATCTTTAAGTAAAATAAAACAATTTCACAATCAAACAAGAACAGAAAAAATTTCATTTTGAAAGACCTTGATTCAAAAGAAAAATCATACCATGACATAACATTAAATCTTTAGATCACCACATTATAACGTACAAACGGACTTTTTGATGAAATATCGTTTGAAAATATATAATTTGAAATCACTGAAGATTTGACAAAGTAAAGTCCGGTTGATTTCAAAACTTTGAATCCGATTTATTTTCAAAACAATATTTTTCCATTTTCAAAACAATTTAATCAAATTTTCAAAATTGTTTAAAAATGGTATCCTGCACAAAGATACGCTCGGTGGTTGAGAAGCTTATGTTGTTGCTGTAGGGCTTGGAAGAAAAACCGTCTGCTGAAGCAGTGAGACTTCTTACGTTGCATTTTAATGCCAACTGAGGTCAAATTAAGCTCTGTTTCTTCATTTGCTGATGAAGAAAAACCATATGCTGATGCAGTGAGACCTCTTGCGTTGCATTTTTCCATGCCAACTCTCCATAGAAGTCCAATTAAGCTCCGTTTCTTCATTTGTCAACCCAAGATATAGTTACCCTTTCCTTTCGGCATCCAATCATCTTCATTTGTGGGATCCGAATCGGGAACATTCTTTTAAACCATGATACCTGCATATGTTAGTGTACACACATAGAGATATATGGTGGTCGACATCACCCATAACAGCAATCGACTAATTAAAGTCAATTCAACATAACAATCAGATCATATAAGGCATGGGGTTTATGTGTTAATCAAAATCTAATCATCTAATCCTAACAATCATATCCTAAATTCCTAGTCCTTCGACATAGGCAAATATCATTTTTAATTAAGCACGTAGGATAATTAAGAAAGCCCGTTAGATGATGTAAATTTGAAAACATTCTCCCCCTCAATCAATGACTCATTTTCTGAAAAGTTTAAAAGCGCTGAAGTCATTGATTGAGTTTTCAAATTTATATAAAAACTCTGAATCTGATTGATTTTCAAACAACTCATTTACCACCATTTTGAAAACAACAAATATTTTTCTGAAGAATTTTAGACGGAAAAACATTTGTGTAGGAACAGCAGTCCTTCGACATACTTTCCTCATTTTGTTTTAGGATAAGTGCACGATTTTTTATTTTTATTTTTATTTTGAAAAATTTGATTTAGCGCAGAACTTTCCTTTCTTGAAGAACGGGTTGCTATCTGAAATAATAGCAAGCCATAGTTTAAGCGCGGGTCACAGTCTGAAGTAACTGCAAGCCATATTTTGAGACATGTTATGGAAAAAGAATATTTACACCTCCTGCTCGAACTTCATCTATGGTCCCGTGCCATTATTGAATGACATTTCTAAGACCGCAGATGTTATCGATACCAGAAGACATGTCTTGAGAAAAACAATATTTTTGGTATTTTAAGATTTTTCAAATTTTTTATGGATTTTTGTTGATTTTATATTTTTCTATTTTGTTTTGCTGGTTTTATATTTTTGTATTTTCTTTTTTGATAAATATATAAAAAGATAGAGTAGATGATATAGTTTAAGAAGATGATTATACGAGTACCGAGATAAGGATATCGAGCAGCCCCGTTGTAAAAGATAGAAGTCATCATCCCTAAAACTTTCACCACCAAATCTTCCGAGGCTCTTGCATTGAAGAAAGAAATTGAACCATCTGAAAGTGAGACTTTGGTAGCTTCCCCCCAAACCGAAAATCCTTTAGCTGAGCAGATTCAAAGCTTTCTTTCAAGCTTCCATTAGCCAGGTGCACAAAGAAGCACACCATTATCATCGATCTTGCTGTTCCTTTTAAGAATAATCACCGTGATTCTTCGTTCGAGGTTATATCATCCAATAGAACAGCAGCAACGTATCATCCCACATTTAAATAATCTTCTCAAATTCCATTTCCACTGAAATCAGAAGCGATCCATACCAAAAAGTTGTCAAGAAACCACTTCCCCCAAAGTAGATGAATTGATGTAGTCAGTCTCTTATACTAGAGCTCACGAACCCGAATACACATACCCGAAGACAAAGAAACTTATACCATCGAAGTAGCAGATTAAGTCCAATGGCCAAAGAATAACCCCGATGTATACTTTTCTCTCCCCCTGAAGAAAGTGTATGAAGCTCAAGAACCCGAAGTACCCGAATGCCCAAAGAGAGAATAATCGATAACATTGAAGAAGCAGGCCGAATCACTGATTATCTCTGCGGAGGACTATCTCTGCGGATTTCAACTCCGGAATAAGTGATTATATCTCTGAATCACTGATTAAGCACTCAAGCAAAATAGCTGAGCATGTACACAATCTCTCTCCCCTGATGATTGTGATAACATCAAAATCATCACTCACTTGTGTACCTCTTTCATCTTCAAAAACTAACTCTTCCATCTCTTCCCCCACATAGTTGGAATAAGAACACTAAACGCCATGAGTCAAACCTTGAGTGTCTCTGCGGTAATGACATTAGTCTTCCCGGGATATCTTCAATCACTTAGAAGTATTAAGTTCATCAAGTTTACTCGTGTTTAGATGCGTGTCTCCTTCCCCCTTGCTGGTTTTGACACTTCAGAATCAGCAACATATTATCAGCCCAAATACTTGAAATTTGTTGAGAAGAACATCATTAGCTCAGATATATCTGTGAGAATCAACTTGCTGAAGAGTGTGAGCAAGTCTAATTGGGGATTAAATATGGCATTTCACTCTCCCCCAATTAGTGCTCTCCCCTAAACCGACAATCTTTATGATGAAAGCTCAGATTAAGAAGAAGTCTTTAGATAATCAAATGCAACTCGTCTTTAGTCTTCTAACATGTAGCAGAAAATGTAGAACCAACTGTAGACTCGACCTTCTTCAAGATTGTCCAGTTGGGGATTAGATAGTTAACATCTTCATCTCACCAAATGCGTTCCAATTACCTTATAAGTAGCAAATCTCCTTAACTAAAATCCCTCCCAATCAAACAAGAAGAGAAAGATGTTCATCAAAGAAATCAGCCCAACAACTAGAAGCACTTTGTCATTAAACTCATCAGCCCGTGTGAAGATGTTAACCAACCACTCTTACTAGAAACTACATGTGAAGATGATCCGATTAGAAGAAGCTCGGTTCTTAAATGAGTTAGGAGCCGTTTGACCATATATTCTCAAATATCAATCAACCATGCAGAAAATTCACACTTCTTCTCCCCCTCAAGAATTGCATACGGAGATGCCATTCTTGATTGAATAAGTGATTATCATCCAAATGTATTCTATTCACACTTCTCCCCCGCAAAATTAGCACATGATGTCGCCATCTTCATTATATTGAGCAAGTGGAATAAGAGTAATTATCAATAGTCCGGTTCACTTGATGATTGAAGCGCATGGAAAAAGCATGAAGCATGTTGATGAGAAAGGTCATATTAAGAAGATTTCTCTTCTTCCGAAGATAAAGCGCACTGACACGTACACTTTTATTTTCTTTAAAGTACGAGGCATGAACTGTTGTGTTCATACGTCATAATCTCTCTCTTTTCATCATCTCTTGGCAAAACATGTAATCACCACCATTATCATTCAGTAGGCTCTTTGTCGTGACAGCTGATGGAGAAAAAATCAATACGATGAATTTGACCCTGAGGTAAACTAACCCGAACTCGTGACTTAAACTTGCACATATGTAACAAAGAGCGGTGCCGAGACTTCATCCTCCATTGAATCTCTAAGTACTCTATACTCTTCAACCAACCAACCATCAAGTATTAGACGTACATCACCTCTTGAAAATCCACAATTGAATGTGACACTGAGCACTACAACGTAACTCCTTTAAGTGATAGTTATTTTGCGGTGATATGACCCCAATTCCCCCAAGTGGTAAAAAGAAAAGGTAAAAGTCACCCAACAATAACTAGATTTCCAAGTCTTCATTTTTGATAATAAGCTCGAACAAGGATCATGAAGAATCTTCATCCATCCATCCCCGATACCTTCAGATGCTAAGTACACTTGCCCGTGATATTTCACTTCAACCTCAAATAAATAATAGTGAATTAACCCCGTTGTCACATCTTCTGATTAAAAGCTCACATCTAGCCTCCTTTGACGTTTTAAGTGAACTATGATAATGGTTTTCATCCCGACCATGGTTAAAAGCACATAACCCCGTGAAACCAAGTAATAACCAAACTGCCATGATGAATATCCAAACACACTTCCAATTCATGAAGTACACCCTTTTATCCCTTCTTCGAGGCAGAAACGCCGTAGCATCAGAAGATCCCGAAATACGCTTTCCTTCCTCCAGGATGGTTCCATCATTACGGGATTTTACAACTCTATGGTTTAAACCGAGAAATAGTTTCTTTCGCGGGATTTTACAAAACCAAGAATAAACCGCAAGATAGATCCGGAAATGCACATTACTTTTACCAGGATGATTCCATTGTCACGGGATTTTACAAGTCTATGATTTAAACCGAGAAATAGATTCTTTCGCGGGATTTTACAAAATCAAGCCAAAATCGTAAACAATGTCAGCTTGAATGTGAAATGACTACTTTGGTTTCGGTGAATATCTGTTTTAGCGAAACATGCAGCGGTTCATCCGCGATTCATCATTATCATCAACAATTCTATACCCATATGTAGACAACTTCACAAACCATACTAAGTCAAGTAGTATTAAACTCCTTTTCCCTGGAGGTTAACCGTAAAACATCAGAGTACACGTTTCTCCCCCATGATGGTTTCAAACTTTCGGAAACATCATAACGTGTACGACCATTTGCACGAGAAGTTCTTGTCATAAGCAAACATCTTGAAAAATCATAACCGACGCAGAAGATTCTTGAAAGATTTTGCTTAGACTGTGGAGTATCATTAACATAATGTGGCGTCGAATATCTCATGGGAATTGCTGAAATTGAACCACCATTGATTCAACGGCTAATAGTAATGACCACATATGGAGATAACCCGATACGACTAACTTGAAAAGAAAGGAGACATTCCAACATAGTGACTTACTGCTTGTTCTATATTTTTGAACAATCCACAACGCCGTGTGACACAGAGTACTACAACTTCCTTAAGGTGATAGTTATACTTGTAAAGCACGACGACGTAACTCCTTACATCAGTTATAACCAGATTGTCAATTCATAATCACTTAAAGTGATAGTTATGTCCCAACAAGTTATCTTGAGACATGCATCCAACCAACCAACGTCTCATAGATAAGGAAGATTGTCAATTTCTCGTTAATAATACTGTACAAAAACCCCGTGATCATTTTTCTCAAATTTAGCTCAAGCCGTGAATTTAAGTATCCACCCGTGAAAATATACGATACCAAAAATACCGCTCTTGACCGTCTAATATTAAAGTTTGTATCCAAAGTATTTGCCTAAAAATTCGGATAAAAAATTAACACCACCAATTTGAGCAACCCGTCATTCAATCCCACTCATTAGCACAAAAAAAATCCAATCAGCCCAGTTCCATTATACGATTGGATCCAGTCCAACTCTGTTAGGATTTGGAAAATCCAAATGAGTTAAAGTGTCGGTCACCTCAAGTATATGTAATCGTTAGAAAGCTCGTAGTCGTAGTTATTTGATGTCAAGTAGTATTTAGTTAAGTAACACCGTGGAGGACGGACGGGTCTTTACCCACTGTATGCCTGATCCACAGCCCGTCAGGTGGCGTTTTATTGTAAGACTATAAATACTCTCTACCTCCCAAGGTAGAGAGTTGGAGCTCATAATAAGATTTTTCTTTCTCTCACTAAAGTTCCCAAACCTCTAACTTTCTCTCTCTAGAAATCATCTTGTACGCCTACTTTATTTATGGTTTGATGTGTACGTGAAATCCAATATGTTACAAATGATATCAAGAGCCATGGTTAGATCATCTCTTACATATCCTTGGATTTCTAGTGGTTTTTAGATGGTTTTTGAGTTTGAAAAAGTTTAGTGGTTTTTGCATCATTTGGTTCATTTCTAGTGTTAAACTTTGAATTTTGAGTGTACTTTTGTGTTTAGGATCATTGTATGTGCTTGGGTTTTGATTTGGTAAGCTAGAATCACTGTGGTTGAGCTTGTTTTGGATTGAAAAGTGTGTTTTTAAAGTTTTTCTTGGTAGCGACTTGGGTCTCAGAGTGATTTTCATGCTAGCGCCTTGCTTCAATAAAAGGTAGCGAGCTGTAGTGAGTTTTCGTAGCGACTTGGTCCTAGCGACTTATCTCTCTAGACAAGCCGACAAACAGTACACTTAGTGGATTCTCCACTACGGGTAGCGACTTGGTAAGGTAGCGACTTGCTTTCAATTTTGATAGCGACTTGTTCTTTAAGTTTCTTAGCGACTTGGTGTTAGCGATTTGGACCTTAGCGAGTTGCTATTTAGCGACTTGACATCTTAGCGACTTGGTGCATAGCGACTTGCTGTCAAAATTCTTAGCGATTTGGAACTTAGCGACTTGTTTTGTTATTACTTAGCAACTTAGTGCTTAGCGACTTGGTTCAAGGATTCTTAGCGACTTGGTTGACTTTTTTGTGTAATACGGTTTTCTCTTGATTTAGTAAAATCCCGTGAAAGAATCTATTTTTCGGTTTAATCATTGAGTTATAAAATCCCGTGTAATCTTTAAACATGTCTACCAACGTACCTACAATAATCTCCACTGTTGCCGAGGATGTTCAAGTAGCTGGTTCAGATACTCTTCCACCCATGCTTGACAGAACTGACTACGACTCTTGGGCTCAAAGAATCAGATTGTACTTTCTTGGAAAGGAAAATGGGGTCAACATTCTCAAATCGATTGATGAAGGACCTTATCAGATTGAGACTACAAGAGACTTAATTGACACAGCTGCAGATGGAACAATGATCTATGGGATAGCAGACCAAAGACATATGATGAGCTCAATGATAAGGAGAAAAAGAGATTCGATGCTGATATCAGGCTTCTAACATCATACTTCAAGGTCTTCCAAAAGATATCTACAAGCTTATCAATCACAACAGAAAGCCAAGGCGCAGTGTGGGATAATGTCAAGATGTTTCTTTCTGTTTCTGAATTAACTATGGAAGACAGAGAATCACAATTGTATGATGAATTTGAGCACTTCAAGATGAAACCGGATGAGAGTGTCTATGAGTATTACGTGAGATTCCACAAGCTTGTTAATGACATGAGGAACATCAGAATGACTATGCCAAACATTCAACTGAACTCAAAGTTTGTGAACAACATGAATCCCGAATGGCACAAGTTTGTCACCTTTGTGAAGCTAACCAAAGGATTGAAGAATACAAACTATGAGCAACTCTATGCCTTCCTTCTTCAGAATGAGAGACATGCTATGTTTGAAAAAAGGATTCTTGATCAGTTCAAAACCAACCAGGGAGATACAAGCTCATCAAATGATTCAACTGCCTTCTACTCAAACATTGGAATTACCACCAAAGCATCTCAAGTTATACCCATGGGTGATGGCAATCACAAACTCATTCCTGATTCAAGGTTCAAACAAGCTGATGCTGATGCAGCCGTGGGACACTACATTAATCAACTGGCCCTTATGGTTAAACAAAACTTGACTCTCAGTCCACATACCAACAGTCTTCACACTAACAATGAGATC
>OU343216.1:160828029-160898201 GCA_910596185.1 Chrysanthemum makinoi
AACGAGTAATGACGTAAACTTGTAGACATAAACTTATACACCAGACGATAAAACTTTATAAACGTTTTACTAAATTTACAACATTGTCGCCACAAACGGATAAGACTGTGTATCTAGGTCACGCCCAATTTTCTACAAATATATTATATATTTTCAATATCGATTGGAATGTTTATGTTGACACATCATATTTTCTAAGTACGAGCTAGAATAGATCTAAGTATGCTTAAACATTCTTGTAAAATAAATACAATTATTTTAAACAAATATTATTGACACATGAAATGCTTTTTAAAACTTACATTGGTCTTCTAATTACAAATGAATAAGTGTTAAGTCATATTTAAACTTTTGTTAAATACATCTATTTTTACAATTAATAGCAACATGAAAATAAATGAATACGTACACTTAATATATAACCTTTGTTCTTGATATTTAGAGAAGTTGATAATATCTTTTTGCATATGTACTCACTTTTCGTACATCGTCATTCGGTTATCATCAAACCGAAGTCTTGTTCATCCTTGATATCTTTTTCTGCATGTACCCTTCCAAGTATTATCATTTGGTCATCATTAAATCAAAGTCAAAATTCCTTCCTTGAGATTCCTTCATGTCATCCTTCCTAAGCCGAAATCCACCCAATTCCTTATAAATTGTTCTAAGATAAATGATGCCACATCAACAACAACAACAACAACAACAAACAATTAAAATTTATAAAGTTAGTTAAACTTTATCGGGTCTTAAGCATAAAGACTAAATTGCCGTATTATAATTAGGTTTGGCATTAGCCGGGTAGTACACTACCAATAATTGATTTAATTCCTCTCACTACTACCAGGTAAGTTTCATAGCCCCTACTTTAATCATTTTTATACTTTGTTTTGGGGAAGATACACTCATTTTACTTAAATAATTTAATTATGAAATTGTGCATTTCCATGCATACTATGCTTTATGATTGATATGTTTAAAGATACATCTACAATGATGTTTTATGGACCATACCATAATGCTTGACTTAGAATATTACGGATTTAGCCTAAGTCCTTAGATCCCACATTGCCCTTTTATGAACCGTCCAATTCGATGGGAAGCGAATGTTATAAATAGATCTATTAGGGATGACTCTAGAGTTGGCCGCGCATGTGGTCAGTACATATATGTCGGAACCGAGTGTATTGGGATAAACACTGCCATGGGCTACTTATTTGTATGACTTCTTTTGCATACGAAAGCAGTCATAGCCGGTTGCATGAAATTGTTCTTGGCGTAATAGATTTATAATATATTATATTATATTTGTAATGTGCATATACCGCATATGGTCCACTAATGAAATTCTTTTATGAAATGTAATCATAAATTTTATGACATTATGCAAGACGTAATGGTCATCAAAACCAAATGTTAAATGGTGTACTGAAGTGCCTTTTAAATAAACCTATGAACTCACCAACCTTGTGTTGACACTTTTTAGCATGTATCTTCAGGTTTTGAGGTGATAGCTTATCTTTGGAGGCGCAAGGCAAGGGCATGGCATGGTCATAGATGACTATGATTTATGTAATTGGGACTACATTTTGGTAATGGGCCATTTTCCGCACCAAATCAATAATGTAAACATTGTTTTTAAGAAATGAATAAAAGTTTATTTATGAAAATCCTTTGTTCTATGCTTATGTTGTGATATCAATTTAGTAGCACTCCCAATACTTGTAATAACCGTGAGAGCCATTTTGGGAATTATTGATGATATATTTATGTATATCATATCAGAAGAATAATTGTCCTAATCTTTCAAAACAACCCTTTAAGTATTGGGACATATTGCTAAGCGTAATAACTAAGCTAAGTATTTCAAAATTCATTGAACCTGATTTGAATATAGATTGATCACCTATATTGACAGGGATAGTGATGAAGTGTATAAATACTACATGGGTTTTTGTCTATCGTGCAAAACACTTAAAACACTAAAATATGCAGCAAAATACAAAATATATCCAAGGTTGTATTTTATATATTTGGATGCAAAATGTTTAGCAGATGAAAAGCGAGCTAAGTTTGCATAATTGGCGCTTTAGGACCCTCAACTTAAATCTTGACAAAATCAGTCCCTGAGCATTTGTTTTGGAATAAAAGTTAACCCAAGTCCTTTTAAAATCAAAATTTATCAAAAATGATCCTTGGGTAAAAAGTTTGGAGAATTTACAAGTTTGGTCCTTCAAGTTTCAAAATTGGCAAAAATAGTCCTTGGGTATTTAAAATGGAAACTTATAAATATTCTGTATTTTGTTTAAACCCTTTTGATAACTTTTTGGGAAATTAGGTTTCAACCCTTCAAAATTCGAGAAAATACAATTTTGGTCCTTGGCTTTTACCACTTAAAACAAACGGACCTTTGTATTATTTACCCAACCCAAACCCCTTGGCCATTTCCTTTGAAACACACCCCGGTATTTTTAATGCCAAACCTCGAATGATCGAACCATACCACTCTGTTCTTCCTACAACTGACCATGAAACCGCCCCTCCTCGGTTTTACCACCACACGGCAACCACTTTCCACCTACCACCTATACTACTCTCAAAACTCATCCCCTCCTCTTGTACACCCCACTAAGCAAATGCTTCCCACAATCTACACCTCCATCCTTACTCATAAACTTTGCTTTTTTGCTTCCTCAACTGACCCCATACCTACTATCTAAATTGTTCCACACTCCACAAACATCCACAATTCTTTAATTGCAAAACTGCATGCTCCCACTCAAATAGATATTTTGGCTAAAAGTCCAAATGGATTTATGAGAATTTGATGAATCCAATGGCCAAGATCAAGTGGGAAATATTCAGAGTCGAAAGGAACTCTAAAAGATCAATATAGAGAAAGAATGGAGCAATGTGGATAGTATCTAGTGTAAATTTTTCTTAGCTTATGTCGACTTAATTATGTTTTAATTTCCAGTAAAAAATTTAGCTTTCAAGTACTTTGTTTAAGTGTTTTCAGTGTATGTGAATCTATTTCCAATAATCAATTTCAGTATTAAGTCATCTTTTCAGTTTATGCAAATTTCCTTTCTTAAATTCTCAATATGTTTGAATGTTGTTATTAGTTGTTGTTTTGGACTCATAATCTCATATAAGCTCCTTATATAGCTTGTGTAAGCTATTAGAAACCTTAAAATTAGGTTGTAGTGTTAAAAACAAATTTACAAAAGTGAGATAAAAAAATTGAAAATTCAAAAATCAGGTGAAGATGCTTGGATAGTGGAGAAGCAGGTATATTCGGATTGCTTACAGGTTAGAGGCTTAGTAATATAGGAGTGTTTCTTTGGTCCTTGGTTCTCGGTAGGTTTGCTTGATGCAAGTTGTAAGCTAAATTCTTGATTTTTAGCAATTTCTTGTGCTTTTTACACTATTAGTTTACTGATTTTATGCTTATTTGGTCTTATGATATGATAATATAAAATTTGAAAACAGAGTTTGGGTCTAAATCATTAGGTTGCTTTGGAAATCACAAATTAGGTTTCATATAAATTTTTGGATTTCTTGATAGATTAGCATTCCATTATGCTTGTTGTTGTTTGTTGTTGTTATATGTCATATTAGTTCAATATAGCTCAGTGCAGTCATAAAATACAGTCCTTATTAGTGTAATAGTCAAAATAGCTTTTAATTTTCAATAATTTGTTGTGCATTGGATTTATAGGTTCAAACTCATCATATTAGTGTATAAGTTGTTTATCTTGCTTAATTTAGTTTCACATAAGCTTATTATAGCCTATGAGATTAGAAGGATCAAAGTTCATATAAGTCAACTTGTTAGTGTAACTTAAAAGTCAAAATTTCTCATTTGCAGTTTTGAATAAACTTGAGAATTTTGTGCTCAATATTAAGTTTTAGCTTATCATCTTTGGATATTAGTATTTTGCTTATCTTCACTAGAATAATTTTAGTTTATTTTTATTCAAACATAAACTGCTTTTGTGTTTTTCTTTAAGCTCTTTTTTCGAAAATCTCCCCTATCGGGGAGTTGGTGTTATCTAGCTGATTTCACAAGCTCACCTGAGCTTATTAGTGGGATCCGGGGCTTACTTAGCTTTGGAAAGCTCTCATAGGCTTTCTCTTTAGTCCGTGCTTATTTTCCACTTTGCGACTTATTTAATAGGTGCTACTAGCTTTAGTTTTGTCCATTTCTCAGTATCACTGATGGATACTTGCTTGAGAAAATAGTGAAATGTGGCCTTTCATAAGCTCATCATAAGCTCACCAGGTGGACCCCATGTGAGAGCTTTGGCTTTTTGGACACCCACCAGCTCAACTCAATCCCACGTTCTCATTTTGAGCTTTGAAGCTTTGCCCTAGCTTAATCTTGAAAATCACTTGAGCCATTTTGGTTTTGACTTGTTGGATTTGGAATTGCTTATTTGCTTATTGTAACAGTGAATCCCTTAGTGTCATTTTGCTCATTCCTAGTTCATTTAACTTATTTAGAGCTTATTTTACCCTTGTTAGCAGCTTGTAGCTTGTTTTGAGCTTAATTCCCATTTTGAGCTCAAAAGTTCAACAGTAAACCCATAAGCTTAAACTGCTTTATTTGGCATTTTCACAAAAGTTGTTTTCATAAAAGTTACTCATTTTCATAGTTAAGTAAGGTTTATAAAAGAAAAATCAAAAAAATCAACTTTAAAAATAGTGATAGCGTTTATTTAATATAATTTAGCTTTTAATTTTCTTTTCACTTATTAAGCACTTATATGTTTTTATATATTTCTTAAGTTTTTGGCATATAAAAGTATTTTTATGAATTTTCTCAGATTTTTCCTTTGTCATCTAGTATTTTTAATAATTAATAATAGTTTAATTAATAATTAATTAATATTAAAGTATTAAATAGTAAAATTAATTTTATTAAGTAAAACCATGTTTTTATATTTTTCCTAGCTTTATTAACTTAATTAGAACCTATAAAAACTAATCTTATAATTTTCCCTTTTTATTTTCTAATTTTAATCCTTTAATTAGTTTAATTAGATTTGAATTATTAATTAAGTTTTTAATTTATAAAACCTTCAATAAAAGACAAAAATATTTGTTTTTAATTTTTATAAATCTTTTAAGTTGTTCTAGATTTTTAGAAAATAAATTTGTAATTTTCTTAGTTTGTTTTGTATTATAAATCCTTTTTAGATTAATTAAACTAAATTTTAAATAAGTTTAAAATAGTTTTGATTAATTAATTAATATTAAATTAATATAATATTAGTAAAATATTTTCTTTTTAGATTTTAATTTTCTTTAAGTTTAAAAAGTTTTAAAATTTTCATTTTAGTTTTAAACTTGTCATTTTAAGTCCCTGTAGTTTTAAATTTACATTTTATTTTCTTGCTATACCGCGTTTGTTTTAATCGATTGTTGTACTTTATAGCTTTGTATCCAAATACAATTCCAAACAATCAGTAGTTTAATTATCAACCAAAATCCTTACAGATCATTATCCTCGAGTGATCATTCTACGAACATTTTCACACACCATTCAACCTCCGGTGGGACTTAACGACGGGAATCCACTAAATTCCAAGTTGTATTGAGTCCATAATATTTGACTTTTGTTGACTAAAACCTTTGGTCAATATTTCTTGACATTTGAAGAATTTGAACGATGTTTGAAGCCATTGGCGTGTTTTAAACATATTTAGACCAATACTTGCACATATACCACCTTTTGTAAACAGTTTTTGTAAAGTTATCAAAATCAAAAAGTTATTAACACTTTTCCTGAAGTGTTAACAACACCAAAAAATATAAAACAACAAAACAATCGTAACGTTTTCTATCTGTATTTTCTTTAGGTGATTCTTAAGAATACGATTTGGTTAAACGAGACGATACCAAAATATATCCAAAAGTATTTAAACCCTTAGCACAAATCCATACCTACGCCTTTTTAGTGGTACTTAATAAATACATAAAAATCAACCGCCAAACCAAGGCGGAACACCTACCAACTGGGTGTGTGAACATTAATAAGTTCCCAATCTTAAAGATCAAAACTTGCCTTTGTATCCTTGTGATTTGGTATACCTTTTTAAAAGCCATTCATTTGTGATTATTGGTTTAAGATCACTTGTCGTTTTGCCTCGCATTTGTTTTTGAAAACTGATTTTTATACTTAGTGCATGCTTGCTCGTTCTTTCCAGCTCCATTCCACTTTCAGAGCTTGTAAGTATTCCGTAAGCGTAGGGGCGTTCTCGCTCCTTGGCGTGGCCCGAGCGTCTAGCACCACCACCCCCGCGTAATAATGGCGGAAGATAAACCGATGACTGAGCTTCTCCAAGCACCCATCGAGGGTTACGGAGATGCCATTGTTGTCCCACCAGCCATCGTGGCGATACCTTCGAATCAAACCGGGTTGCTTAATCTTGTAACCCAAAGCCAATTTATGTTTTGGCGGGCGACCATGCACATATTCGATGTTTCAACAAGATTGCATCGACCATCAAATACAAGAATGTCCCACATGAAGCAATTAAACTTCTTCTGTTCCCATTCTCTTTAGAGGGACAAGCCCGGATTTGGCTTGAGAAACAACCCCCACGTTCCATTGAGACATGGGAGGATTTAGTCACTAAGTTTGTTAACGAATTCTATCCTCCATCCCGAACTACAAGTCTTAAGAATGAGATAATGAAATTCACTCAAAGATTTGATGAATCATTCGGTGAGGCATGGGATCGTTACAAGAGTTGCTCGAAAGTGTCCACATCATGGTTTTCCGATTAATGCAAATGGATACTTTCTACAATGGTCCGAGCCAAGTGACCAAGACTCTTTAAATGCCTCAGCGGAGGTAATTTCGAGCAAGACCACAAAAGAAGCCTTGCAAATCATAGAAAACAAGTCCTGTCATACATGCTGAGCAAAGACATATCAGTCTCAGTCTAATGCGGGACCTTCTACTTCATCTCACGTGAGTACATCTAGCACCGATGCTAAGATTGACAAACTCAGGATGCTATTCAGGCTTTAGTTCTTGCTAACCAAAAGAAAGTCACTTTCACACAGACACCATCACATGGTGTAGTGAAGAAAGTCGAGGTCGTGTCACTTGTGGTGGCCCTCATGCATACTACAACATCTTTGCGCCACCGATGGTAGTCCGTTTGAAGCCAATACTATAGCGGTACTTCATCGGAGGTAATCAATACCGTCCTCAAAATGAATCAAACTACCGTGCTAATACTTATCGAGGACCACGGTTTTAACCAGAATCCTAACATGCAAAACCGGAACCAACCTAGAATGAACCAAGGTTATCAAAACCAAGGTAATTTCTATCCCGAACCAAATCAAGGTTTCCAACATCAAGGAAACTTTAATCAAAACAATTTCAATCGAGGTAATCAATTTCATGGAAATATGAATCGACCAAGGAATTTCAACAACAAGGTTATAATCAAAACATACGGCCTCAAAATTTCCCTCCACCTCTCCAGCATCAACATCCATGAGCTTTAAACAATTCATGAAGTCTCAGAAGAGACAACAGATTGTTGATCGTCGGATCAATGAACTAAAGAAGTCTTTAAATGATCAACCCTCGGGCTCGTGGAAAACTTCGAGAACAACGATCGCTAACCCGAGGGGCGATGCTAAAGCGATCACAACCAGAAGTGGTGCTTCATATGATGGACCCGCTATTCCTACTACCTCTTCTTCTTCTCTCCCAAAGGTAGTGGAAAGTGAACCTGAGGCAACAAAGGACCAAGTGCAACCCACTAGCTCACGAGAACGCAGCACATGTCCATCCTCAAGTAGTCCGAAACAAATCCAAACCAGGTTGTTTTGAACCTCCCTGGCAGTCCGTTGAAACCCCAAATCCAAAACGTCTATTCCTTACCCATCACGTTTAAATGAGAAAAAGCTCCGCGAAAAAGCCAGTCATCAAATGGACAAATTTTTTCAAATTTTCCAAGAACTACATTTGACATAAGCTTTGCGGATGCTATCATGCTGATGCCCAAGTTTGCATCAACTCTCAAACACATGTTAAGCAACAAGGAAAAACTGTTTGAAATGGCTAAAACTCCTCGAACGAGAACGCGCTCAGCTAGTTCTAGAAGCTTCCGAGAAAGCTTGGAGATCTGGAAAATTTCTTCCTTGTGTTTTCCAGAATGATTGAATGCTTTGCCCTGGCGATCTTGGTGCAAGCATCAATCGATGCCTCATTCGATATGGAAGAAACTTTCTCTTCCGAACTTATTCCTACCGCATGACTCTTGAGCTTGGATCGTTCAATATCGGCGTCCTCTTGGCATCGCAGGATGTATTCGGAAAGTAGGAAAGTTCCATTTTCCGACTTTGTGGTTGTTGACTTGATGCCGATCATCGGGTTCCCTCATTGTTGGCGAGGATTCCGAGAACGGGCCGTGCTCTCATTGATGTATTGAAGCAAGAAATCACATTACGTGTGGGTAATGAAGTCATGCCCTAACCTTGATCAAACTTCGAGGTACTCCGCAAACTATGATTCAGTGGTTGCTGAATAGATATCATTGATGTTGCTTCGAAGAGTACTCTCAAGAGTCTCGGTTATGTTCAAAATTCTTCAAGTGATAATCTCACTCATTCATCTCAACCCATCATTGCCAATTCTACTCCTTCTCTCACTCCGTTTGAGGGAAGTGACTTCATATTGGAAGAAATTGAAGCATACTTGTCTAGTGATTCTGTTTCATGGGAAATTGATCACGCTCCCATCGACATTGAGGGGATATTCTTCTCCTGAGGAGTTGCTCAATGATGATCCTTCATCATCCCTCCCGGTGAGCTTCATAATAAGGAAGTCAAGTCAGTTGAGAAAACTCAAGAATTTCACGAGGTTGAACTTAAGGACTTACCACCTCCTCTCGAGTATGCATTTCTTGAGGGTGATGATAAATTACCCGTCATTATTGCTCGAGATTTGAGTAAAGATGAAAAGATGCTTTAATAAAGGTCTTGAAGTCACACAAGCAAGCAATTTCTTGGAAACTCTCAGACATTAAGGGTATCAACCCTGAGTTTTGTACTCACAAAATCTTGATGGAGGATGATTTCAAACCAGGCGTCAACATCGAGAGAAGGGTGAATCCTAAGATTCATGAGGTGATCAAACAAGAGGTTCTCAAACTTCTTGATGCGGTTTAATTTACCGATCTCCGATAGTCCTTGGTCGATCCCATCCTGTGTTCCAAAAGGGTGGCATAACTGTTGTCACAAATGAAGAAAAGAAGTTAATTCCAACTCGTTGGTTACGGGATGGCGTGTGTGTGTATTGACTATCATAAGTTAAACGAAGCCACCCGTGAAGACCATTTTCCTCTACCCTTCATGGACCAAATGCTTGAGAGATTAGCAGGGAACGAATACTATTGTTTCCTAGATGGTTTCTCGGGTATTTTCAGATCCCCATTGATCCACAGGATCAAGAAAAGACCATTCACCGCCCATACGAACTTTTGCCTACGACGTATGCCTTTTGGCCTATGTAACGCTCCCGGCACGTTCCAACGATGTATGATGGCAATTTTCCACGACATGATCGGGAAACAATGGAGGTGTTTATGGATGACTTCTCGGTCATTGGGGACTCATTTCAAACATGTCTCTCCCATTTAGAAAAATGCTAAAACGGTGTGAAGACACCAATCTTTGTCTAAACTGGGAAAAGAGCCATTTTATGGTCAAGGAAGGAATTGTCCTAGGCCATAAGATTTCCAAAAATGGGATTGAGGTTGACAAAGCGAAAGTGGATGTCATTGCCAAATTGCCTCATCCCACTACCGTCAAAGGTATTAGGAGTTTTTGGGTCATGCGGTTTTATGATTCATACAAGATTTTCTAAAATCGCTTCGGCCTATGACTCATCTCCTTGAGAAGGATGCTCCTTTTATCTTCCACTGAGTGCATCGAAGCTTTTGAAACATTAAAGAAAAAGCTTGAAGCACCCATTCGTTGCCCGACCGGGATTTACCCTTTGAACATGTGCGATGCAAGTGATTTTGCTATCGGTGCGATCACGGAACGTAAAACCAAGCATTTTCGACCTATCCACTACGCGAGTAAGACTATGATGAAGCTCAAACCCATTACACACTACGTAAAAAGAGCTACTAGCCGTGGTGTACGTTTGAGAATTTTGGCCATACTCTTGACCAAATGTGAAGTGTATACGGATCACTCGGCTCTCAAATATCTCTTTGCAAAACAAGATGCAAAGCCGAGATTGCTCCGTTGGGTTCTCCTCCTGCAAGAATTTGATATCATTATACGTGATAAAAAGGAGCCAGAAACCTAGCACGATCATCATCGATTAGAAAACCCACACCAAGATGTTTTCAGAAAAATAAATGAAACATTTCCTCTCAGACTTCAATGCGGTTACTTTTCGTGGAAACTCTACCCCATGGTTTGCTTGACTTCCAAATTACCATGCGGGAAACTTCATAGTGAAAGGAATGTCGACCCAACAAAAGAACAAATTCTTCAAGGATGTTAAACATTACTGGGCGACCTACTTATTCAAAATCTGTGTGGATCAAGTCATCAGACGATGTGTTTATGGACAGAAGCTATGGACATTCTCAAAGCTTGCCATGTTGGACCCACTGGGGGCCATCATAGTCCAAACTACACTGCCAAAAAGGTGTTTGATTCCGGATTTTATTGGCCCACGATTTACAAAGATGCCAGAATTTGTCAAAACTGTGGCGCTTGTCAACGTCACGGAAATATCTCACAAAGAAATGAAATGCCGCAAAACGCCATTCAAGTGTGTGAGATCTTTGACATCCGGGGCATTGACTTTATGGGGCCATTTCCATCATCTCGAGGAAACAAATACATACTTGTGGTCGTTGACTATTTGTCAAAATGGGTTGAAGCGAAAGCTTTACCCACCAATGATGCCCGAGTTGTTGTGAAATTCTTAAAATCTCTTTTTGCTAGGTTTGGAACTCCACGAGCTATAATCGGTGATCGTGGTACGCATTTCGCAATGACCAATTTGATGGAGTCATGCAAAGTATGGTGTAACCCACCGTCTCTCTTTGCGATACCACCCCGAACAAGTGGGCAATGGAAGTTTCTAACGAGGTATAAAAATTACGGAAAGGACGGTAGAAAACCGTGCCTCTTGGTCGGATAAGCTAGATGACCTCACGGGCCTTCCGTGCGGCTATAAAACACCCATCGGTGTACTCCATCAAGCTAGTGTATGCGGAAGGCGTGTCACCCGGTTGAGCTAGAGCACAAAGCATCTGGGCCTTAAAACATGCCAACTTCGATATTGAATAGTGGTGAATACCGGAAAGTTCAAATGAATGAATTAAATGAACTGCGTGATCAAGCATACGAGAACTCTTTGATCTACAAAGAAAAGACAAAGAAGATTCATGACTCCAAATTCAAGAACCGCGTTTTCAGCGTCGGTGGAGTCCTTCCAATTCAAGATTGAAGATTTTCTCGGGGAAAACTAAAATCCGTGGTCCGGATCATTCACCATCACTAATGTATTTCCTTATGGAACCATTGAGTTATCTCAACCCGATGGTCCAAATTTTAAAGTGAATGGTCATCGATTGAAGCACTATTTTGGAGAGACATTCCACCCATGGTTGTCTCGGATCTCAAACTTTCCCCATGGACCAATGAATTAGGAATCGATCAGAGAAGCGACTTGAATCAAAAACATAGCACACCATATGGGTTTTCACCCATATTTAAACTTCTTTCTACTTTCTACCACCCTAGCTGGGAGTTGCCCATTTGTTGTATATAAGTTTTCAATCAAAAATAATAATAATAATAATAATAATAAATAAAAAATCCCACAAAAATAATGGTAGTAGTATTTCCTTTTTCGTTTTATGTTTAAAACTGCCATGCGGTACTTTGAATATTGAGGGCAATATTCATTTCTAGTGTGGGGGAATTCTCAATTTTATCATGTATATTACCATCTTATTCCCCATTTTGGCCAAATTTTTTTTTGGTAAGTATTTTGCACTTACTATTCACGGTTATCAGTCCGCCATGTCTAATAAACAAAAGGATTGGCTAAATACTCATCATTTTTGCACTTACTCAGCTTACGGTTATCAGTCCCCCATTTCTAGTGTGTAAATACTCATCATTTTTGTCTTATCTGAGCTGCCAAAACACTTAAAAACACTAAAATATGAAGCAAAATACAAAATATCAAGGATTGTATTTTATATATTTTGAATACAAAATGTTTAAAAACAGATGAAAAGCTAAGTTTGCATAATGGCAGCTTTCAGTCCCTCAACTTTCAAATCTTGACAAAATCAGTCCCTGAGCATTTGTTTTGGAATAAAATTCAACCCAAGTCCTTTTAAAATCAAAATTTATCAAAAATGATCCTTGGGTAAAAAGTTTGGAGAATTTACAAGTTTGGTCCATCAAGTTTCAAAATTGGCAAAAATAGTCCTTGGTTATTTAAAAATGGAAACTTATCAAATTATACCCTTGTACTATTCACATGTTACAATTTAAACCCTTTTGATAACTTTTGGGAAATTACAGTTTCAACCCTTCAAGAATGGAAAATACAATTTTGGTCCTTGGCTTTTACCACAAAAACAAACGGACCCCTTTGTATTGACCCAACCCAAAACCCTTGGCCCATTTTACGCTAAGCCCAAAACACCCCCGGTATTTTTAATACGTGTCAAACCCATCAAACCCCACCCTTTCTGTTCTTCCCTCACACCCCGCCAAACCGAAAGCCTCCTCCTCCATGGTTTTTACCACCCGCATGACCACCTTTCACCTCACCACCCCACCTATACTACTCTCCGGCTCATCCCCTCCTCTTGTACACCCACTAAGCATTTAATGCTTCCCCCTCAATCTACACTCCATCCTTACTCACAAACTGTTTTTGCTTTTCACCCAACCCGTACACCTACTATCTAAATTGTTCTCTACACCTCCACAAACATCCACAATTCTTTAATTGCAAAAACCTGCTGCTCCCACTCAAATAGATATTTTGGCGCCAAAAGTCCAAATGGAAGTTTATGATGAATTTGATGAATCCAATGGCCAAGATCAAGTGGGAAATATTGAGGAGGTGAAAAGGAATTCTAAAAGATCAATATAAAGAAAGAATGGAATAATGTGGATAGTATCTAGTGTAAATTTTTCTTAGCTTATGTCGACTTAATTATGTTTAATTTCCGTGTAAAATTTAGCTTTCAAGTACTTTGTTTAAGTGTTTTCAGTGTATGTGAATCTATTTCCAATAATCAATTTGATATTAAGTCATCTTTTCAGGTTATACAATTTCCTTTCTTAAATTCTCAATATGTTTGAATGTTGTTATTAGTTGTTGTTTTGGACTCATAATCTCATATAAGCTCCTATATAGCTTGTGTAAACTATTAGAAACCTTAAAATTCAGTTGTAGTGTTAAAAAACAAATTTACAAAAGTGAGATAAAAAGGTGAAAATTCAAAAATCGGTGAAGATGCTTGAAGATATTGGGCAGGGTATATTCTGATTGCCTGGGTTAGAGGCTTAGTGGTAAGCTATAGGAGTGTTCTTTGGTCCTTGGTTCTCATAGGTTGCTTGGATGCAAGTTGTAAGCTAAATTCTTGATTTTTAGCAATTTATTGTGCTTGTGCTTTTTACACTATTAGTTTACTGATTTTATGCTTATTTGGTCTTATGATATGATAATATAAAATTTGAAAACAGAGTTTGGGTCTAAATCATTAGGTTGCTTTGGAAATCACAAATTGATTTCATATCAGGTGTTTGGATTTCTGATAGATTAGCATTCCATGTATGCTTGTTGTTGTTGTTTGTTATCCTTATACTAAGTCCTATTAGACCTTTTAAGTCATAAAATAGGTACTTATTAGTGTAATAGTCAAAATAGCTTTTAATTTTCAATAATTTGTTGTGCATTAGGATTTATAGGTTTAAACTCATCATATTAGTGTATAAGTTGTTTATCTTGCTTAATTTAGTTTCACATAAGCTTATTATAGCCTATTGATAGATTAAAAGGATCAAAAGTTCATATAAGTCAACTTGTTAGTGTGCTTAAAAGTCAAATTTCATTTGCGGTTTTGAATAAACTTGGGAATTTTAGTGTGCTTTTAATATCAAGTTTTAGCTTATCATCTTTTGGGATATTAGTATTTTCTTTTATCTTCACTAGAATAATTTTTGTTTTTTATTCAGCTTATAAAGCTGCTTATTTGATAGCTTGTTTTAAGCTTTAAACTCCATGTCTGAAGTGGGTTGGTTGTATCGACTTATTTTCATAAGCTCACTTCGAAACTTATTGTTGGGCTCCACTTTGTGTTCTTTAGTTTTTTGTGTAGCTCACCCACCCATCTCAAAGGTTAAGGGCTTATATTGTGCTTTGCAGCTTATTTCATAAGCTGCTACTAGCTTTTGTTTGTCCCATTCACGGTGTGCTTTGAATACTGGTGTATTACAAGCTTGTTCTCAAGGCTTCCAAAAGCTCATTAGTGGGTCCCACTTTGAAAGCTTTGGCTTTTGAATAGCTCGACAAGCCATCTCAATACTTCAGTCCTTATTTTGGGCTTTTGACTTATTTCATAAGCTTAAATTGCTTGTAGAATTGTCTGTGAACTGTTTGGTTATTGTAGGATTTGAATTTGCTTATTTTCCATTTGTAGCTTATTAGAGGTACTTTCTTGTTTGTTTTAGCTTATTCTAAGTTCATCTCATTTGGTCATAGCAAAAGTACCTTTGGTTCCAACTGTGAAGCTTATTTCAAGCTTGTTTGAGCTTGAAAAATCAATTTAAGCTCAAAAGCATCATTGTTAAGCCCATAAGCTTCATTTGCTTATTTGGCATTTTCACAAAGTTGTTTTCATAAAGTTGCTCATTTTCATCAGTAAAAAATAGGTTTATAAAAGAAAAATCAAGAAAATCCACTTTAAAATAGTGGCAGTTTATTTAATATAAATTAGCTTTTTAATTTTCTTTTTAGCTTATTATTAAGCACTTATATGTTTTTATATTTTTCTTAAGTTTCTGTCATATTAAAGTATTTTTAGGAATTTTCTGAGATTTTTCCTTTGTCATCTAGTATTTTTAATAATTAATAATAATTTAATTAATAATTAATTAATATTAAAGTATTAAATAGTAAAATTAATTTTATTAAGTAAAACCATGTTTTTATATTTTTCCTAGCTTTGTTAACTTAATTAGAACCTATAAAAATTAGTCTTATAATTTTCCTTTTTATTTTCTAATTTTAATCCTTTAATTAGTTTAATTAGATTTGAATTATTAATTAAGTTTTTAATTTATAAAACCTTAGCTAAAAGACAAAAATATTTGTTTTTAATTTTTATAAATCTTTTAAGTTGTTCTAGATTTTTAGAAAATAAATTTGTAATTTTTCTTAGTTATTTTTGTATTATAAATCCTTTTTAGATTAATTAAACTAAATTTTAAATAAGTTTAAAATAGTTTTGATTAATTAATTAATATTAAATTAATATAATATTAGTAAAATATTTTCTTTTTAGATTTTAATTTTCTTTAAGTTTAAAAAGTTTTAAATTTTCATTTTATACCCTTTAGTTTTAAACTTGTCATTTTAAGTCCTTAATAGTTTTTAAATTTACAATTTTATTTACTTGCTATACACGTTTGTTTAATCTAATTGTTGTGCTTTATACTGTATCAAATACAATTCCAAACAATCGGTAGTGTAATTATCAACCAAAATCCTACAGATCATTATCCTCGGTGATCATTCCACCGAGCGTTTCACACACCATTCACCTCCGGTGGGACTTAACGACGAATCCACTAAATTCAAGAAATTGTATTGAGTCCATAATAGTTGACTTTTTGTTGACTAAAACCTTTGGTCAATATTTCTTGTTGTTTGGGCGAACCACAACCGTTGAAACCGTTGTAATAAACAAACATAATCGGATTCTCGGGATCCCGAAAACTAGGTGGTGATGCATATAAGCGGTTTCAGCCAAATCACCATGCAAAAATGCATTCTTGACATCAAACTGATGAACAGGCCAATGTCGAGAAATAGCTAAACTAAGAACATTCCGAATGGTGCCCGACTTAACAACCGGACTAAAAGTCTCATCAATAATACTAAACGAATAAAAAAAATTGCGGAAGCAGAGAGTGGATCGGTTAGGGTTGATACCATGTAAGTTTGTGTATATTGAATGAATAATAATGTTTTGTACATCAAGATTATATAGGATACATAACGGGCCTAATATACAATAGGCCAAATACTAATCCTAATACTAATAGTCTAACAGTTTGTAATTGGTTGCATAATATGCTCACAATTATTAAGATTTTAACTGAAAAGCTGGATTGATGTTTACTCGGATATTTAAACTGTATCTAAAAACCCGATATACAAACAACCTAAACCTCAATTTTCAAAACTCTTATTCGGATGTATATCATATTAAGGGTGGTGGCAATGGGGGCGGCATGGAGCTCGGCATGCTCCATGCCGAAGTGGAACACCGCCGCCACATACACGACTTGAATGCGGCATGGAGGAGATCGGTATGAGATGTCGAAGAAGCATGGGAAATGGTGGGGAGAATATAGCCGTTCAACGGCTTCTTTGCTGACCGTTGGAGGATTTTTTTTTTTAATTTTTTTTTCTTTTCCTTTTTTTTTACCTATTTAAACACTACCCATTTATCATAATTTCATACAAACAAAACACCTACATTTTTACTCAAACAAATCACTACAATACTCTAAAACAAAATGTCTTCATCCTCCTCTTCCTTATCCGAGGACGAGTTAGTTTTTCCCTCCGACTCTTCCGAAATATTGTTATCCACAGGTTCTACCCTATCAACCTCATGGGCTTTTGCATAGGCTCATGGGCTTACTACATAAGCCTAGCATTAAATACATACTTATAAGCCTAATTAAGCAACCTATTATATATAAATGACTAACACTTGAAATACTAGTTACAAGTAATCCTAACAGTTAAGTAATATATCTTACGGTATCGAAGATCGTCTATGATTTCAACTCTAACATGTTGATGTTGTGGATGAGCACAGATCAAAACAATAAGTAATCTACTCAAAACCAAACATACAAATTAAAATAAGGAAATGAATCAAGGATTACATAATAAAAGGATGGTGGAAACAAATGCATTAGACTTTTTTTTTCCGAACATATTATGATGAGAAAGTTTGCATTGATGGAGGCTTTACATATTAATGAAAACACAGTTAAAAATATCAATCTAAGTTAGGAAATGATTTATACATATCATGCAAATTTGAAATTGTTTTAAGGGATGAATACTCAGAGGTAATTTGAATAATTAGGTATGTTTTTAGTAAAATACTATGTTTGCAATAGTTGTCATGTATATATAACAATGATATCAATTGTTCAACTGATACTACCCTTTAGCATTTAGTAATTTAAATACTTGCCTAAACAAATTTGAAAAACCGCGTTTGACTAATTATTCACGACAAAGTTTAAATTTTAGTCAAAGTTTAAATTTACTACATAAATTTAAGTAATTAAGTTTCCTAATTAGTTCCTTCATACGCATGGCTGTTTAAACATTTCAAATGTATGCATGGGTACCTTGACTTTTTTATATGCTATTTCATTTATTTTGTTGCCTTATTTACATTCCCGTTCATTAAAACTTAGAAAACCAAAAAAGCGTAAAATCATTGACTATTCAAGCATTTTAATAACAAACCTCAAACGTAACGTCAATTCACTCCTCGTTGGGGAAGCGACCCGGTAATCACTTGCGGTATCATATATTATATTTGCGGGTTTTACGTGTTGACATTTTTCCTAAAGAGTTGATTCGTCGATTCGGGCGTTTATCATTATATTTGATATTTCTATTACTAGCGAGAGTCTGCGTTGCGGCCAGCGGGACCACTGTAAAATTTTCGATGAATAATATATTTTAGTTTATTATGTTCTTTTTAACAATAAATTTACCGATATCAAGAATTTTGTATAGCTCGTGCCCGTTTGGTCCGCGCCCGTTCGGGCTCAAGCCCATTTGGCTCGTTGCCCGTTCGGGCTTGAATATTTGTATAATGTGCTTTATTATTTGTAGTAGTGAAATTTAATGCAGGAATTGTGTTTCATTTGGTTGTGCAATATGCTTGATAATTTGTATTTCTTATGTAAGGTGTTTTAATAAGCGTATTAATTGTATTTAATGACCAGTTAAATAATTGACTACATTAAATAGCATTAATGTGGTGTTTTGTTGTACACTATGCTTCTTGTCTTATGCGTCACGAAAATTATGTACATTAAAGTGTTGTACACTATGTTTTAATTTTTTGTAAGTAGTAGTCATTATAGTCATTAATAACATTGACCACTTTAATAGCATTAATGTTGTAAGTCAGAAAATTACATCATGCTTATTTTGTTGTACACTATGTTTATTTTGTTGTAAATCGAAAATTGGTTGCGACTATTGTACATTGTGCTTAAATGGTTGTAATTTTGGTGAAGGGGTGTTTTTAATAGCATTAATGTTGTTTGATAGAATTTTGGTCTTAAAATGACACCACGCTTTATTTTGTTGTACAATATGCTTACTTTGTTGTAATTCTGAAAATTGGGTGCATTTAAAGTGTTGTAAACCATGCTTAATTTCTTGTGCGTCTTAAAATTAACGGTGAGGTGCCTTCGTGCGATATAAGTAGTATAGATATTTGATATATTTGACCTTAAAAAGGCCGATATCGATTAGGATCTTCCAAGACCACGATTCATGCATGCGAGATTACGAAATCATCACAACCTTATAGAATGGGTTAATCGGATAAGCAGTTAGTAATGTAAACCACCCATAAACCAAACAATCCTAAAGTCAAAACATATAAAACAATAAGTATGGCCACATTCGATGCAAGTTAGATATCAATATGAGACATCACATCTTATGTGTTTTTCCGATACATCTACGTCGTTTTGAACAACATTTAAATATATTTATAGCTTATAACTTCTGATGTATTACAACTTATGCAAAGCATAAGATACCCAAACATGAGATAAAAAGTATCGAATCAGTTAATTATTGCAACAAATAGCGGGCTCGGATGCGTATATATTGATCAAACATGAGATACAAATGCGGAAGGATAGATGCAGACGTAACCTACTGTATTAGAAGAGGTTGGAAATGGAGGCGGTGTCGAGTACTATGCGATAAGAAAGTCCCTTTAAGCTAAAAGGAAAATTTTTATAGGGTGGCAATTAGACTTGTTATGCTATATGGGTTGAGTGTTGACCTATCAAGAAAGTTCAACAAACAGGGTAGAAGTGGCCGAACTGACAATGCTAAGGTGGACTTGTGGTAAAACCATGTCTAACATGATTTTGAAGCGGAGTTTTGAATCGGTTCTTGAAGTTGAATCTATTACCTCGAAGACGAGAGAAGGAAAGTTGAAATGGTTTGGTCATGTCATAAAAGCCACCATCAGCCTGTAAGGAGAGTCAGCGCTAATAGTCGATAGTTTGAGAAGGAGGGTAAACCTACTCGGTGGGACAATACACTTAAGTAAGACATGAAGGAGCTTTTAGGGGCATGACCTCATATAGGTATGCATGGAGAGATAGGATTAGAATGTGTGGGTATTTTTGGGCTAGGTTGTTCGAGGGTGTGAGTTTGTTTTTACGTTTAGGATTTATAGGTGTCTCTTTGTAGCCTTGCCCTTTGAGTTTTAGTTCTCAGAACCCCCAGCTTGTTTCCCTTTAGGCTTTATGTGTTTAGTGGCCCCTCTTGTTTCTTTTGCTTTGCGCTACTTTAAGCTCCATTGTGTTGCCCTACTTTGATCTTTGTTGCTTTCTTAGGCCTTGGTCTTGTTTGCCTTTCACCCCCTTTTCTTTGCCTGCGTTTTTCTTGGTGCTTTTGTTCTTGTTTGCTTTGCTTGTGTCCCCTTGTCTCTTTATGAATTTATCTTTTCTTCTTTCTGTGTTTCTTGTGGCGTTTGTTTATTTATGTTTTTGTCATGGTTTTTCTACCTATCGCTTTCTCATATGCTTTATGCGCTTGTTTTTTCCTTTCTTTTTTTGGGGGTTTTTTGCCGCGTTTGCTTTTTTATGGTTTTCTACCTATATGCTTGTATGCTTGTTTTTATGCTTGATCTGCGCTGAACCGTCAAGTCTAATCACACAAACTGGTCACTTGTGAATGACCAGCCGTAACAGGAGCTTAAAAGCAGTTCGAACACAAATACAATGAAGATCGAGAGAATACTGATGAATTCCGGGTCGTTAAGTCCTACGGAGACTCAATGGTGTGTAAAACACTTGATCAGACGATAGAATGATCACTAATAATGATGATCAGAAAGGATTAGATTGAATATTACACTCACGAAAAGGTAATAAATAATGGCGACTTAAATACAAATTAAGAAAATTAAAAAAGATAAAATATATTAAATGCGCTATCACTATATTTAAAGTGATGAACGTTTAAAACCTAAAACGTACGTTTAAATTAAAAACTACGTTAACGTACAAAATAAAAGCGTGAAAATAAAGAGGAAAATACCTCGAATATAGAAAATACATTTTTACAATCCTAATTATATAAGAAAATTATTAGAAAATAAAAATTATTTTTAAAACTATTTAATTAATTATTATTAAATAAAAACTATTTTAAACTATTTAATAATACTCTAAAATAAAAGAAAATATGAAATAAGACTAGAAAAATAAAATTAAGATTTATAAAAATCTAAAATATGATAAAACTAATTTTAAAACAGAAAATATATTTTTAGACTTTTTATATATTTATTACTAATTTAAAACTATTTAAAACTAATTAAAATGCTAGAAAATACTATTTAAACCAAAAAAATTATGGAAAAATACTTTTATGACTTTTACATTTATCTTAACCTAAGAAAAATGAAAACTTATTTTTTTGAACTTTTTCTTAATTTTTTGTATTTAAAGCTAATTAAAAGGGCTTAAAAACTAATTTTAATTAAGAAAAATATAAAACAACTTAGAAAAATCTGAAAATTTCAGGAAAACTCTAAAATAATATATAGAAGCTAGAAAAAATAGAAAAACAAGGGTTTGTGTGGAGGATTAAGGAACTGATGACCAAGTGCTTATTGAAATAAGCACTTTGATAAAATGAAGTCAAAAGCTACCCTGATACAAAGATAATAAGCTAAGAGGGATAAAATGGAACAAGTTACAACAAGATACAACCTCTGATAAGCAAGATTACATTGATTTGATTAAATGGGCAAAAGCTAAAAAGCGATTCAAGGGCTACTATGATGAAAATAAGTACTTAAATAAGCTAGAAACAGAAAACCACCAATTGGAACTTGGAAGACACAGCCAATCCTTAGAACCAAAATCAGGCTTAGAAAGCTCAAATGAGCTCGATACCGCTTCCAAAAGCTGCCAAGCTTGCCATAGCAACAGATTACCACGGGGGATTTAGCTCCATAATCACAAGCTCTTTTGAGCTTTTGAAAAAAATTACAAAATACATAAAAATCATAACTATAAACTAGACCAGGGAAGTTTTAAAACAACTAGAATCACTGAATTGTAATAAATGAGCTGAAAATTCTCTAGATGGGCTCAAATCTGCTTTTTGCATTTTGTTTTGAAGAAAAATGAAAAGTTGACTATTATGAATTTTAAACTTGATTCAAGGACTGAATATGATGTTAATGTATGAAATAAAGCTACTACAAGCTTGACCTATGAATTTAACACACAAAATGAGCTTATGATCTTGTGAAAATCTCAACATTAGCTATAAGACCAATGAGATGGGATTTGACCTTTACATGTTTAGCGGTATAATGAGACAGATAAAGACTTAAATGAGCTAAACAAACATGACTAAACACATCTTAACACCAAAACCCTTTAAAATGATTTGATAATGAATCCAAACACTCCTTTATTAAACAAGGAGCAAATCAACGAACCAACATATTTTAATGATCAATCTAAGTTCAAATTACCTAAGTACAGCTAATGAGACAAGTTTAAATTATTGGTGACCACAGATACTTAGTTAAGCATAAGCGCAAATGAAAAGAAAATGGAACTTAGAATAGAACTCATGATTGTCAGGTTGTTATGCAAGTTAAAACCAATACCAACCCTACTACTAACCTAATCCATTCAATCCAATTTTACTTGCATCAACCCAAAAGAGCTTCCAATTCAAATTGAGCATCACGGTTGACTTTACGTTGACCATGGGACAATTTTTCTTGAAAAGAACTATTGAGCTTACAGAAAGCTAGAACAAGCTTAAAGAAGCTTATTTAAACTAACACAAAGCTACTAGGAAGCTTTAACACAAGAATTTGAAGATGGCTTTTTATGATAACGAAACTTGAAACTTTAAAATAGAACTTGGATTGAAAACTCAAAAGCTTAATAAAATAGATTGTTAACTTGAAAGTGATACATACAAACTGAAATTACCACATTTTTAACTAAGTCTAAAACATTTAACTAAAAACGACATTAAAGAAAATTTAAAACTAACTAACTCTCTTTCAAGCTTCTCTCTTCTTTTCTTTTATACAAAATTGCGCTTCTGACTTTCTGGCATTTCCACTTCCTTTGAGACCATTGGATTGGTAAAATTCATCTTGGCCATTCATTCCAATTTTGGCAAAAACACTTTAACAATGGAGAGGTTGAGTAAGGTGATAAGGGGTGCAATAAATGGTTTTTGTAGTTTAGGTGAGGTGGAGGGACATGGAAAGTGATATGGTGAGAGGGAAAGGGTTGTGTGGAGAGATTTGAAGCCGGAGGGAAGGAAAAGCAGCAAGGGATGCTTTGTTTGACTTGGGGATTTGACCGGATATATTAATAGGGGTCAAAATTCATATGACGAGGGTCCAAATTGATGAAAGGGTCAAAATGGGTTTAAATAACTTAGGGACCATTGTTGTCATTTCTGAAATTGCAAGGGCCTTGGCTGCCAATTCATCAAAGAGGTTTCAAGGGACCAAAATTGACAATCTCACAAAGTATAAGGACCAAACTTGCCAATCTCCAATTTTCCAGGGGCCAATTTTGCCATATTTGGATTTTCAGGGACTAAACATGTAATTTTCTCAAATTTTTATATTTTTCACCAAAGGACTAATTTTGACAAGTTTTGATTTTAAAAGGACCTTTGGTGACTTTTCTTTTGAAATTTTGACTCGGGGACTATTTTTGACAACTTTTGAAACTTGGGGGACTAAAGCGCCAATTTTGCAAACTTGATACGTTTTTCATCTGATTTTGATATTTTTGCATTTAAAACACATAAAACACTAATTTGTGATATTTTGATCATTTTGATGTGTTTGAGTGTTTTAGGATGATTTTGCGTTTATATTGTACAAAATGATGAGTATTTAGTCACTCATCAATCCCCCACACTGAGATATTGCTAGTCCCTAGCAATGATTTGAAAACTTTAATGGATTTGAAAAACTCTCTACCAAAAGCCATCTTGGAGTAGCCAAATGTTTGATTCAAGTAAGAACCATGGTACAGATAACCATGTGATTTTGAGCAAACCACCCGACTTTCAACGGTTTGATTTTGTCTTTACGAAGTACCATACGGACTAGCCAACTCTTAGATAAATTATCAATTATCTTTGGTGAGCTGATTACCAATTATGGATTTTCCATTGCCTTTACCACAAGCCATAACCTTGCGGGCTAGCCAACTCTTCACTTTTTGGGATATGGTGAGTTGAGAACCATACAATTTTGGGCAAATTGCAAGCCATATATAAGCGGTTTGAGATATCTTTACCAAGAGCCGTTTGCTCTGGATAGCCAATCCTTTTGTCTTCTGAGACATGGCGGATTGATAACCAAATGAGTAAGTGCAGAACACTTACTCCAAAAAAATTTTGGCCAAAATTGGGTGGATAATACATATGATAAAATTAGAATTCCCCACACTTAGAAATGAATATTGCCCTCAATATTCAAAGTACCGCGGTTATGCAAAACAAAAGAACGTAAAAGGGAAATACTACGGCCATTATTTATAAAGAAGATTTTTTTTTGGCTTGTGACAACCCCAGCACTAGGGTGGTAGAAAAGAGGTAAGAGAGAAATATGGGTGAGAACCCATATGGCGTGCTACATTTTTGATTCCAGTCGTTAGCTTGACTCGACCCCGCATTCATTTGTTCATGGGGAAAGTAACGTGGAAAACCAATCTCGATCGGACTTTCGTTCACAATGTTAATAAACATATGAACATCGAAGTTCCACACCGGCGAGATATAACCGCATATTGTTAATGAAGAAACTATAAAGGATGATACCGGGTCAAAGATGGTGTCCTCATTCCCGAAGAGAAAGGAAAGAGCAACCACTCCATCTGTGAAGAATGGAATAAAGACGTACATGAGAATGCATGTCCATTCCTCATCGAGAAAAGAAGCAAATCACCATTTTTGACATTTTTAAGCTTAAACTTGAAGCTTGTATGGTGATTGGTAACAAAATTCAGGAGGAAGCGATTCTTCAATCAATGATTTTCAAGAAAAGGATGTCTCCCTCGAATCAAAGTAGTATTGTCAATTCTGTTGGAATTGACTCATCACTAAGAAAATCATCGACCTCCTTCCAAAATTTGTCATCTTCCTCATCTGGAGTGAGAGAAGGAATGGAAGAGTCGGAAATGGGACAAGAAACGAGTGGATGATCATTATATAGGAGATTTCTAGTTTCTCCAAAATCGGCTTCGAAATCAAAGAGATCATCGTCACTTTCCGATGAAAGTGGAGTGATGTGAGTGAGTTCATCGGTGAACTCCTCGAAGAGGATCGGTATTAGTGATGCCTCAACAAACTCAATGTCTCCATAAGATTTACAATCATCGCTAAAATCGGAGAAAGTCTCAAATTGATCATTTGAACACTCGAGAGGGAAAGGGATATCACACAGATGCTCGAGAATTCCCTGTGACTCTCTTGGGATTGGGACAAGGCTCTGACACTAGGCGATTCCATTTTGGAATAGTGCTAAGAAGCTCATCCCCATGTTTAGAGAGTGAGTGGGAATTTGGTGTGATAACAGTGAGGAGTTTAGAAGGACTAGCATACATATGTTTTATACTTTCCATTTGTTCGTCTGCTAGTAATTCCATCATAGTCTTTTCTCCACGATTTTCCAGGAAGGAATCTCATGATGAACTTGATGAATTTGTACATAATTCTCTAATATCAAGGGTAACATTATCATCATCATCATCGGAATGAAACGAATCAGACGGATTTGAATGCTTTTTGCAGTCTAATTGATTCCCTAACAGTGTTTTCAATGGCAATCTGGGAATCTAATTTAGCGACCCGCTCTTGACTAACAAAGCTTCCATGGATTTTGGATTATTTTGGGGACGACATAGCCTTTCCTCCTAAGTTCTTTTAATAACTCCAAAGTCTTCATAGAAGATTAAGCCGTAGTTTCATGAGGAGTCGCTTGAATCATTTGGTACGTGGAGGTTGGTCTTGATCTGAAAAGTCGTAATTTTACAAGGAAATGGGTTCCCGTTTGACAATCCGAGCTAGAGTGAGAACCTCCACAACTATCATAAAGCGATGTGGTATGTGAGTGGTATGTGCTGTAGTCATAATTGTTATCAGGAACTTGCTCATAGACAAGCGTGTTTCCCGATTGACAATCAATTGGAATGTGAATCACCACATACTCACAACGATGCTGCTGAGTCTCTAGGTGTGGTAGCTGATGGAATAAATCAATTTGTGTCATGGTAGGAATAGGGATCTTGGTTATAGACAGACCCGTTTCCTGATTCCACCACGTTACAAGCCGGGGCAATTGCCACCAATATAAGGACCACCACACCATTGACAACCAAGAGGGTGAGGATAAGACATAGAAAGAATCAAAGGTTAACAGAGGGTAAGAAATGAAGAATCAAAAGGGTAAGAGGGTGAAGAGGAATATTTTTGGCATTTTTGAAAAACATGTTGATAAAAACAAAGAATGAGAATATTTTTGGATTTTCTGATAACTTTACAAAAACTTTTACAAAGGATGGGATATGTGCTAGAATGGATGCGAAAAGGCTAAACACATCGCTAAAGCCTCCCGCTTGGCAAATGATTCTTGGCTGAACCGAAGTCCAATCACACAAACCGGTCACTTTGAATGACCACCGTAACGAGCTTAAAACAAGCCTCGCAACACAAAATACAATGAAGATCAGAGAATACTGTGAATTCAGATCGTTAAGTTCCACGGAGACTCAATGGTGTGTAAAACACTTGATCAGACGATAAAATGATCACTAATGATAGTGATCAGAAAGGATTAGGATTGAATATTACACCATCAAAAAGGTAATAAATTAAAGCGACTTAAATACAAATTAAGAAAATTAAAAAGATAAAATATATTAAATAAGCGTTATCACTATATTTAAAGTGATGAACGTTTAAAACCTAAAAACGTCGTTTAAATTAAAACCTACGTTAACGTACAAAATAAAACGTGAAAATAAAGAAGGAAAATACCTACGAATATAGAAAATACATTTTTACAATCCTAATTATATAAGAAAATTATTAGAAAAGAAAAATTATTTTTAAAACTATTTAATTAATTATTATTAAATAAAAACTATTTTTAACTATTTAATAATACTCTAAAATAAAAGAAAATATGAAATAAGACTAGAAAAATAAAATTAAGATTTATAAAAATCTAAAATATGATAAAACTAATTTTAAAACAGAAAATATATTTTTAGACTTTTTATATATTTATTACTAATTTAAAACTATTTAAAACTAATTAAAATGCTAGAAAATACTATTTAAACCAAGAAAATTATGGAAAAATACTTTTTATGACTTTTACATTTATCTTAACCTAAGAAAAATGAAAACTTATTTTTTTGAACTTTTTCTTAATTTTTTGTATTTAAAGCTAATTAAAAGGGCTTAAAAACTAATTTTAATTAAGAAAAATAGCAAAACAACTTAGAAAAATCTGAAAATTTCAGGAAAACTCTAAAATAATATATAGAAGCTAGGAAAAATAGAAAAACAAGGGTTTGTGTGGAGGATTAAGGAACTGATGACCAAGTGCTTATTGAAATAAGCACTTTGATAAGCAAATGAAGTCCAAAGGCTACCCAACTGATACACAAGCTATAATAAGCTAAGAGGGCTAAAATGGAACAAGTTACAACAAGATACAACCTCTGATAAGCAAGATTACACTGATTTGATTAAATGGGCAATAAGCTAAAAAACAGATTCAAGGGGCTACTTGCAGTAAAAAGTAAAATAAGTACTTAAATAAGCTAGAAACAGAAAACCACCAATTGGAACTTGGAGAAGACCTGGCCAAGATCCTTAGAACCAAAATCAGACTTAGAAGAGCTCAAATGAGCTCTGTGCAAAAGCTGCAAAGCATAAAACCGCAGCCACACCGCATTGTGGATTTAGCTCCATAATCACAAGCTCTTTTGAGCTTTTAGAAAAATTACAAAATACATAAAAATCATAACTATAAACTAGACCAGGGGAAGTTTTAAAAACAACTAGAATCACTGAAATTGGCCAATAAATGAGCTCAAGAAAATTCTCTCTAGATGGGCTCAAATCTGCTTTTGTGCATTTTGACTTTTGAAGAAAAATGAAAAGTTGACTATTATGAATTTTAAACTTGATTCAAGGACTGAATATGATGTTAATGTATGAAATAAAGCTACTACAAGCTTGACCTATGAATTTAACACACAAAATGAGCTTATGATCTTGTGAAAATCTCAACAGTAACTGCTAAAGACCAATGAGATGGGATTTGACCTTTACATGTTTAGCGTGCATAAAGCGAGACAGATAAAGACTTAAATGAGCTAAACAAACATGACTAAACACATCTTAACAACTGCAAAACCCTTTAAGACAGATTTGATAATGAATCCAAACACTCCTTTATTACAACTGTTATGAAGTTTTAAGGAGCAAATCACTGAACCAACATATTTTAATGATCAATCTAAGTTCAAATTACCTAAGTACAGCTAATGAGACAAGTTTAAATTATTGGTGACCACAGATACTTAGTTAAGCATAAGCCGCAAATGAAAAGAAAATGGAACTTAGAATAGAACTCACAATTGTCGGTTGTTATGCAAGTTAAAACCAATACCAACCCTACACTAACCTAATCCATTCCAATCCAATTTTACCACTGCATCAACCCAAATGAGCTTCCAATTCAAATTGAGCATCACAAGTTGACTTCGTTGACCATGGGACAATTTTTCTTGAAAAGAACTATTGAGCTTTACAGAAGCCAAGCTTAAAACTTATTTAAACTAACACAAAGCTACTAGGAAGCTTTAACACAAGAATTTGAAGATGGCTTTTTATCGAATGCTGAAACTTGAAACTTTAAAATAGAACTTGGATTGAAAACTCAAAAGCTTAATAAAATAGATTGTTAACTTGAAAGTGATACATACAAACTGAAATTACCACATTTTTAACTAAGTCTAAAACATTTAACTAAAAACGACATTAAAGAAAATTTAAAACTAACTAACTCTCTTTCAAGCTTCTCTCTTCTTTTCTTTTATACAAAATTGCTTCCCCTTGACTTTCTGAGCATTTCCCACTTCCTTTTGAGACCATTGGATTGGTAAAATTCATCTTGGCCATTCATTCCAATTTTGGCGCAAAACACTTTAATGTGGAGAGGTTGAGTAAGGTGATAAGGGGTGCAATAAATGGTTTTGTAGTTTAGGTGAGGTGGAGGACATGGAAAGTGATATGGTGAGGAGGGGAAAGGGTTGTGTGGAGAGATTTCAGAGAAGGTGAAGGGGAAAAAAACGCCAAAAGGGATGCTTTGTTTGACTTGGGGATTTGACCGATATATTAATAACAGGGGGGTCAAAATTCATATGACATGGGTCCAAATTGATGAAAGGGTCAAAATGGGTTTAAATAACTTAGGGACCATTGTTGTCATTTCTCGAAATTGCAAGAGGCCCTACGCCAATTCATCAAAGAGGTTTCAAGGGACCAAAATTGACAATCTCACAAAGTATAAGGACCAAACTTGCCAATCTCCAATTTTCCAGGGGCCAATTTTGCCATATTTGGATTTTCAGGGACTAAACATGTAATTTTCTCAAATTTTTATATTTTTCACCAAAGGACTAATTTTGACAAGTTTTGATTTTAAAAGGACCTTTGGTGACTTTTCTTTTGAAATTTTGACTCAGGGACTATTTTTGACAACTTTTGAAACTTGGGGACTAAAAGCGCCAATTTTGCAAACTTGATACATTTTTCATCCGATTTTGATATTTTTGCATTTAAAACACATAAAACACTAATTTGTGATATTTTGATCATTTTGATGTGTTTCGAGTGTTTTAGATGATTTTGCAGTTTAGACTGTACAAAAATGATGAGTATTTAGACACTCATCAATCCCCATGCTTGAGATATTGCTAGTCCCTAGCAATGATTTGAGAAAACTTTAATGGATTTGAAAAACTCTCTACCAAAAGCCATCACTTCTGGAGTAGCCAAATGTTTCGATTCAAGTAAGAACCATGGTACGGATAACCATGTGATTTTGAGCAAACCACCGACTTTCAACGGTTTGATTTTGTCTTTACCGAAGCCGTACCCTTATGGACTAGCCAACTCTTAGATAAATTATCAGAATTATCTTTGGTGAGCTGAATACCAATTATGGATTTTCCAACTGCCTTTACCACAAGCCATAACCTTGCGGGCTAGCCAACTCTTCACTTTTAGGACATGGTGAGTTGAGAACCATACAATTTTGGGCAAATTGCCAGCCATATAAACGGATTTGAGAAATCTTTACCAAGAGCCGTTTGCTCCTGGATTAGCCAATCCTTTTGTCTTACGGACATGGCGACTGATAACCAATGAGTAAGTGTAGAACACTTACTCCAAAAAAAATTTTGGCCAAAAACAGGGGAATTGGGCGGATAATACATGATAAAATTCGTGAGAATTCCCCCACACTTAGAAATGAATATTGCCCTCAATATTCAAAGTACCGCGGTTATGCCGAAACAAAGAACGTAAAAGGGAAATACTACGTACATTATTTATAAAGAAGATTTTTTTTTTTTTTTTTTTTTTTTGAACCCCCACACTAGGGTGGTAGAAAGAGGTAAGAAGACAGAAATATGGGTGAGAACCCATATGGCGTGCTCTCGTTTGATTCCCGAAGTCGTTAGCTTGACTCGACCCCGCATTCATTTGTTCATGGGGAAAGTAACGTGGAAAACCAATCTCGATCGGACTTTCGTTCACAATGTTAATAAACATATGAACATCGGAAAGTTCCACACCGACGAGATACAACCGCGGTATTGTTAATTGTAGAAACTATAAAGGATGATACCGGGGTCAAAGATGGTGTCCTCATTCCCGAAAGAGAAAAGGAAAAGAGCAACCACACCATCTGTGAAGAATGGAATAAAGACGTACATGAGAATGCATGTCCATTCCTCATCAGAAAGAAGCAAATCACCATTTTTGACATTTTAAGCTTAAACTTGAAGCTTGTATGGTGATTGGTAACAAAATTTCCGGGAGGGAGAGTGGAGCGATTCTTCAATCAACAGATTTTCAAGAAAAGGATGTCTCCCTCGAATCAAAGTAGTATTGTCAATTCTGTTGGAATTGACTCATCACTAAGAAAATCATCGACCTCCTTCCAAAATTTGTCATCTTCCTCATCAGGAGTGAGAGAAGGAATGGAAGAGTCGGAAATGGGACAAGAAATGAGTGGATGATCATTATATAGGAGATTTCTAGTTTCTCCAAAATCGCTCGAAATCAAAGAGATCAGCGTCACTTTCCGATGAAAGTGGAGTGATGTGAGTGAGTTCATCGGTGAACTCCTCAAGAAGAGGATCGACGTGGCGTGATGCCTCAACATACTCGATGTCTCCATAAGATTTACAATCATCGCTAAAATCGGAGAAAGTCTCAAATTGATCATTTGAACACTCGAGAGGGAAAGGGATATCACACAGATGCTCGAGAATTCCCTGTGACTCTCTTGGGATTGGGACAAGGCTCTCAACACTAGACGATTCCATTTCTCGAATAGTGCTAAAGCTCATCCCCCATGTTTAGAGAGTGGTGGGAATTTGGTGTGATAACAACTGTGAGGGGAGTTTAGAAGGACTAGCATACATATGTTTTATACTTTCCATTTGTTCTTATGCTAGTAATTCCATCATAGTCTTTTCTCCTTGATTTTCCACGGAAGGAATTTCAACTGATGAACTTGATGAATTTGTACATAATTCACTAATATCAAGGGTAACATTATCATCATCATCATCAGGAATGAAACGGAATCGAGAGCTGGATTTGAATGCTTTTTGTATTCTAATTGATTCCCTAACGTTGTTTTCAATGGCAATGGGAATCTAATTTAGCGACCCTCTTCCGCTAACAAAGCTTCCATTGATTTTGGATTATTTTGGGACGACATAGCCGACTCCTCCTTAAGTTCTTTTAATAACTCCAAAGTCTTGATAGAAGATGCATGTCGTAGTTTCATGAGGAGTCGCTTGAATCATTTGGTACTGTGGAGGTTGGTCTTGAAATGAAGAGTCGTAATTGTTACAAGGAAATGGGTTCCCTGTTTGACAATCCGAGCTAGAGTGAGAACCTCCACAATACTCACAACAAGAAAAGCTGATGTGGTTGTGAGTGGTATGTGTTGTAGTCATAATTGTTATCAGGAACTTGCTCATAGACAAGCGTGTTTCCCGATTGACAATCAGAGCTGGAATGTGAATCACCACAGTACTCACAACATGATAAATGCTGAGTCTCCAGTGTGGTAGCGATGGAATAAATCGGTGTCATGGTAGGAATAGGGATCTTGGTTATAGACAGACCCGTTTCCTGATTCCACCACGTTACAACTGGGGCAATTGCCACCATTATAAGGACCACCACACCATTGACAACCAAGAGGGTGAGGATAAGACATAGAAAGAATCAAAGGTTAACAGAGGGTAGAAATGAAGAATCAAAAAGGTAAGAGGGTGAAGAGGAATATTTTTGGCATTTTTGAAAAACATGTTGATAAAAACAAAGAATGAGAATATTTTTGGATTTTCTGATAACTTTACAAAAAACTTTTTACAAAGGATGGGATATGTGCTAGAATGGATCTGAAAAAGGCTAAACACACGCTAAAGCCTCCGTGTCAGCGCCAGGTTTTGATCTGGCTGGTCAAGTCTAATCACACAAACCGTCACTTGTGAATGACCACCGTAACAGACTTAAAACGGTTCGAACACAAATACAATGAAGATCGAGAATATCTGATGAATTCCGAGTCGTTAAGTCCCACGGAGACTCAATGGTGTGTAAAACACTTGATCAGACGATAAAATGATCACTAATGATAGTGATCAGAAAGGATTAGGATTGAATATTACACTACTGAAAAAGGTAATAAATAACAGCGACTTAAATACAAATTAAGAAAATTAAAAAGATAAAATATATTAAATAAAGCGCTATCACTATATTTAAAGTGATGAGCGTTTAAAACCTAAAAGCGTCGTTTAAATTAAAAACTACGTTAGCGTACAAAATAAAACATGAAAATAAAGAAGGAAAATACCTACGGATATAGAAAATACATTTTACAATCCTAATTATATAAGAAAATTATTAGAAAAGAAAAATTATTTTTAAAACTATTTAATTAATTATTATTAAATAAAAACTATTTTTAACTATTTAATAATACTCTAAAATAAAAGAAAATATGAAATAAGACTAGAAAAATAAAATTAAGATTTATAAAAATCTAAAATATGATAAAACTAATTTTAAAACAGAAAATATATTTTTAGACTTTTTATATATTTATTACTAATTTAAAACTATTTAAAACTAATTAAAATGCTAGAAAATACTATTTAAACCAAGAAAATTATGGAAAAATACTTTTATGACTTTTACATTTATCTTAACCTAAGAAAAATGAAAACTTATTTTTTTGAACTTTTTCTTAATTTTTTGTATTTAAAGCTAATTAAAAGGGCTTAAAAACTAATTTTAATTAAGAAAAATAGCAAAACAACTTAGAAAAATCTGAAAATTTCAGGAAAACTCTAAAATAATATATAGAAGCTAGGAAAAATAGAAAAACAAGGGTTTGTGTGGAGGATTAAGGAACTGATGACCAAGTGCTTATTGAAATAAGCACTTTGATAAGCAAATGAAGTCCAAAGGCTACCCAACTGATACACAAGCTATAATAAGCTAAGAGGGCTAAAATGGAACAAGTTACAACAAGATACAACCTCTGATAAGCAAGATTACACTGATTTGATTAAATGGGCAATAAGCTAAAAAAAGCGATTCAGGGGCTACTTGCAGCAAGTGGAAAATAAGTACTTAAATAAGCTAGAAGCAGAAAACCACCAATTGGAACTTGGAGAAGACCTGGCCAAGATCCTTAGAACCAAAAATCAGGCTTAGAAGAGCTCAAATGAGCTCGTGCTAAAAGTTTACTGCACAAACCTGTGCAGCAACTTGATGCTACTCAGACAGGGATTTAGCTCCATAATCACAAGCTCTTTTGAGCTTTTAGAAAAAATTACAAAAATACATAAAAATCATAACTATAAACTAGACCGGGGAAGTTTTAAAAACAACTAGAATCACTGAAATTGGCCAATAAATGAGCTCAATAAAATTCTCTCTAGATGGGCTCAAATCTGCTTTTGTGCATTTTGACTTTTGAAGAAAAATGAAAAGTTGACTATTATGAATTTTAAACTTGATTCAAGGACTGAATATGATGTTAATGTATGAAATAAAGCTACTACAAGCTTGACCTATGAATTTAACACACAAAATGAGCTTATGATCTTGTGAAAATCTCAACAAGATAGCGCTAGTAAAGACCAATGAGATGGGATTTGACCTTTACATGTTTAGCTTGCATAAACGAGACGATAAAGACTTAAATGAGCTAAACAAACATGACTAAACACATCTTAACAACTGCAAAACCCTTTAAAGGCAGATTTGATAATGAATCCAAACACTCCTTTATTACAACTGTTATGAAGTTTTAAGGAGCAAATCACTGAACCAACATATTTTAATGATCAATCTAAGTTCAAATTACCTAAGTACGACTAATGAGACAAGTTTAAATTATTGGTGACCACAGATACTTAGTTAAGCATAAACTGCAAATGAAAAGAAAATGGAACTTAGAATAGAACTCACAATTGTCCAGTTGTTATGCAAGTTAAAACCAATACCAACCCTACACTAACCTAATCCATTCCAATCCAATTTTACCACTGCATCAACCCAAATGAGCTTCCAATTCAAATTGAGCATCACAGTTGACTTTACCATGGGACAATTTTTCTTGAAAAGAACTATTGAGCTTAGAAAAGCTAGAACAAGCTTAAAGAAGCTTATTTAAACTAACACAAAGCTACTAGGAAGCTTTAACACAAGAATTTGAAGATGGCTTTTTATCAAGATGGCGAAACTTGAAACTTTAAAATAGAACTTGGATTGAAAACTCAAAAGCTTAATAAAATAGATTGTTAACTTGAAAGTGATACATACAAACTGAAATTACCACATTTTTAACTAAGTCTAAAACATTTAACTAAAAACGACATTAAAGAAAATTTAAAACTAACTAACTCTCTTTCAAGCTTCTCTCTTCTTTTCTTTTATACAAAATTGCTTCCCTTGACTTTCTCGAGCATTTCCCACTTCCTTTTGAGACCATTGGATTGGTAAAATTCATCTTGGCCATTCATTCCAATTTTGGTAAAACACTTTAACAAATTGGAGAGGTTGAGTAAGGTGATAAGGGGTGCAATAAATGGTTTTTGTAGTTTAGGTGAGGTGGAGGGACATGGAAAGTGATATGGTGAGGAGGGGGAAAGGGTTGTGTGGAGAGATTTCGAGGATGAAGGGGAAGAAAAAGCGCAAAGGGATGCTTTGTTTGACTTGGGATTTGACCGGATATATTAATAACGGGGGTCAAAATTCATATGACATGGGTCCAAATTGATGAAAGGGTCAAAATGGGTTTAAATAACTTAGGGACCATTGTTGTCATTTCTGAAATTGCAAGGGCCTTGGCTGCCAATTCATCAAAGAGGTTTCAAGGGACCAAAATTGACAATCTCACAAAGTATAAGGACCAAACTTGCCAATCTCCAATTTTCCAGGGGCCAATTTTGCCATATTTGGATTTTCAGGGACTAAACATGTAATTTTCTCAAATTTTTTATATTTTTCACCAAAGGACTAAATTTGACAAGTTTTGATTTTAAAAGGACCTTTGGTGACTTTTCTTTTGAAATTTTGACTCAGGGACTATTTTTGACAACTTTTGAAACTTGGGGACTAAAGCGCCAATTTTGCAAACTCGATACATTTTTCATCTGATTTTGATATTTTTGCATTTAAAACACATAAAACACTGATTTGTGATATTTTGATCATTTTGATGTGTTTCTGAGTGTTTTCAGATGATTTTGCAGTTTATATTGTACAAAAATGATGAGTATTTAGACACTCATCAATGCTTTTGTCTACTTATCCTTGTTATTGCTCACTTTCACACATACACTTGTTTATTAGCACTCTCAACGGACACCATGCCGGAGGTTTTGCACTTCAGGCAGTCTTTTTCCTACGCTTGGTTTATCCTGCGATAGGGGTAGTATCTGTCTACCTCCCACATACCCCGTCGGCGGGAGTGAGTATGTTGTTCTTTGTTTTATTTGCCGTATACAGTTTTTAGAAAGTTCATAACTATTGCCACAGCTTTAATAAAATGGCACACGTACGTCTTCAAATTCACTTGTATTAACCATAGATTATATAACCTTGAATCCCGAATGTAGTATTAGTAACCACTCTTGAATTCTTCAATTTAAGAGAAGAAGAGTTTTTGAAGCTAAGTACTTTTTGTTGATACCTTTAATTCTAGTTTCAACAAATAATCAGTCTTGCAAAACTATTTGAAAGCTAAACTGAATCGAATTTCTTGTGTCATGCTTGTCTAAACTTAATTTGAATGCGTACAAAGGTATACAAGAAAAATAAACAATGAACATGATATTTACTATAAAAAGAGAACAATAATTGTTTGTTTGTTATTTTTCTTTTTTTGTTACAAATAATGCACGATGTTGTGGAAATTTATTTTATCTGTTTTGGTGTAAATTTACCATCATCCCTTAGAGCGGAAGGTGTCACGGCGAGGTATACCCTTTTCATCAGTGCCACCTCAGCGTCACATTAGCATTCCACTTCTCCATAACTAACCACAACAACCCCCATAACAAACCTCAAACCTCTTCATTTGGGGCCCACCACTACCACTTTATTTTTTTTATTCAATTTTCATTTCCAAATAAACTAAATTAATTTCATTCAAAATAAAAATACAATACATAACACAATAATAATAAAAAACACGATCACGAAAAAAAAACGATTAACGGTAAAAAAAATACAACACATACTAATGGATCGGGATCTTGACATCCCACTTCGGGCAATTTTCAAAATCTCCCAAATGTGAACATACTTGAACTCCTTTCCACCAAATTGTTGCTGAAAGTTTAGTTTCACATTTTCGAGATGAGTGTGGTCATTTTGAGCACTTCGACCAGCATTGCTTTTGTAAATTGCGTTGAATTTTTGCAATCGGCGTTAATCCTCGTCCATTTATCCGTGATTGAATTTTTTATGCGATGGTCATCGGTAAGTGCGATTATTGACCATCGATAACGTCGTTCAAAAAATATTTTTGAAAGCGGTTATTTTCCATATCTATAGCTTGGGAAATTTCTATCCAAACTTGCGAAAGCAACATTTCTTCAGACTTGTTCCACTTCGGAATTTGAGACATTTGTGTTTTATTTTTTGAATTGATGTAGATGTGAAAAAATGGTGGTTATAAATTGTTATTTATAGGGGTGGTTTTCAAATTCAAATTCAAATTTAAAATTGATTCAAAATTCAAATTCAAATTTAAAATGCAAATTCAAAACCGTATACTTTTGAGCTGGCTAATTCAAATTCAAATAGGAGCAGGCTAATTCAAATTCAAATAGGAGCGGGGTACTTTAAGTGAGGCTTCCCTCCGGCAACTAGAACAAGATGAAGAAAACGGTAGGGAGATTATGGAAGAGCAGACACATGAAGAAGCTACTCGCCGTGAGCAAGAAGCACGGGAGCTCAAGTACCTCCAAGACAACTACTTGACATAATAGAAAGGCGTCGGCTCTTTAATGGGGAGTTTGATTCCCCTTCAAGTTACGAGGGTTGGGTCTCGATGATTCATTTTAAGTTTTAGTAGTTTTATTATGTATTTCATGTTTTTATGTTGTTTTTATTATGGAGATTATGTAGTTTTTTATGTTTAAGCGTATTATGTATTTCATGTTTTTAGTTAATTGTTCAAGTTTCAGTTTAAGGTTTTTATCATTATGCGTTTATGTTTGCATTTTTTTCCTCCACGAACCTTTCAATCTATGCAATTCACCTTATTAAAATTCAAGACATGAAATATCACAAATATCACTTTATATATAAAAAAAAAGAGAAAAAAAAAGCGCAAGTTTCAACCTCGTCGGGCAGACGACGAGGCTTCTCACGGCGAAGGACGCCGGTACCACGACGACGGACGGCGAGCGTCCAGCTCGAACGACGGCGAAGCACAAAGAGGCGACACCTTCCGCTCTTAGCATGTCACCCTCTTAATTTAATGTCATTTGGGACCATATTTCCATGTAAATGTACTTTTGGAAACCACACATTTACATGTACTTTTAGAAACCATGTAAATAAAGAAGCATAAAAATGTTTGTTAATGAAGCAATAATCTCCTTCATCTGCTTTTAGAAACCATGTAGATGGACTATTAAAGGAGATTATTGCGTGTTTATACAAACGCGTTTACATGATTTTTATTGGTAATCCTTTGTTAATGATTTTTATAACATATATTTTTAAATTTTGGTGAAATATTTTTGTATAATTGACCGTTTTTTAATTTCCAGGGTAGTTTCTTTACGTGTTTAGTTAAAAGTATGAAAACATAATACAATATTTTTTTGCTCATAGCTTTATAATTTAAGCTTAACATGATTATATATATATTTAGGTGTCATTTTCTACAACCATTTCATAAAATATATCACATGTTACAGCCCTATCTGTGACGTTGTTTTGAACGACATTTAAATATATTTATAGCTTATAACTGCAGTGTATGACAACTTATGAAAAGCATAAGATACCCAAACATGAGATAAAAAGCATCGAATCAGTTAAATATTGCAACAAATAACTGGGCTCAAGACTTACTATACCTCGATGACTAGTGATTTTTTTTTTCTAAGTATTATGTAAATTTCTTTTAATTATTAATGAAATATTATGTTTTTATTAAATTGTTTAATATAATTATGAATATAAAAATTAAAAATAAAATTAGGTGAGTCATGGAATCATGGTTGCCACTAAAAAAGTATAGTGATGCATGAGATAAGATGGCAGAATATTATTGATGGGTGGTGAGGCATGGGAGAGGCATCGAATCATGACTGCCACCACCCTAAGTTAGTTTTCTTCGAAATATGAATAACCTGAAACATGACAATCCGAACCAAATAACACCGCTAGCAATGGTATCAATTAATAAAATTTAGTTAAGTAGGTTAGTTTCATTTCGGTTTAGAGTATGTTTAACTTGAGTATGTAGAAGTTTATGCTCTTCAGCTTAAAAAATAGCTTTATTTGGTGCACAATTTTATGACACTAGACGACTAACTGTGCATAGCTACGATAATTTATAATGATAAATAATTATAGTTGCGATGTTGTGGTTAATATGCAGGGATTATGAAGTATATATAAAAAACGTAAGCGATTGATATAACATAAAAGCGCACTAAAAAGTTACTACACTTTTACATTAATCTCGTCATGGCTAAAAGCTTGTTTAACAACGTCATCAACTGTAGCGCAATTGAATGATTAACCAAAAAAAAAAAATCTTCTTCTATAAATGGTTGATGGTGAAAATGGTTGTTTTATATATGTAAGTTAACTAAATGTAATTAAATGATTAACAAAACAAGTTCAAATTTAAAACCACTAAATATTAGAGAGGTATTTTTGTCAAATTATTTTACTCAATTTTTAAGGTTTTGAGCTTTCAAGAAATGTTGTTCTCTTTTTATATATAACTAGCAAAACCGCTTTAGCGGCAACTTATCAAGTTCGAAAAATTTACGGCGCGAATATTACTTTTGAGAAACTTCATTTGCAGCACTAAAGAATATTTTCGGATAACTATTTTCCTGATGGCATGGTTGCATAGCGCCTCGAGAATGTACATTTTTCAACAAATCTGCCAACATTGTTTTAAGATAGAATAGTCTATTAAGATTCAAAATTTGTAATAATAATAATAATATATTAAGTCATTTTTCGAATTTTGTTGTGGTTACAAAGATGAATATTTATATTAACTTCTCAAAATTTGTACATCATAAGCAGAAACATACTCTGAGATGGAACATTTTCCAAAGCAGAGGAATACAAAGTAAAAACTGATACATCCGATATCTGGTGGAACAACAATCATGTCTGATGTAACTGATCTTAGACAAGTATCCAAAAGCCAGAGTAGTTAACCTCACTGCATAATTCAAACACTTCATACTGAATTCACCTTATTAATAGCACCATACCATCTAACTACATTTCCATATCAACCCCCACCAAGACCACTCAACCATCATCCACAGTGATCAATGTGGGAAGGAAGTATGGCTTCGTTAGGCACCCATAACCCTTCCAATCAAGGACTCTGCCAAATGACCTACATTTCCATCTCTATGAATGGCTTCAGTAAATTGGGAACACTCACCTTGAGGGAAGATCAACCATTGCCTCTTTGACAGTGTATTGTGTGGATCAAGAAGGATAATTTTTCATTCCTCTCTATTCCACCCATCATACACCATCCCCCAGCCATTTACCCTTCACCGAGTTAGACCCTACTTAATGGTACATTCCAACTGATTAGACCTCCTACTTAGCCATGCTTGCCAGTCCAATTTCCTCCCAAGGCCAAAATGGAACATAACAAGAGGTCATCATAGGTACAATCTTACACAAGAAACTCCAAGGTACAAGGTATCTAATCACTGTAATGGCCAGCAAGTATAAACTAGCAACAAAGTTTTGCAAATTGCTGCTGTTATTCAAACTAGAAGGGTACCCACGCAATGCGGCGGCGGGTACCCGATGACTATTTTGTAGCGAACAAATGTTTTGAGGTAGTGATGAGATGAGATGGTGGTGACAGCGGTGGCGATAAGTATAGTTATATGTGTTTGCTTACCCGTTTAGTGAATCCGTTTCACAACACTTCGAATGTATATGTGTTAGTTGTAAGTGTTTGTTTGTGTTACCCGTAACTTTCACGTACATCATTATTCTCGCATATAAAAATACCCTCAATAATCTTTACGTCAACACCCCAAAAGTATATGATTTTGACGAATCAAGATTATATTGATTGGAATAAATGAAATAAAGGTTAAAGTTGTAAAAATTTGAATTAAAATAAAATAAACCCACTAAAAATATAAAAACTAAAAACTCATAAAAATATATTAAAATGGATGTTGAATTAAAGAGCATAAAATTTTAGAAAATATGATGAAATTAGATTATAATATAAATAAGTTGATAAAAAGATATTTTAATTTGAAATTAAAGATGAATTTTTAGTTGAGAAGTGACATATGTCATTTTATAATTGGAGCTCCTTATCTTAATTTTTGGTGGTTAGGAGTTAGGCTTGGAGTTTGTTAGAAGTTAGGCTTGGAGTTTGTTAAGAAGTGACACATGTCATCTCATGATTGGAGCTCCTTATCTTAATTTTACTTGCATTATAATATATCTTTCCATAATAAGCAAGTAAAAAAGTCTGAATTTTTAAGCCTTCTAATTTTAGAAGGCCTAAATGCATTATAAAGTAGTATAGATATCCAACACACTCCTTTAGCATCAGGGGAGATCAGATATCTTATACTTTTTACCCTTACTCCCATAAGATGTTGCAGAATCATTCCTTCCACAAGCTCACATTGTGCCAAATATTCCTTCAACTTTTCTTTACATTCATTTCAATATCCTAATTTTTGCAAACTTCCAAAGTTTGTGATGTTTCTCTTACAGTAAGGCTTGACAACTTCAATCTCACATGATTAATCACATTCGCATTTTTTTGAATTTAATAATACCCGTACATAACAATAAAAATAACTAAACGAGTGTCCGTGCATAGCAATGAAAGTTTACAGCGGCAGATAGTTATAGTGATGTTTTGGTTACACAAAATACTTAACCAAAATATCATTTCATGTAACCAAAATATCACTATAACTATCTGCAATTATAACATCCCGTTGTTATGCACGGGCACTCGTGTAATTTTTTACAAAGCTTTGTATTGATTTCATTTCAAGGAATTTTACAAACGTAAACTCAAACATACTTAGTCAACTAAAGTGTACACACATAGGAGTACGATTATTCATCATTTACTACATAATGTATTCTCCCGTCAATATTGTTGTTTCCATCGCATTCCACATCTTGGTCTATGATAGCTTCACCAAAAATGGCTGTAAATTCGAAAAATCAATGAATCAAAATTATGAACATTCAAATAAGCAAAACTATTGGGAAAAAGGAATATATATATATATAAATATATATATATATATATATATATATATATATATATATATATATATATATAGAGTCCGGTTCTAGAGAAAAGTGTAATTAGATAGAAAAGTGAGAAAAAAAGTTACAGGGTAGATTTTGCAAACATCTCAAACTTGAGGATAAATTTTGAAACAAAGAAAAACAAATACGGAGTAGTTGGTAACCATCAGATGCAAACACACAAATGCAAATATAGACTCCTGGTTCCTCTCATTCATCATCTCCATCGCCACCACCACACAGCCACCGCACCGCCACCAATCAACATCACACCACAACGGTATCAACACCATTCCTCCACCACAACATCATACCATCAATTCTCAATCCCTTTTGTTTTCTTTATGAATTGATCTTCCCATTCATTTGTTTAACTTAATGTTTCTGGTTCTTATTATAGATTTAAACATAATATAATTGTGTATAATTATCAATTTCAGCAATTAGAATGAGTTTTTAATTAGGTAACTTTCAATTGTACATAATCTGTAAGTTTTTAACTATGATGTAATGACTTTTTAAGTTTTGTTGAAAGTTTATAATCATATCATCATGCTTTCTACAAGATTTGGAAACAATTTTGACGAAAAATTCATATAAAATGTGTTTATTAAAGTTGCACACCGGTGTTTGATAAAATGTCGAATAAGATTTTAAAGCCGTGATGCACTAATTTTCAAAGATATCTGAGCTTAATATTGAATTATATGACATCGAGGGCATCATGTGTGTATATTTGCGTTCCTTAGAATTACAAGTTATCTCATCAGTTGTATTAGTGCATATGTGTTTGTGGTTCTTGGACATACTTGACATCTATTTGTAAGTTTAGTGCATTCTTGAAAATACTTGGGCATCTATTTGTATATTTAGTGCATCGATGGACATATTAGGGTATTAATAAGTATGATTATTGCATCATTGAACATCTTAGAGCATTAGTGAGTATGATTGCAATAGTGAGTAAGATTAGTGCATCATCAGACATATTAAGGTATTAGTGTGTATGTTTAGTGCATCGTTGGTCATAGTAGGGCATCCATTTGTATGTTTAGTACATCGCTGGAAATACTTTAGCATATACTTGTATGTTTAGTGCATCTATGAACATATTAGGGCATCAGTGAGTATGATTAGTGCATCGTCAAAGATATTAAGGCATCTGTGTATTTTTATAGTGTATTCGTTTGTATGTTTAGTGCATCGGTTGTCATAGTAGGGCATCCATTTGTATGTTTAGTGCGTCATTGGAAAAACAAATACTTGGGCGTCTGTTTGTATGCTTGGTGGGATTCCTCTTGATGCGTCTGAATATGTTAGAAGAGTTTGGTGAATCTATTGGATAAGTCACCGAGGTAACCTTCTCTCCCCCCCTTTATTTTATAGAAAACTATATTGCTATGTATGTATTTTAATGTTATTTAACGCGTAATAGGTCCAGATAACGAAAGGTAAATACTTAAGTGAGAATAAAGGCTATGCTTTTGTGACCTTTAGGTTTCAAGATTTGGTTGTTATTGCCGCCATTAAAGAGCTTAAAAATAGAGAGTTAAAGGTATTGCAAAAATTTTAAATCTTTATCGAGTTATAAAAAGTTGTGGGTTCGATATACTGCCTCAACAACTATATTGACATATGGATCTTATGGTCTTGGCGTGAGTTTCTGTTTATGCTACTTATTTTTCATTTTTGGCTGTAGCAAGATTTTATTTGGCTCTATTTTTTCTTCAAAACTTGTGTAGGTATATAATGCCTAATACGACAATTATGCTCTTTGTGTTGGCCCGTGGTTCATCCATTTTGATGATGACTTGTCATCTCATCATTTAATTCATTTATTGGCATACAATTAGGAAAGAAAACATGGAAATGCAACATTCGATAACAATTATTATTTACGTTATGCGGGAGGATTTTTCATAAGTCTATACAACATGCTTGCAAATAGTGTAGAGGTGTCGGTATACAACGTGTTAAGGGCATAAAGGTTCCATTGATGAGATTTAAATTTGAATGGATTTCAATCGAATTGCCTTATGCTCAACTTCAAGTTATAAGCGTTCTTGAGGTATCTTGACATGTTATTTTCTTAATTTATTAAAAGGGAGTTGGATACTAAGACTATAATGCTCACGTTATAGTCTTTAACAATGGGCATTGGTGGACTCACGTCAAGGCTACGAAGGTAATATCTTATTGCATCTGTGTTATACATTAGTGCATCAACATTATATGTTACAATTGTTTAATATTGCATAAGGATTATTCAACGATGTAGTAAACATTGGGGTGTTTGGTAATATAATATTTTTTATACAATTTTAGTGCATCTGTATTAGAAAAATAAGGCATCTGTATGAAATATTGCATGATGATTATTAAGCGGTGTTTGGCAATATACTAATTTGTGTACATTTTAGGGCATATGTATTAAAAAAATAAGGCATCTGTATGGAATATTACTTAATGATTGTTCAACTCATAATGATTGTTCAACTAATTCATGTTCTATTTAGAAATATACATTTGACCTGTCCCCAATTGCAACTTCCTAGAATGGATGAATTTAGTGACGAAGATGATTTTGTCAGACGAGAATATGACATTTCTTCTTGGTTGAACGCTGATGATTTGTTACAATGTGACGACTTTATAGGCATCGAAAGTTAAATGGTTTGAGAGGCTTCTCTGGATGTTTCAGAATTTGCAAGAATTTGAAGATAGTCATTGCTTAGCCTGTAAAAATATTATTTTCCAGTTTTTGTTTAGCTTACTATATCTTAGGAGATGTTGTATTCTTATTGAACCATCACTCATCAATTCAAAATTCATCTCTTCTATTATGATTGGCATGTTAAGTTTTTAATAACATTAATTCGTTCATAACATGACTACTTATTTATTTGTATGTTTATTGATATTTTTTGTTCAACTATATTTTTCGGTTGATATTTTTTTACTCCCAATCGCACAAGAAATATATTATTTTAATATACTTTATCCCTTCATCTCCATTACACTCAGTGCATTCTTTTATTATTTACATTAATGGACGTGTTCATTCTCATATATTACTTTAGTGCATCTGTTTGAGGCACTTTAGTGCATCTATTTGAGTAATTTTAGTGCATCCGTTTGATGTAATTAGTTCATCCGTTTGTATCATAAAAAGCAAAAAAAGTGCAATACTTTTAGGTTCATGAAATTGACTAAAAGGCGGCTCCAAACAATGATAAAACAAACACGGTTAATGACCAAGCAAAGATTCAAGTTGATGAGCCTTCAAAGAAAGACTTTACAGAGATACCACCTGTTACATAATCAACTGTTAAGAACATTCAAAAGCAATGAATGTGATGAAGAAACATAATTTATATTAAAACCACAAATATATAATATGGAGCTTTATTATAATGAAATCTTGAATCTGAAGTCAAATCATATTTCTGAACACGATAATAATATATACAAGATCTATACAGATTTTATATCTTCTCTACTATAAGGATTTTACAACACAAGATGTAAATGATACTATTTACTTATCCTGTTACAATTATTCAAAACCAATGCCTTTGCGCTAGTTTCAAAAGTGGGATAACTTTTATGTATGAACGTTCCATGTTGTTCGGTAGTAGGTTATTCACTTTATAATATCATCTATAAATTTAATGAATAACAAGTAACAAAAATTCCTTCAATTGATTTCATAAAAATACAATTAAATTCTAGTATAGTCTGAACCTATTTCTTTTTGACATGGTTAACTAAAATCTGTACACCTCATGCAAGATCCATTCAATTCAACTCCAAGCAAACTTGTTTGCATACTTATTAGCCGTCTTTCTCTTCTCCAATTACCATATCTAACATTAATGACTAGGAACAAGATCAGGAAATCATGCACATCTCATTTTCTAGAAAAATAAAGATATCTAGAATGAAAAATATGAACTTTGCAGGTTTACATAAATCAATAATCTAGATTAACAATTAAGAATATAAAAGTAATAAACGAAATGGATTCAATAACAAAGCTTCTGAACTTGATTTTAACACATGTATTAAATTTAGCAACTGCATTTGTTTATCCTTTGCATTAATGGATGTGTTCATTTTTAGCTAAAACTTCAGTGCATCTATTTCAGGCAATTTAGTGCATCTGTTTGATGCACTTAATCAAGTTAATGAATTTCAAACATAAAAGAAAGGAACAAAAAGAAAAACATGGTTAATATATCATATATGTATCCAATTCTCGGTTTGTACCTACTCGCACATCATACAAGTAAACTTACCTTTGGATGTTACAAATATTGGTAACTTCTTGCTATTGTATGTATATAATCACTAAAACTCAGAACTAATGTTGTATCACATGTTATGATGACGGTGATACATACAAAGAGTATAAACTTGAAGTTGATACAATTGTCTTATTGAGTGTTTTCATCCAAATCTAAAATCCTCTTGCCTAAATTAATTAGGGCATCACGGTGTATTAGGGCATCACAATGTAACTAAAATTAGGGAAAATAAAATATGAAGGTATATCTAAGATGGTTAGTTAAGAGTCAAATAAAACTTGCAGACTAAATGCTATAATTTCTAGTTTATATGATTTCGCATTGCATCACTGTAACTAATTAGGGCATCACAATGTAACTAGTGCTGCATTATATAGTAAAACAACCTTCCTAAGTCCTATCTTTATTTTAAATGTTTGACCTGTTTGAATAAAAAAATGAATCCACCAACTCATAAGCAAAGGACTCAAAAATGCGACACCAACAAAAAAATGAAAACTAATTATGAGCGTAAGAAGATGGACAATTACTACTTACTTGATAGATGTTGAAACTTCTTCTTCTCAATTAATCTTTTCATTTTTGTTTCTTATTTTCGGTGCCTTGCCATGGTATCCTATGTCACAAAATAACATAAAAGCGTTATTATCCAAATTAAGTTCCAATTCTCAAAAGGCTTGACATAAACAAACTTGGAGATAAAATATATACATTCCTCTCAAAAAGTACATAAGAACAAAACCAAGCGATTCTAAATCATCTCTCCTACTTTGTTCTACATATATAAAAAGACCAAACGATTGAATATCATGTCAGTTAATCAAAGAGTTAAGGAAACTTTGAGTGCAACACGAGCTTACCGATTCTGAGGTGAGTGTGTCTTAAATTTCAGACTTACCTAATGTTGATTCCGCTAATAGTGATCCATTACTTTTACTACCGCCATGTCTCAAGCGTTAACCAAATCATTTGGAGCTTGAGTACATGATAATGCTAGTGTGGCTACACCTTTTGCAATCTGGTTCGCTACATCGTAGAGTCACACATATGCATCACCCACATTCCAATAATGTTACACCCACTCATCTTTGAAATATCGCACATGATCCGATAAAAGGTATCATATAAGTTTAAACAAAATCTACAAGTAAAACAATGTAATCTTGAATGGGCACAAAAGATAGCACAAAAGTTAATGTAAGACTATAAATCTATTCAAAAATTTAGGCGTCCACAGTGTAAAATTAGTGCATCACAGTTATAAAATCCCATTCAGATATTTTATCAAACACTTGGTGTGCAGTCTTTTGTAAACATGTTTTCCATGTATTTATTTCTCAATTTCATTTCAAAATAACTATCCTATACAATGAATCATGTCAATAAACTCTTAAAATTGGAATATCAATAAACAAAAATGATGATTAACTAATCAAATTTCATAAAAACAAAAACCTGACTCAGTATGAATATAAATCAGAAGATGAAACAACAACAATCACATACAAGCTTTCTAATGGATGTTAAGTAGCAAAAATAACAAAATTATAATCGAAATCAGTTACATACCTGAATTTGATCTTCGATTTGATAAATTATGATGAGTTGATATTGTGAATCTAATAACACGATATGATTTCGTGTGTTAATTTGATCATTGATTTGACATGTGTTAATAAACTGATAACACAACCGAGAGTAAAAATGTCGTCGCGGGAATGAGAAAAAGAAAAAATGAAAAAAAATATGAATTATATATGATAGGTTAGAATTTACAAAACCTTCCCTTTAAGAATGAAAGAAAATACAATTAGGTCCCTGTAGTTTGGTGTGAAAAAAAGGAGAGGAAGAGGGGGTGATCTAATGGTTGAGATCACTTCTCTCACTTTTCTCTAGAGATCAACTTTTAAATGATCCATCTCTTCTATATATATATATATTTATATATATATATATATATATATATATATATATATATATATATATAGAATTTGTGAGGGTCTTAACAAAAAGCATCTGCTTCTACTAAGCATGATCACCCAAGTGGGTGGTACGTTTTCATAGTGGAAACTGTATGAAATATTCAAAATGACATTTGTAGAACATGCGTTTAAATAGTAAGAAAGACCAATAAACTAAAAAGTTAGATATAATTAAATGTGACTTCTCATTCATAATGATCATTTCAATATTAAACAAATGATTTATCCCGTACATAGGCTTCTTCGTCTAGATACGAATCTGGACCAAATGATACTATTGCACTCAAATCATCAACAAAACCGTGATCAAAGTTTGTCACACCATATGTGGAAAACTAGAAGGGGGGGTTGAATAGTTTTACCAATTAAAACTTCATTTTAATCTATTTAGATCGACTTATGTCAATCTATTTGGATGTGTGTGTTGGATGTTGATAAACAAACATATAAAGGTAAGTAATGAAAAGATAAGAGTAAGAAGCACAAAACCACAACGCAAGTATTTATAGTGGTTCGGCTACAAGGTCACCTTCCTTGCCCTACTCCACCCCCCGAGTCACCTACTCGAGAGTTCGTAATCACTACACCAATCTCCTTATGGCGAGAAGCCTTCACAACGCCGCCTACTCTTTTTCCTCCGCACTAGGCTAACCAACCGGTTCTTTCACCCAAGGTGAACCACTTCTACACAACGTCGCCTACCCTTTATAAGGTACTAGGCTAAGTACCTAGTTCTTTCACTCCAAGGTGAACTACACCTTCAAAACGTCGCCTACCCTTTATTAGGTACTAGGCTAAGCACCTAGTTCCATTGCAATAGAGGAACTACTACCACACTACACCAACGACTAATCCCAAAGGAGATCTACTCCTTTACAACATCATCAAGGATATCAATATCCTTGGATCTAATACTAGTCTATCTTGTACATCGAAACACACCATAGCGAATGTACATCTAAGGCACCTTTCACTAATGTCTTTGACTAGATCTACAAGAAACCTTTCACTAATGTCTTGTGTCTTCACTTCTAAGCACCTTTCACTAATGGTTCTTTATCTTGACTTCTAAGCACCTTTCACTAATGCTTCTTTGTCTTGACTTCTAAGCACCTACCACAAGTGCTTTATCCTATAGACGATAGATACCCTTCACTAATATCTTCGTCTTGACTCTTGAGACATCTTTCACTAATGTCTTCAACACTACACTTCTTTGAAGAAAGAAAGGAATCATCAACAAGAAGACTTTAGTAGCCTTGATGATGAGGAAGCATGGAAACTCATGGACTTGAGCTTGCTCGACTTCAAAGGTGGCGATCTTGCCTTTAAGAGGAACCTAAAAGATCACACAAAAACAAAACTACAAACATAAATCTCTTGGATCTAAGGTTAGTGAGATTTAACTCAGGGGGGAAAGTGTGTTAGAAAGGGATGATCAATAATGAAGAAATTGCTACTATTTATAGAGGAAAATCCTATCGTTCCTGGATCCCACGGATCCATTCCACTTGGGATCCGGCTAGCACAAAGCCAGGGATCCGTGGAACGCTCCTCTTTACCCATGGGTATTTTTGGTTATGGGTCATGGGTCATGGGTTATGGGTTGATCCATGGTTTTCTTTCTAGATACAATGTATCTTAAGGATACAATAAACTTGGTTAAGTGGTATATATAAAACCATGGGTTGGGTCAATACCATTTAAGCTTATTACCCATTTTAGTATTTACATGTTTTTTTTACCCATTTTAGTATTTACATGTTTTTACCCATTTTAGTATACTTAGTTTAAGTATATGTTAACTCAATATGTAAACACTAGTTGTTGTACATATGTGTCTAAATCATAAATCACTTATACTTGTTTTAGTGTTTTATGTGAAAATGTGAATATGTTAAACTATTAGTTCAAACCATTTACGATTTTATTTGTTTCTAATATGATTTTACGTTTTGTTATCAACAAAACATTAGAAGATCGTAAAATATAAATAAACATTTTTACGGCTTATTTGTATTAACAATCTCCCCTTTTTGTTGATGACAAAACATAAAATTATTTTAAGGAAAAGCTAAAATTGTAAAAGTTTGAATTTGTAGTTTTACTTTTTCTCCCCTTTTGTCGAAACAAAAAGTGTTTGAAGGAAAGCAACACAGTTTTAAGAAAACATGTGAAAGAAAATAAAAAATAAAGAGATAGAGAGCAAGTAACGGAAAGGATCTCGCTTTTTACCCCTTGACGAGTCCAGCCCTATGTAAGGGCGTCAAGTAAGTGATACTAATCTAGTTTGTTTGCAAATAAGTTTGCAAAAGATTTCGTCTAAGAGACGAATGTGCTCCCCTTTGATGATTGCAATTATGCAAGGGGATGTCATGAAATGTAAACCTAGTATTGCAAGTAATTTGCAATGTATTGCTTTGACATAAAGCTCCCCATAGCTTTGGGATGTCAAAGTCTTCATGTGTAAATTAAATAACTACAAAACAAAGGTTAGAAATCAAGTATAATTCACAATTTCCTGCAAAAGTGATTCAAGTTAGTAGAAAGAAAGCCGTCTTCTCACGGATCCCGCTGTTCCCTCCTAGTAGGGATCCGTCTAGGCAATTTGAGGGATCCAGATAGGTGATTAATTTCAAAGAAAGGTGTTATAACAAGTAATGTTAACTCAAAAATCCGATATGAATACAAAGTGATCATATTCTCAGAGAAATAGCAAGTAGCATGTAATTTCCAATTAATAAAACTAGAGTTATGATATAGATGACTCTAAAAACTAATACAATAAGAAAATACATGACTAGGAATTTCTAAACCAACTATCGCTTGATGCTAGGACACCACTAAAATCTTCTAGCTCAAGTTTTGTTTAGGTTTGATCTCGTCGAAACGTTCGAGAAGATGATAGAACATGAAACGTTGGTCTTCTCGTACTTCATGTATCAAACTTTCAACATGTTGACAATGATAGCAATCTTTGTCATGGCTAGGTAGTGGTAGTGGAGGAAATGAAATGGCTTGATGCGAAGGATCAAGTGAAGCGGCTTGTGGAGCTTCAAACGATGGAGGGATTGGTGGAGGTGCATTTGAGAATGACTCAACCAAGAATGATGGTGGTGGTAGAGAAGTGTCAACTTCCATATGGTCGGGTGGTTGACTTTGATGATTTGTCATGATCCAAATAGGATTATATGATGGAAACGCCGAGAAGGGAGCCGGAGCAAGTGTTGACTCAACACCTTGATTTTGAACCATTATTCCTCCTAATAAGGAGAATGTTGTTGGCAGAAGTGGATGAGACGGCCTAGGAGGCATGGTGGTGTTTGGCATAGGTAGTTTTGTGGGTACTATCCTTTTAGGAATTGGTTTGATTGGATGATGAGGGATTCTATCATTTGTTGGCTTGACCGGAGATGATTTGGTTGAAGAGATTTCGTGTATAACACGAGCTTTTTTCATGGGTGGTTCTTTGGTGGATAGGTTACTACTTGGGGTTTTCCTCATGATGAGATGATTTCAAGAGGTTGCAAGAGCTGAAAGTTAGGATGAGAGTGATGACTATGGAGGTCCTAACAAGGTGGTTTATAAACCAAGAGATTTGGCAAGTGCATTTAAGCCTTAAGCCACTAAGATTCATTGGAATGTGATGATTAACATGCACAAGAGTCAACTTCAGAGTTTGCACTGTTCTAGGAACTCATTTAAGATGAGATGGAGTGTTTGAGTTAGGAAGATGAGTTGAAATGATTGTTTTATCAAGATTTGACCTAAACTGTCATCCGGATCCCACGGTTCCTCCTCGAGAGGGATCCGCCTAGGCTAATCCTAGGGATCCGGCACTCGCCAACCTATGAAAGAGTGGAATGATGTTTCTAAGATCTAAGACCTATATCATCTTGAGTGTTTCAGTCCTCCTAAGTGTTTTAAATGAAGAGATGCTTGAGTACTTGAGGGTAATGAATGATGTAGCTAATGATTGTCATTTATGGAAGGATTTGGAACTTTAAAGAGTACCAATGGATGAGCAAGGGTGACACTAAAGATTTAGAGTGTCAATTGAAGCTAAATGATCCTAGAGATCAGGTTGTGTCTTAGGATAGTGTTTTGGGAAATATCCTAGAATCTTTGAGATGGGAAAACTAGATTTTGATCAACTTTGATCAATTTTGAGGTGAGGATGATTTATGATCAATTTTTCCATAATCAAAAGATTTCTAAGACTAGATGTGAGGGATCAAGTAGAAAATGAAGTGTGAGTTTAAGAGCGAAAGAGTAATGGATTAAAACGAAACGGTAGATCTACAAGCGTTTTAGAGTGTGACCTAGGTGAGTTATATATAAATAGGAAAGATTAACCTATCTTGATAAGGACTTAATTTTCCTTAAGACACTATGTTTAGCTTAGTGTGAGATGTTCTAAGAATATGTTTTAAATACAATGCTTGCAATTGCATTTTCTGCTTGTCGATCCCACTGGTTCCCTAAGAGTAGGGATCCGTCTAGTACAATCTTTGGGATCCTACTCATCTGCTCAGCAGACCCTTTACTAAAGGTATGCAATGATCTTGACAATGCATTATATCTCAAGGATAGTCTAAAGGAAGTTCTAATACTAAGATATCAAATGTAAAATGTTTTATCTTATGAAGGGAATTAGATTACATTGATAAAGCACGAGTACAAGAGATTTGATCATATTTTGGAATACTATTGGTTTCCTTGAGTGTTTTCGCTAGGAGGATCATTATGTGATTGATGAGTGTTGGTGGAATCAAGAATGAAGAAAGTATTCATGAGAGATATGTTTAGCGGTTCCATCATCTTGTTCACAAGTACGTACAACGGACTTTGAAATTGAGAATGGAAGTGCATAACATTATGATAGAGGCTGTCAAGAACATTCCATAAGGGATGAGTTTATTCTTGGAGCCTTGAAGATTTGCAATTCTGCCGCGAAGAAGTAGGCTAGAGATTGTATGGTTGTTGTGTTAGCAAACAAGTACAACATGTGAGACAAGCGGAAGGATTTCTCGATTTCCCCTAAGACTCCAAACATTTTCACGTAGGATGAGTGCAAGAGGCTTGTACTCTTCTCGGATATCCCTTGTAAAGATAATGTTTGGATCGGAGTAATATGGTCGAGGTTTGCATATTATGCATTTAAATCTTCCCGGGAGGGTATGTGTGAACAATATGGACTATTTTCTTCACGAAAGTTGAAGAGAATCAAGAGACCAATCTTCGGTGAAGGCACATTGTCCATGATTTGGAATCCGAAGGATGTGAGCAAAATGCCCAAGGGTTGTTTAAACTTTTGGTTTTTGATATAAAACCAAAGAGATAAAGAGCGATCCTCCTTACGAACGAGTTCGACTTGACGGAAGAATTCCATTATGAACCTTGGACATATCTTCTCGTTGATTTCAAGAAGACATTCTAGTCCTATGGCTCGGAAGGAGGTATTGATACCTTCTTCGAATTGTAGAGAGGTGTCTACAATACGCCCTTCGTGGAAGTGACGGTTTTCGAGATTATTGAACCCACGGACATGATTGCCGTGCGTTGTTGGGTTCGAGAGAGATATTCGGAGTGTAGATGCTAGTGAGTGAAAAATCAAACTCATATTCATGCGTCATAGTTGAACCTATAGAAATTACAAGTTAATAAAAGGAGATGTTTGTGGTCAACTTATGATAATCTAATGTTTTTACTAGATTTTTATTAACAATGAGTTTTAACAAGAAATACACTTAACTCACTTATGGTTTTGACATACAAGTGGAGTATTACTCTTAGAAGAAGAGAGGTTTTGATTTGCATGAAAACTGTTTTCCAAAGGGACGGATCCCACGGTTCCTTTTCAAAAGGGATCCGCTAGTATAACTTCCCGATCCGTAGATCTGTAATTCGAAACTGATTATATGAAAACGTATAGATTTTTGAATCTCATAATTTTATACCAAGATATATGTTTTAACCTACATTTTCTTTTAGCATGCATACATGACTTCTAATGTATCACAAAGAATATAAAACATATAGATCAAAATAAGTGACAAACACATTATGATAACAACAACCTAGATAAACTAGATTATTAATAATATTGCATTTCAATACTAAGAATGATACAAAGGATTGGGTATATGATCCCAATATAGATTAACAACACAAAGTAAATGTCTCCGTATGTGAACTTCATCATAGGCAACACAAGTGCGATGAGTGTTAGGGCGATAAGCACGAGTGCGATGTAAACCATGTTGATGACGGATCTTTCTTGGTTTCGTTCATGGAGTAAGGAGGAAGATGAAATTTTTGAATGAAAGGAAATTTTTGAAATTGGAAGATTTTGAAAAAGTGAGGATTTGGTAGAGTGGCCGACGGTGGGATTATAAATAGGAAAGGAGAATTTTGAAATTGCGTGGTTTTGTTTTATTATTGGATTGAAATAAAACATAAGTTTAGTATACTATGACTATAGACGAGAAATATACACGTATTGTAAAGAAAAAGGCTTCCTAACGAAGCTTCATGTAAAACATGTATGAGCACAAAAAAAAAGATAATCATATAAATACCTAAGTAGGTATATGTCACACCCCCAAATTACCTGTTTTGCAGCGGAATGGAATTCCTGGGGGTTGACTATCATAGCATCACAATCATAGTTATATTGAATGACCTAATGTGTCGTTTGGAAAATACATCGTTTGATTTAATAAAACAATCAGAGTTTACAAAGTGTAGGTCCCAAATGAAAATCAACTTGTGCGGAAATAAATTTGTTACAAGCCAAACGATGTTTTAAAGTGCATAAATTCATGTGTGACGTCGTCACCACTTCTATGATATGTCCATATAGATGTCATGAAGTGAATGCCTTAGATACCTGAGATAAAACATGCTATAAAGTGTCAACACAAAGGTTGAGTTAGTTCATAGAGTTTGTGTTGAAATGTAAAGCCTGTCAAAATCGTTTATGCAGCAAAGGCATTGTAAATCCACTCAGTTCCAAGTTCCGCCCATACAAAACTTGCAACCTGTGTGTTCACAACCCACTGCCAAAATGTGTATAGTTTATGTTCAAACACACATCGTCAAATGAATTTACAATAGTACCTAACTCGACTTATAACCATAACACATAGTCAATAGTACATGACTCAATGTATCAAGAGTCAACTCCACATAGAACTTTATACTTGACGTAGAACTATAGCACATAATCAATAGCACATGACTCAATGTATCGAGTCAAATGACATAGAACTTTATACTGACGAGAACTATAGCACATAATCAATAGCACATGACTCAATGTATCAAGAGTCAACGACATAGAACTTTATACGAGAAACTACAACACATAAACAAGAACAATTGATATAGTACAACATTCGGTTTTGAAACAATGGTGATCATGATAGAAGTTATCCTTAAAAATTTAAAGTACTTATGAAAGTAACTGAAAATAGTTTGAGCATGTATCTACCCCAAAAGTAATTTAAAACGTATAAAAGTAGGGGCTATGAAAACTCACCTGTTGCAATGATTATGATTATATAATGGCAATACTGAAATGAGGCTAACCACCGACCGTGACCTATTATGAATGATATGTTCTAATGTAAATCATGAAACAATGTCGGGCATGCAAATCCACATGTAATCTATACCACTTGTACGTTTTTGAAAATAGAATTTATCGTCGAAATATTTGTTTATGACATCTCGTCATGTTATAAAATACTTTACAAGTATTTACGTTGAAATGATATCTTACGATAGTCATTTAATTATTTGTTATGAAATTATAACTTTTCACAGAAAATAATGTCATTTGAAAAATTCATGAAAGTGACTAAATAGCCTCGAAAAGCTAGTCGTAAAATGCTGCAAATCGAGTGTTAGGAAACAAACTCAACGGTTTTGGGAAGCTTGTATCATTATCTCAAAGTTTTAGCATTTAAGTTTTCATCATAGAGGTCTCGATCATGGAGAAAAATATAGGTAAAGTATGGTACTTTTGTCCAAAATATTGTTTATGGGGTGGTTTTCGCAAAGTTTAAGTGGTCAGATTTTATTCGTTACAACCCCGCTTGACGAACGGTTGGACATTTTGGAAAATAGGCTAGGTGAACTTACTTTTACTAGAAGACATCATGTTATAAAAAGTACTACATCCATGTTAAAAACGACCCTCAACATGGTCACTTTGTTGGCCGTAATATTTGCCTAATAGAAATATATAATTGTACTTATAATAAAAGTTACGGCAACTTGTTTAAAATGTGAATAACTTTATCGTTATAAGTCCGTTTTCACGATTCTATATCCTTAACTTCGTATTAAAGTATACTAATATAATTTTGATAAGTCGACACATTTTATAACGCTTAAGACCCATTTTTGACTCGTAAAAAAGTAAAACAACATGCTGAATTTTCAGGATTTATAGTTTTCGTCGTCAAACTTGAAAAAATTCATATCTTCTTCAAGTTATAGCTCGTTTAACCCGCCTTCAAGCGCCACGCTGCTTTTAAAGTTTATTTTCTAAATATCTAGCCCAAAATTTTTATCAACCGACGAAAATTCCGATTTAACAAAACCAACAGACCCTTAATTATAGTTGTCGAAATGAGTTTTTCTCGCGCAAAAACCTATTCTAACCAATTCAAAACAACTCCGAAGCTATTCTAATCCTACCATACGCCTTCTTAGGGTGTCATGGGTTCCTAGACATCACCAAGAGTGATATATTACAAGGAGTAATTATAGGATGATTATATTTCATAATAAGTAATAAAACATTAAAAGTGGTATAAATTCATATGTAACATGCATGTTTTCTTGCAAAATAATGAAATAACATATATATATGGATATGAAAGAGTGATGAAGATCATGAAATGCTTACTTGAATGATTTAAGAGTTTTTGAGCAAAGTATACTTAATAATCTTGAGGTTTTTATTTCAAAACCTTAACTAGATTATTCCTAAGACTTGATTAATACTTGAATCATGAAAAATTGTGGATTTCCTCCATGTTTCTTGAGTTGGCCGGTCACAAGGATAGGAAGAGAGGAGAGTTGATTTTTATTTCACCATAAGAAAGTGTATGTATGTGTAATATTAGATATTATCTAGTGTAGAGAATATATTAAGTTAATATAAAAGCAAGATATTTGTCAAAGAGTGATGACAAGGGGGGTTATGTTCGTTAAGTGTGAATGGAGGGGGGTTTGGATGAGTTTTGGAATTAATTGTATATAATGTTGAGTATAATGTATATTTGTACATAAAAGTATTTATTAGTTGTAGCTGTTAACTAAAATAGATTTTAACGATAAAATAAAATGTATTGAAGTCATAAAATTATAAAATACATTTCTCTCACAAATATTGAGTGAATAAATATTTATCGAGTTGAATTTACGAAAACCGTCGTAAATATTTATTCATAACAATTTATATACAAAATAGATTGAAAACATCGGGTAAACTAATAATATAATTTTTATAGTCTTAAAATGAGTATAAAAATATATAAAGATTATTTTTGGAAGTGTCGGATCAATATTCAAAATAATTGTTTACGCGATAACGTTTATTTAATAGGAAAATAAACGTTTAATTGAAAAATGCAAATCCATGCATGAACCGATATGAAATGATGTTACTAATGATATGTAGACTAATTATAGTCTTTATGAAATGTCCTCAATGATTTTACATGAATACGCAGCTTAACCCTCCAGGTTACGCGTAGATGGATACTCTCGTAAACCTAGTTTACGAAAAATGATGAATAGTGACTCATGAATATTGATGTTCTCCGAGAATGAATAGTGTTTTGTGAATAGTAAAATTTTGAAATACCCTTTCAAAATATCAAATCGACTTCGAAAACGATGAATAGTAACCGATGAATAGTAAATTCCCGAGATGAATAGTAAATTTTCAAAGTTTGTAAAATGACCTAAAATTACGAAGTTGTCACATTCAAGCAGTTCAAAAAGGAATTCAGTCCCCTGAATTCACCATAGGTTCTACGATGTTACTTGTGAAAAGGTGAGGATATTTGAGTCGCATTGGGTCGCCCAATGTTTTTCTCAATCGTATTCAACGCCTTTCCAAGACGGGACTTTGAACATAAATTTATTGCCAACTTGAAATTCTAATGGTTTGCGACTTATGGAACATACTTTAATATTTTATGCCGATATCGACGTAGCTTATCTAGCTATATGTTGTTACTTGTAACTGATTCTTGATTTGTACGATTTCTGTATTATTTCATGAATAAGTCATGGACTAATGAGTTGGACTTTCCTGATTTTGACCAGTGAATGAGTGATTGACACCTCAACCTTAGAGTGCCTCAAATGATGTAGTCAATATGTTCATGTGCTAACTATTGTTGTAAAGCAACTTGTCGATGAAGAATGATTTGCCTAATCATTTCTAGAAAGTCACACATGCTTGAGCATATCATCTAATGTGGGAATTGTTCTCTCGCTCTAACCATTGAGCTGAGGATAATAAGTGGTAATCATGTCCTAGTAGGTTCCATGGAAAGATTGAAATGATTATCAGGAGTCTAAGGCGAATTGAATAGCTTATAATAGGTACAACTGGAATTGATACCACGTGTCTCATGCCAAATTTCAAAATGCTAAGTCGCTCGAAAAGGACCTTATAGAAAGAATAGATTATGGATAACAGCTGTGATTCCTCGCATTCCTCGCTCTAACTAATGTCATTACTTGAAGCTTACTTGCCTAAGGTGTTTAGTCTCCATGACTAAAATGTTTATTGTTTGATGATGATGACTCTCTTAATTTCTCTTATCGAAATATTTCCACGCTCTATGTCGTAAAGTCACAAAACCTTAAATGTTTAAGTGATGTGGTGTAGTGATTGATTTCCAAGATTTGTCCCGATATTGAGTGCTTCTAAAATATTTCATCACTTAGATTGTTATCATGCTAGCTAGAAAATAGATATCAGCTTATACTATACCAAGGAATGTTTGTTCTAATTTCACTTGTAGATGGAGAGTCATTGATTGTCCGATATGTTCAAACATGTTGCATCTCTTAATATGAAAGTGAGGTTATCCGTAATTTCTAGAGAACACAATGCCTTAGGGAAAGTTTATATCGATAACCTTAGTTTAACCAAATTTTCCTTTAAGGGAAACTTATTGTAAGGACGTTCACATATTGTTGAGGCCATGTTTATTGGAATGTTCTGTAGTCTTGGTTAGAAGACTTGGTTGATCCCTATAGTGTTGCTTAGTGTGTATTTGCTTCGTTCTAAATCTTATAACTCGGTCTTGCTAGTACTTTTGAAATGATATAATTTGGCTTCTAGTCTGAAATAGTGGGTTCGGAATGTCTCGTGATGTCTTAAGATTTTTGTTGAGTTTTGAATCATCCTACTACCAAGTTCTAGTCCTTGTTGGTAGTTCTGAAATCTTTTCATTGTTTTCTTGTATTGAGGAATCCTCCTCATAGATGGTATAGAAAGTATTTCCTAAAAAGGGCACTCGTCAAATTCTAACTTATCGGTTGAGTGAGGAATGAATGACGTGAGCATCTATAGAGTGTTATCAAAAGAAATATTTATGAACAATTTATCTGTTTACAAAGCTTTGCTTTTGAGTGAAGATTGTTTTCATGACATAATTCTTCCTAAATTATACATAGGTGATCAGGCCATGTATAATCGAGGACAAATGATGTGATGCTTGGTTTTGTTGAAATGGTATCATGTTCCTCCGAAGTTTTAGATGGTATTCAACGTTTTGTTTTGTAAGATAATGGCTCAATAATTTTTCAGAGTAACATGAAAATCGTTTCGCATTATGGTATTAAATAGTTGATAAAATGACTGAAAGCCAATTGATAGGGTGGTAATAAAATGACTTGTTTTAAAATTTTATGAAACAATGTTTCTAAGATGGTGTAAAATAGCTCGAAATAAAATTAAGTGAAATAATTTCATGAAATAGTAGCAAAATAACTTGAAATAAAATTTGTGGAATGGTTTGTAGGATACATGGGAGAACCTCATAGAGTGGTAATAGTCTCTTAATTGGTCAAGGATAAAGTTGGCCTAACCCCTAGTAAGATAGTGATGTATTGTCGCGAAATGATTGAAAATTGGGCAATTGGAATAGGGAATGAAATAAACAAAGGTTGTGATTATTGTGAAGATAATAAATGATAAAGATTACATTAGCTAGAAGGTGCTTATTATCTCTGCTCCCGTTTGGTAGTCTAATCATGTCCCAAGTGTAGGAGCAGTAGGCTGTCTAGCAGCAACAGCTATGAAATTCTCACAGTCATCAAACCTATAAGATGGTGTAGTGTCTATAGTCTTAGCGATAGATGGTAATGATGTGTCACATCATTCACGCTTCCCTAGCGGCAAATCAAATGTATGACTAATAGGTCCACTAGGACTAAGCTTGTAAGTCCTACCAAATGGTATAATCTGCCCCAAAGAATGATAAAAATTGTCCCGATCCTACAAATGAATCAATGGTGATCGTGATGGTGTAGGTGCAACTTCGCCCTCCTAAAGGGTTCGGGCCTCATCATCTCGATGTTATCGGTGTTAAGTCAACTGATGTTAAAATTGTGATAGGGAATGATAGGGCATTCTCCATGTCAAAGTGATAGGATGGATATCTGAAGGCATTAATGTGACAATCGATTTGAAATGAAAGTAAATAACTCGAAATTGATGAAACCGCATGTATCGTGACTATGCACTTATGATGAAATGATGAGATGCTATGATGATGTAGTTATAGTCTAGGGTCAATGATGCAACCTAGTTCTCTATAACCAAGCTTTGATACCAATCTGGCACACCCCCAAATTACTGTTTTGCAAATGAATGGAATTTCGGGGTTGACTGTCATAGCATCACAATCACAGTTATATTGAATGACCTAATGAGTCGTTTGGAAAATACATCATTTGATTTAATAAAACAATCAGAGTTTACAAAGTGTAGGTCCCAAATGAAAATCAACTTGTGCGGAAATAAATTTGTTACAAGCCAAACGATGTTTTAAAGTGCATAAATCTCATGTGTGACGCGTCGTCACCACGACTCTATGATATGTCCATATGGATGTCATGAAGCGAATGCCTTAGATACCTGAGATAAAACATGCTAAAAAGTGTCAACACAAAGGTTGAGTGAGTTCATAGAGTTTGTGTTGAAATGTAAAGTCTGTCAAAATCGTTTATGCAGCAAAGGCATTGTAAATCCACTCGCCCAAGTTCCACCATACAAAACTTGCAACCGTGTGTTCACAACCCACTGCCAAAATGTGTATAGTTTATGTTTAAACACACATCGTCAAATGAATTCACAATAGTACCTAACTCGACGTATAACCATAACACATAATCAATAGTACATGACTCAATGTATCAAGAGTCAACCGACATAGAACTTTATAATGACGTAGAACTATAGCACATAATCAATAGCACATGAATCAATGTATCAGTAGTCAACTGACATAGAACTTTATACGACGTAGAACTATAGCACATAATCAATAGCACATGACTCAATGTATCAGTAGTCAACTGACATAGAACTTTATACGACGTAGAACTACAACACATAAACAAGAACAATTGATATAGTACAACATTCGGTTTTGAAACAATGGTGATCATGATAGAAGTTATCCTTAAAAATTTAAAGTACTTATGAAAGTAACTGAAAATAGTTTGAGCATGTATCTCCCCCAAAAGTAATTCAAAACGTATAAAAGTAGGGCTATGAAAACTCACCGCTTGTTGCAATGATTATGATGATATAATGGCACATCAAATGAGGCTTAACCTCTCGACCGTGACCTATTATGAATGATATGTTCTAATGTAAATCATGAAACAATGTCGCGCATGCAAATCCACATGTAATCTATACCACTTGTACGTTTTTGAAAATAGAATTTATCGTCGAAATATTTGTTTATGACATCTCGTCATGTTATAAAATACTTTACAAGTATTTACGTTGAAATGATATCTTACGATAGTCATTTAATGATTTGTTATGAAATTATAACTTTTCGTCGTAAAATAATGTCATTTGGAAAATTCATGAAAGTGACTAAATAGCCTCGAAAAGCTAGTCGTAAAATGCTGCAAATCGAGTGTTAGGAAACAAACTCAACGGTTTTGGGAAGCTTGTATCATTATCTCAAAGTTTTAGCATTTAAGTTTTCATCATAGAGGTCTCGATCATGGAGAAAAATATAGGTAAAGTATGGTACTTTTGTCCAAAATATTGTTTAAGGGTGGTTTTCGGCAAAGTTTAAGTGGTCGTATTTTATTCGTTACAACTCCGCTTGACGAACGGTTGGACATTTTGGAAAATAGGCTAGGTGAACTTACTTTTACTAGAAGACATCATGTTATAAAAAGTACTACATCCATGTTAAAAACGACCCTCAACATGGTCACTTTGTTGGCCGTAATATTTGCCTAATAGAAATATATAATGGTACTTATAATAAAAGTTACGGCAACTTGTTTAAAATGTGAATAACTTTGTCGTTATAAGTCCGTTTTCTACGTATTCTATATCCTTAACTTCGTATTAAAGTATACTAATATATTTTTGATAAGTCGATACATTTTATAGCGCTTAAGACCCATTTTTGACTCGTAAAAAAGTAAAACAACATGCTGAATTTTCAGGATTTATAGTTTTCGTCGTCAAACTTGAAAAATTCATATCTTCTTCGTTATAGCTCCGTTTTAACCCGTTCAAGCGGCCACGTTTTCGTTTTAAAGTGTATTTTCTAAATATCTAGCCCAAAAATTTTTATCAACTGACGAAAATTCCAGATTTAACAAAAACCAACAGACCCTTAATTATAGTTGTCGAAATGAGTTTTTCTCGCGCAAAACCTATTCTAACCAATTCAAAACAACTCCGAAGCTATTCTAATCCTACCATACACCTTCTTAGGGTGTCATGGGTTCCTAGACATCACCAAGAGTGATATATTACAAGGAGTAATTATAGGATGATTATATTTCATAATAAGTAATAAAAACATTAAAAGTGGTATAAATTCATATGTAACATGCATGTTTTCTTGCAAAAATAATGAAATAACATATATATATGGATATGAAAGAGTGATGAAGATCATGAAATGCTTACTTGAATGATTTAAGAGTTTTTGAGCAAAGTATACTTAACAATCTTGAGGTTTTTATTGCAAAACCTTAACTAGATTATTCCTATGACTTGATTAATACTTGAATCATGAAAAATTGTGGATTTCCTCCATGTTTCTTGAGTTGGCCGGTCACAAGGATAGGAAGAGAGGAGAGTTGATTTTTATTTCACCATAAGAAAGTGTATGTATGTGTAATATTAGATATTATCTAGTGTAGAGAATATATTAAGTTAATATACAAGCAAGATATTTGTCAAAGAGTGATGACAAGGGGAGGGGGGGTCATGTGGCCGGTTAAGGTGTGAATGGAGGGGGGTTTGGATGAGTTTTGGAATTAATTGCATATAATGTTGAGTATAATGTATATTTGTACATAAAAGTATTTATTAGTTGTAGCGTTAACTAAAAATAGATTTTAACGGGATAAAATAAAATGTATTGAAGTCATAAAAATTATAAAAATACATTTCTCACAAATATTGAGTGAATAAATATTTATCGAGTTGAATTTTATTAAAACCGTCGTAAATATTTATACATAACAATTTATATATACAAAATAGATTGAAAACATCGGGTAAACTAATAATATAATTTTTATAGTCTTAAAATGAGTATAAAAATATATAAAGATTATTTTTGGAAGTGTCGGATCAATATTCAAAATAATTGTTTATATGCGATAACGTTTATTTAATATGAAAATAAACGTTTAATTGAAAAATGCAAATCCATGCATGAACCGATATGAAATGATGTTACTAATGATATGTAGACTAATTATAGTCTTTATGAAATGTCCTCAATGATTTTACATGAATACGCAGCTTAACCCTCCAGGTTACGCGTATTTGATACTCGTAAACCTAGTTTACGAAAAATGATGAATAGTGATTTTCTCCGGGAATGAATAGTGTTTCGTGAATAGTAAAATTTTGAAATACCCTTTCAAAATATCAAATCGATTTCGAAAACGATGAATAGTAACCGATGAATAGTAAATTCCCGAGATGAATAGTGAAATTTTCAAAGTTTGTAAAATGACCTGAAATTACGTGTTGTCACAGTATACTTAATTATCAAGCAAGGTGAAAGGAGAATCATACCTCTAGCGCACTTAGGAATGTCTTTACAAATGACACAGCAAATGTCACTTAGACTATTCCCGCTTTATGCTTAAGATACCTTCTAAGGAAGGTATTATTGTTACCAAGCGACTTCGGCTTGGTGGGTATGATCTTTGACTAATCAACATGACAAAGAAGATTAGTGCATTTAAATGAAAAGGTAAAAAAATGTTGTTATCAACTCAACATCCAAACATATAGTTTTGAAAGACATGGTGTTTTCTTTTATGAAAAACCTTCTTTGTAGTTTTCAATTAACCATGGATCGTATCAAGTTTTTAAAGTACAATATACTTCAAGAAACTTGGTAACGAAGCTCTGATTCCAATTGTGGAAAACTAGAAGGAGGGGGGGGGTTGAATAGTTTTACCAATTAAAACTTCATTTTAATCTATTTAGATCGACTTATGTCAATCTATTTGGATGTGTGTGTTGGATGTTGATAAACATACATATAAAGGTAAGTAATGAAAAGATAAGAGTAAGAAGCACAAAACCACAACGCAAGTATTTATAATGGTTCGGCTACAAGGTCACCTTCCTTGCCCTACTCCACTCCCCGAGTCACCTACTCGAGTTTTCGTAATCACTACACCAATCTCCTTATGGCGGAGAAGCCTTCACAACGCCGCCTACTCTTTTTCCGGTACTAGGCTAACCACCGGTTCTTTCACTCCAAGGTGAACCACACCTACACAACGTCGCCTACCCTTTATAAGGTACTAGGCTAAGTACCTAGTTCTTTCACTCCAAGGTGAACTACACCTTCACAACGTCGCCTACCCTTTAGTAGGTACTAGGCTAAGCACCTAGTTCCATTGCAATAGAGGAACTACTACCACACTACACCAACGACTAATCCCAAAGGAGATCTACTCCTTTACAACATCATCAAGGATATAAATATCCTTGGATCTAATACTAGTCTATCTTGTACATCGAAACACACCATAGCGAATGTACATCTAAGGCACCTTTCACTAACGTCTTTGACTAGATCTACAAGACACCTTTCACTAATGTCTTGTGTCTTCACTTCTTAGCACCTTTCACTAATGGTTCTTTGTCTTGACTTCTAAGCACCTTTCACTAATGCTTCTTTGTCTTGACTTCTAAGCACCTACCACAAGTGCTTTATCCTATAGACGATAGATACCCTTCACTAATATCTTCGTCTTGACTCTTGAGACATCTTTCACTAATGTCTTCAACACTACACTTCTTTGAAGAAAGAAAGGAATCATCAACAAGAAGACTTCAGTAGCCTTGATGATGAGGAAGAATGGGAACTCATGGACTTGAGCTTGCTCGACTTCAAAGGTGGTGATCTTGCCTTTAAGAGGAACCTAAAAGATCACACAAAAACAAAACTACAAACATAAATCTCTTGGATCTAAGGTTAGTGAGATTTAACTCAGGGGGGAAAGTGTGTTAGAAAGGGATGATCAATAATGAAGAAATGGCTCACTATTTATAGAGGAAAAATCCCATCTGTTCCTCGATCCCACGGATCCCTACAACTTGGGATCCGGCTAGCACAAAGCCAGGGATCCGTGGAACGCTCCTCTTTACCCATGGGTATTTTTGGTTATGGGTCATGGGTCATGGGTTATGGGTTGATCCATGGTTTTCTTTCTAGATACAATGTATCTTAAGGATACAATGAACTTGGTTAAGTGGTATATATAAAACCATGGGTTATGGGTCAATACCATTTGCTAGTTATTACCCATTTTAGTATTTACATGTGTTTTTTTACCCATTTTAGTATTTACATGTTTTTACCCATTTTAGTATACTTAGTTTAAGTATAAGTTAACCCAATATGTAAACACTAGTTGTTGTACATATGTGTCTAAATCATAAATCACTTATACTTGTTTTAGTGTTTTATGTGAAAATGTGAATATGTTAGAAACTATTAGTTCAAACCATTTACGTATTTTATTTGTTTCGTTAATATGATTTTACGTTTGTTATCGACAAAACATTAGAAGATCGTGAAATATAAATAAACGTTTTTACGGCTTATTTGTATTTGTCACACCCTCGCCGGAGGCGGAAACACGAGGTGTAACGGAAGGGAACAAAAGCACAAGATAATAGAACATACCAATGTTAAGATTAAAAAGAAATAATACTCCATTACAATACTAGTTTAGCCGCCATCGGCAAATATATTACAAAGTTTAGATTCCAAAATATTGAGTTTTATTACAAAACGACTTGTAGCTTACAAGTGAAAACTTCATTATGCAAGACCTGGTAGAAAAGCTTACTAACGATCACTGAAATGCATGAGAGAAAAACGGGTCAACTATGAAAATAGTTGGTGAGTAAACACGCTTAACAAAAATAAGAAAACTCGCAAGAAATATTCAAAGCTTTCGTCAACGAAAATAGTTCTCAAAGCAAAGGCATTGTGTATCCACTCAGCCCAAATTCTACCATACAAAACTTGCAACCTCGTGGTGTACACAACCCATTGCACAAAAATATAGTGCCAAGTAGTCAAGTGTAAGCGGCCGTAATAGTTCACAATATAGTACCAAGTATATAATAATTTAGAGATGTCTCAACATGGGAGACTTTGCACCGCCTCCAACAAGGAGACTCTTTGTCACTGACCACCTAGGCGAGATTTATTGAGAACGCCCACCAATATGGCGGACTTTATAGTGATGTTCATCATGGGAGACTTTGCACTTCTCCAACAAGGGAGACTCCTTTGTCACTCGACCACCTAGGCGAGATTTATTGAGAACGCTCCACCAATAAGGCGAGACTTTGGGTCAAGAACGCTCCACCAAAACGAGACTTTTAGATCATAACACGTACGGTTCAATATATTCAAACAAGTCATGAGTCCATAATTAAGTCCAAGAGTCTAAGTCAAGTTCAAAAGTTCAAGTCTAAAGAGTTCATAGAAGTAATAATCAATTTAGTTCAAATATGGTTCATGCATTTCACCCCAAAAATATAGTAAAACGGTAAAAGGGGATGTGATTACTCACTTGATGAATAGATGTGACGACAAAAGTGAGTACACCGAGGTATAATGTGATGCTTAACCGGACCTATTACGAATGATAGGATATGTAATGAGTTGCAATGTAATGTTATGCATGCATTGCATATGTTATTTATACCATTTCGGTTTTGAAAAATATACTTATCGTCGAAAAATACCGCTTGACGCCTTGACCAATCAAAAGCACTTTACAAGTTTTACGCCAAAATGTCATCCTACAATGGTTTTATAATGATTTATAGTGAAATTATCACTTTTCGTCGCAAAACAATGTCGCCGAATCTTCATGAAATTAACAAAATGGTCTCAAAAAACTAGTCGTGAAATGGTGTACGCCGATCGTTAGAGAACGAACCCAACGGTTTTGGAAAGTTTGTATCGATATCTAGAAGTTTCAGTTCAGAGTTTTCGGCCCAAAAGGTCTCAACATAAAGATAATAAGGGTTGAAGATAGTGATTTTGGCTAATTGTTGTGAAAAAATGAATTTCGGCCAAGTTTAGACAACCATAAATAATTTATTACAACTCGCTATACAAACGGGCTTGTCGCTTTGAAAAATATGCCCGTGAACTTGATTTTTCTAGAAGACAATTGCCCAAAAAGTTTTACATCATGGTTAAAAACACCTCAACATGGACGCGCATACAGCTACCGTAACACTTGTATCGTAGAAATAATATAGTTTTTCGTAAAATAATAGTTACGCAATTTTATGAAAACGCATATATTTGTCGTTTCAAACTGCTTTCTATGATAATACGCCCTTAGCTTCAGATCAAAGTATACTAATATATTTTTGACAAGTCGAAATAATTTGTGAAGCTTAAGGCTCGCTTTTTGACTCAATAAAGTAAAAACATGTTGCTGAATTTTCTGAAAATAATATTTTCGTCGTCAAACTTTAAAATTCACCACGACTTCGTTATAACTCCGTTTTTATCCGTTCAAGCGGCCACGGATTCGTTTTAAAGTATATTTTCTAATTATCAAGGCCAAAATGTCGTACTAACTGTCGGTTTTTCCAGAAAATTGAAACAAGGACAGAACATAATTTATAGTTATCGAAAATAGTTTTTCTCGGACAAAACCTATTCTAATCCCTTCAAATCAACTCCAAAACTAATCTAATCCTACCATACACCTTCTTAGGGTGTCATGGGTTCCTAATCACCACCAAGACCAATGAATACCAAGGGGATAATTATAGGATGACCATATTTATATAAAACTCCAAAAATCAAGTAAAAATGGTATAAATCACATATCATGCATGCTTGCTCCAAAAATGAAAAGATACATATGAGATGATAAGGAAACATGAAAAATGAAAGAAACATGCTTACAAGTTAATATGATGTGGTGCAAAGAACAAGGTTAGCCTAAATACCCTAGGTTTTTATTTCAAAACCTTAACAAGAGTATTATCTAGATTGTAATAACTTGTGCTTGAGAAAAACTTTTGATGATCCCTTGGTGAGCTCAATATAGCCGGTTATGAGGAAGAAAGACAAGAGAAAGAAAATGAAATTTACTTGACTCCAAATGAGATATGAAGATTGTGTGTAAATATAAACAAGTAAGACTTTTGTTACCAATATTTGATACATCCCCCCTAAGTGGCCGGTTTTTATGGATCTTGTTTCACAAGATATTATTATTATTTTTTTTTTATAATTGTGTATACTTATAAATAAAATGTAAGTAAAATGTTGTGTAGGAAATTGTATAAGTGAAGGTAAATGGTGGATTTTTGGTACAAGTAAGTTTTTAATAGATCAAAATAGAATGTAATGAGATAATAAAAATTGTAAAAATACATTCCTTGTGAAATTTGAGTGATATAAAAATTATCGTATAATTTTTAAGAAACACGTCGTAATAATATAAATTTAACGAATTATATACCAAATAAATTCAAAACACTAGTTAAACTTAAAATATAGTTTTTATAACTAAATGTAAGTATAAGAATATATCGGGATCATTTTTGAAAGTAATGGATTAAATGCTCAAAATAATAACTCACACGATAACGTTTATTAAATATAAAAATTACGCGTTAAATGTGAAATGAAATGCCATGAATGAACTAACATGATGCATATATAATTTAAGAAATGACCGGAATTTGAGAATTGTGACATTCTTCCCATGTCAGCGGAATCATGTCCTCATGATTCGATTAACGATACTATGGTCCGAACCTCGACAAGAGTTCTAAAAGTTCAAGCTCGACAAACAAATCCTAAATGATCATATCAATACCCATACGCATGTGTTCCCCATTCAACTAAGTACGCACGTCCCGTGATTAAATTGGATAGGGTAAACTTGCCCAATATCGAACGTAGCTCTCAAAAGACCTTTAGGTAGTCGATTCTAATTTAATCTCACAACTCATCAAACAAGAACTGTCATGAGATTAAACTAAACCGACTTGAGTAAACTTGTCTCTTAGCTTGATTTTCGCAACTCATCAAACAAGAACTGTCACTA
>OU343216.1:160898301-160977396 GCA_910596185.1 Chrysanthemum makinoi
GAACATCCAACCCTCAACCTTGCAAGGTAGAGGGTATTTATAGGTTACAAAATAAATGACCTCCTGACAGCCTGTAGATCAGGTATACAATGGGTAAAGACCCGTCCTTCCTCCACGGTATTGCACTAAACTAAATAACTAACTAAATGACTAGTAAATAACGTAATGTCTACGAGCTAACTTATGCTAGATAATATTTGGGGTGATCGATACTTCACTAAGGAATTTTCTAATTCCTAACACTATGTCTCAGTCGGCACTCTTCCCATATTCTCATTTTTCTCCTTTTTTCATCATACCTAAGGACTTCTATACTATCTAGTGGATTGTCGCTGGGTAGATCCCTCAAGCTTATGGGATCGGAACGAATACCTAACCTTACCATCCTTTTCACTTCAATGCATAAAGTAAAATGGTCGGTCTTGTGGTACAGTTCATTCCGCCTTTGAAACCATTTGAAAATCAATCAAGGTACTTGTGATATAATATCAAAGCATTTTGTACCTCAATTGGTTTTTATTTTTTATAAATGCTCCCCCTCAACATGTGCTTTGGCATTTGAAATCATTAGCACATGGAGGAAGAAGTGCTTGTTTAAGTCTTTGTAAAAGCTCCCCCTCAACATGTGCATTGAGTATTTGAAATTGTTTAGCCCATGGAGGAAGGAATGCTTGTTTGAATCTTTAAACAATCACCCTTTAATCAGATTTCAGATTTAAATCACAATCTCTTCTCCTATCAAAAATTTCAAACCTGTTTGAGATTTATGATCCTAATAGATTTAAATACTTTACAAAACGTTTTAGGGAAAGATATAGATTTCTTTTTAAAGTTTTACTGATAAAGAACATTTAATCGCTCCCCCTCAATATGCGCATCGATATTTGAAAGAGTTTGACACATATTGAGAGAGAACCTCGCACTTTGAGGCAAAACGATCACTTGTTATCAGATTTCATATTTAAATCACATTTTCTCCCCCGATCAAAAATTTCAAACCTTTTGAGATTTTGGATCCCAAATGATTTAAATATTTTTTAAAAATTTGGAAGGAAAATGTAGTCTGATTAATTATATTCTGATAGTGGAACATACCAACGCTCCCCCTCAATGTTTAAGGAAGTTTGATTTATTAGAAAATTTTCATTTCGAAAGATCATTGAATTTAGAAAGATCATACCCTGGCACATAACATCAAAGACTTTATTCACCACTTAATTTGTACAAATGGACTCTAATTCGTTTGATGATATATTGTTTGAAAATATTAAATTTGAAATCACTCTCCTCCTCAATCTATGACCGTAGTCGTTGATTGAGTGACTTAAGATTTGAGAAAATAAATTCCGGTTGATTTTCAATATTTAGTGTCCAATTTATTTTCAAAACAATATTTTCAAAATTGTTGAAACATGGTATCATCCACTACTTGTCCTGAACAAAGATACGTTAGGTGGTTAAGCTACTTCTGTTGTTGCTGTAAGGCTGGAAGAAAACCATCTGCTGAAGCAGTAAGATCTCTGAAGTAGTATATCATGCAAAGAGATCTGATTAAGTCCCGTTGCTTCTTTTGTCGACCCAAGATATAGTTTCCCTTTCCTTTCGGCATCCAATCATCTTCTTTTGTAGGATCCGGATCGGGAACATTCTTATAAACCATGTTATCTGCATATGTTAGTGGACATACATACAGATATATGGTGGTCGACAACACCCAAACAACAATCGACTAATAAAAGTCAATTCAACATAAAAAATCATTCAGTCAGATCATAAAAAGGCATGAGAATTATGTGTTCATAAAACTCTAATCATCTAATCCTAACAATCATATCCTAGATTCCCAGTCCTTCAACATAGGCAAACATCTTTTTTAGTTAAGCATATAGGATGATTTATAAGCCCTGCGATGATATAGACTTGAAAACATTCTTCCCCTCAATCAATGACTCATTTTATGAAAAGTTTAAAAACGCTATAGTCATTGATTGAGTTTCCAAATTTTATGAAAACTCCAAGTCTGATTGATTTTAAAGCACCTCATTTTCCACCATTTTGTAAAACAAATATTTTTCTGAAGAATCATAGAAAGAAAAACATTTGAGTAGGAACAGCCGTCCTTTTTGTCGACGAGCTTTCCTCAATTTTGTTTTAGGATAAGTGCTCGATATTTATGAAAATCGATTAAGCGTAGCAATTTCCTTTTTGAAGAACTAAGGCATATCTGAAATAATAGCAAAACCATAGTTTAAGCGCTGGGTTACAATCAAATAACCGCAAGCCATAGTTGAGATATATTTTGAAAAAATATTTACACCTCCTCGCCAACTTCATCTAAAGTCCCGTACATGGTTGAATTACATTTCTAAGATCAGATGTTATCGATACTAGAAGACATATTCTTGAGAAAACAATATTTTGGACTTTTCAAATTTTCTGATTTTTATGGATTTTTGTTGGTTTTATATTTTTCTTTTTTCTTTTTGATGGTTTTATAATTTTGTATTTTGCTTTTTGATAGAATATTTACACATAAGATGATATAGTTTAAGAATACGATGATACAAGTACCGAGATAAGGATATCGTTCAGCACGTTGTAGAAGATATAAACCATCATCTCTTAAACTTTCACCACCAAAGCTTTCGAGGTTCTTGAATCATCGTTAGAACTTGAGCCTTCTAAAAGTGAGACTTTGGTAGCTTCCCCCCAAAACGACCATCTTCGTAGTGAGACCACTTTCCCCAAGTAATAGAAGTGAAGCAAACAGTCTCATTGAATGAAGCTCAACAACCCAAAGAACATGATAACACCGAAGTAACAAGTTGAACCAGTGATCCTCTCTGCGGTTATCAAACTCGGAATAAATGATTAAGCCCGATCACATAAACCTGTTGTGCATCCCCGATGTATACACCATTCTGCGGTTTTGAGCAGTCGTCTATTCGGGAGAACAATATATCAACATCTTCATTTCACTAAATGCATTCTAGTTATCTTACATATAACCAATCAGCCCATAATGTACACATATACCCAACCAGAGTCGAGACTATGACATCCAAGTAACATGTTGAATCACTGATCATATATGCGGATATCAACCCTGGAATAACTGAATAAGATCGATCAAGTGAACATGTTGTGCTAGCCCTGATGTACACATATCTCTCCCCTGATGGTTGCGATCTTATCGAAATCTTCATAACATTGTGTACATGAAGCATTAACCGGAAGCACTTTACCATAAATCATAACAAGATGTCGATAAGCATATCATCTCACGCCCAAATATTCTTCTATATTTATTCCCACTGAAGGATGAGATAGCACATACCAAAAGTGTCAAGAGACCACTACCCCAAATAGTTAATAATACATTTTCCCCAAATAGTTGGAATAATACATCCTTCCCTAAATAGTGGAATAATAACAACAAACGCCACTAATTAAACACTGAGTTTCTTACGTTATGACATTTGTCCTGAATAACTTCAATATAGAAGAGGTATTAAGTTCATTACGGTACTCGTTGTAATGCTAGATGTATGTCTCTTCCCTCACGTGGTTTGATACTGTAATCAAGAAAACATAATCCACTCATATCCTTGAAATCTTTGGAAGAACACAATAAGATCAAAATGTATCTTGTGAGAATCAATCACATGTAAAACTCCCCCACTATCTTAACCAACCGTGATGTAGACAATTTCAGTGATTAATGATGAAGTAAACCCGATATACCAAACTTGAAATTGAAGTAGAGTTCCCCGCTTTTGAATCTTAATCTTGCACTAATGTTGGAAGAACGGTGTCGAGAATTTATGCTCCAAGGTGTTAGGTCACAAGGTTTACCACACAAGCTTATAAGAAAGGGATAAGGCGATTGAACAAGTAAACAAACACACACACACATAATGGTAATACGGTTACGCTGTAGGTGATATGTGAAAGGAATAACTTGAACAACCAACCTTCAAATGAAGGTTTACATTAGGTATTTATAGGCAAGGAGCTAGGGCAACACTCCTACTCCTTCCCTTTCTCCTATGGGCTTGGGCCTAAGCTCATGGGCCTTCTACATAAGCTTAAGGCTAATAACAAACATAAAGGCCATAATAAGCTAACTATTACATATGTGTAACTAACACTTGAATAAGGTTTAGGAGTGATTCCAACAATCTCCCTCAAGTGTTATTACATATGAGTAACTAACACTCAAGTGTTGGTGATGAAAAACGGTGAAGGCGTTGATTTAATAGTAGCTTTTGATCTTCCGACATTCTTTCTTTCAGAAGAATTGCCTTGATTTGAACAATCTCCCTAGTGTAGAGAGATAGTTTACTTTGAACGGTTATGCTTTGACGTCATCTTTAACTCTGTTCTTGATCATTGTTCTTTGTGATGAAAGTGATAGTATGTTGTTGTCTCCAGACATGTTCTGCCTCGTGCTCCGCCACGCTACAAAGGTTCCAAGTCATTCTTCAACATGCTCACACGCTTTGATGTTGGAATTCAAGATCGACGAGTTCTTTAAGTCTTTAACTTTATAGATTCTTTGAATTGATGAAGAATCATTCTGACTGTTGTGTTGCTTTAGGATAGAACTTCTATTAGTAATGATGTTGGCGTGAGCATGAGAAGAATTCAGACGATCATCCCGCCCGAGCTTCCATAAGAAGAAAACATTTAAACGGTTAGTAAGCGGATTTTGCACTTACAAGTTTGAACTTCGAGTGTTAACAAGATAGTGTGAAAACACAACTCTAATTTACAAAGGCCGCTCTCAATCGGAGTCCCACAAGTGAGATAACACGATGTACCGGTACACCTACGATTAGATGAGTCGCTGAGGTACACCAAGCATCACCTCACGATCAGACCGCTTGAGACCACTAAGCTAATCCACGGGGAGTTGCCAAGCGACCGGCCGTCGTATCGCTTGATGTTGACCCCGGCAGAGTTTTCATTCAATCACCGATCACAATTGTGAACCTCTCATAAATGTTCTCGACAGATTGCTAAGATCTCTGAAGGACTCGATAATGTATCACCGAAATTTTATTGTTGAATGTCAAGTGATGAAATGTCAAGTGTACCTAAGAGATCTTTTGATGAATCTCGTGGCTCTAGACTCAATAGTGCTTTTGGTTTTCCTGAGCGGAGACTAGGGAGAGGGTCTCCTTCTTCAATACCAAAAATCTCTAAGAGAAAGCCGATAGTTTACGTAGGGTTCCAGTGAGAATGAAACAAGCTTCGTTGAGAGAAACTTGAGTGGATAGAAGGTTTAGTGCATGCGCCATGGTCCATGACGACTTTTAATCTTCAATACCGCGCCACTAAGTGACAACCAAGAGCATATGAATTGAACCCGTGTTCCGCTCTAAGTTGAATAATCTAGAGGGCTATTTCTTTTCACCCTTTTCTTTGCATTTTTTTAATTCTTCAACTCCTTCTTTCTCCAATTCTCATTTTCTCCTTTTTATAATCATACCTAAGGACTTATAAATACTAACTATTTGTGGTGTCCTGGGTAGATCCTCCGGCTCATGGATCATAGGACGGTTATTCCTAACCTTAGTCACCTTATAACTCCATGACTAACCTATGTTGCCATAAAACCATTGATATGAAAAATCTCTCACAGTGTTTATGAATGAAAAACATTTTAGTACCATCGTTGAGATAAGATTTTGCATAAATGCTCCCCTTCCACATGTGCTTAAGAGTTTTAACGGTTAAAATGCACAAGGAGGAAAGAGCCAAGACTTTTGAATTGATTAACTCAAGATAGACATCCCCCGACACAATTACGGGCATAGTTAAAGAGTTGCATTGTCCGCTTTTAGGTGACAACTAGCTCTAATAACTACCTTGAAGGTGTAGACAATCCTTGAAAGGTCGCCAAACCCGCCGAGTTCATGTTTATCAAGAGTTTCAATGGTAATTCTACTCGTGACAAGTCCTTTATAGACACGCTTACATCACTAGCTTAACTAGCTTGAAATTATTACCCGCCCAGACAAGTCTTTTCGAAGTTACTAACAGCTTAAGCATCACAATTCGCTGGTTAAGTCCGCAAGCAATGATTCATTTGCATTTTACACAACATATTTCTTATCACACATTTTCTCCCCCTCAAAAATGGCATATTAAAGTGTTATTTTTGAAACGCTTGAGAATAAATATGACCATTTCGAAAGTTGCGGGAAGAATGACCATCGAACAATTTTAGAACAAAGTTTCAAATACCCCCTCAATAAGTGATATAAACGGTTGAGGTTTTGAAAACATAAGGGGAAGTACTTGTTCTTTTGAGCAAAACCTTGAAAAATGAAAGGTTTAATAGGTTTTACTCAAAAGTAAGAAGCTTTCGCTCCTTTTCTAAGGATTGTGGCAATCGGGCGCACTACATGGTCCTTTATTTACAAGTACGGGTTGTACACTATAATGTGTGCACAAGCCATATACATAATTAATCAAACATCCAAAATATATGAAGGAAGCAATTCAAGGGGTACCAGGAAGTGCAGTGATGTTCCTGTGAGCAGCATGGCGTTGAAAGCCGGTTATGTTAATCCCGGTCCACCACCGACATAACTCTCAATCGCCCGAATCGTCCCTTCAAACAACCGCTCATCAATCATTGTGATGATCCGCCTCACATCCCTCCTTTCCGAGAATTCCGGGCTTATAGACCCAATTTTCATATCCTTCAACTCAGATGCCAATCCATCCCTAACCAGCTTCAAAGTATGATCCCCGAACTTGTGGAGTTCGCTACACGCCATTAAGCAGTTTCTTTGAAGTTCACTACGGTAAACAACGCCTAAAGGTTTGCTGATGAGTGTATATTGAGATAGCGGTTAATATCGGAAGATCAAGCTTTGGAGGAGTGAAGTTGACACGCTCCGATAAGATTCAACAAATACCGAGATCTTCTACACTTCCTTGATGACAATGCGCCTTATGAAGATGAGAAGTGACTTGATAAATTCGCTAAGCAATCTTGATTGATTGCGACCATCTTGGCAAGGTACATGTCTTCGACGTCATTGAGAGACAAATTCTCAAAGTCAGCCTCAGAGAAAGCATAGTCCCGTTCATCTTGTCGCTTGACTACGATCTTCTTTAGGAATGTGTAGTCCCACTTAGACTAAAGGTCAACGTGTATGATGGCAACGATATCCTTAGAACTATACACAGATGTTGAGACTTCAACCGACAGCCTTCTAGTAGATTCGACGCTGCTTCCGCTGATGAATCCCATACAATGCATCTCGGTCGAGCTTCCACCGTGTTGGAGAACAAGTGATTGGCACATTCTCAATGGCTATGCATTGAGTAGACAACAAGGGAATGGAAGTGTCAACGATGTAGCATATTTTCAATCATCGCCACCGCGTAAAAGAAAATCCAAGTCTTTGTTGAAGAAATATCCGAAGGAATCCTTGGTTCACCGTTGGCCAAGTGTTGGTAGAGGTTTGGTCCAATCGGTGTAGTATGGAGGGTTATTCCTTTGTGTGAAGTCAATGTTTGCTTCCGGGTTGAGCCAATCCATGTTGTTAGACATAGCCCGAGCAATGTTTTCAAGGTGATATTCGACCTCAGGGCACTTTCGAGTCGCTTTTTAGAAGTTGAAACGCTTCATTTTGATTTGCTTCACTGATTTTGTCATTTTCTTCACATGGAACTTTGCTTGGTAATTTTAGCATGCTCCAATGTAGAACCGTCTACCAAACTCGACCTTCTTCGTGTAGGAGTGTTGTTAACAAGATTAGCAAACCATTCAAATTCCTCTGTTTTATCGTCATCTAGCCAAGATACGACGTCAGTCTGAGGCATCTTGTTTCTGAACTTGTTTGGGAGAGGTGGGTTGTTGTTGCTCAAGGATCCATCGCCACCACCCGTATACTCAAAGTGATCATCGGTTTCGAGTCGTGGGTGGTAACTCGAATCGCCCCGAGGTTTTCGTAGAAGAACGAGGAGGAGATTTTTGTTGAACAGAAGGCCGTTGTGGAGGAAGTTGCATCAAAGAAGTTCACCAGACCGCTTCGACGCTTAGGTGCAGAGTCTTTATCCTTATCCTTGTCTTCATCGTCTCTAGGACGCTTAGACTTTTCAATTCAATCTACAAGCTTCTTGAAGTTGGTAGTCCAAGAATGCTTGAAACAGCCTTTCCTTCATCGGTAAATGTCCCGATCGTGCGACATTTTTGTGACAAGCTTGGCCACCAATTCATTATCCGAGAAAACTAACGGATCGTTGGATTGATTGTGATCATAAGCGGCTTGATCGAATAGTTTGCTTGGCGATCCGCATAAGATTTGGATAAAGTTGTTTGGTGAACAACTCCTTTGTGACTTTAGGAACGCATCTAAGGTACTTTTGTGTAGCCTTCGATCATTTCGCTCCTCTCTGACGGTGATTTTTCATGAATTCCTGAACAAACTTCCTTTCTCCTTTTATCTTTTCATGCTCGCCATAAGATGTTATGTGATCAAAGAAAGAAATTCTTTTGTTGAGCACGCTTTTCTTTTCCGACTTGTTTGACGCTTGGTAATCCGCTCATGAGCTTGAGAAATCCAAGATTTAGATGGTTTCTTCACGGATTTGGATGATGATTTGTTGACTTTCTTTGATGGTGGTGGTGATGGTGAAGACGAACTGATGATGAAGAGATATGAGGAGACTCTGGATCCGTCGGAGGTTCAGAGGTTTCTTCCTTTGATCGCAGGCAGACTATCTAGAAGAAACGTATCATAATCAACATCTTTATCTTTTTTCGACTTCTCAGCCTCGTACCTCAAACTCATATTCGATAGTATCCTCCACAAGCTTTTGTTGTTGCACAAGAGTGGTGGCACCAGCTCCCTTATCGGTTTGATTAACCACATCGAGATGTTCAGAGTGGGCAAGACCACTTGATCCTCCGACCACCCATTTGGTCTTTATCAAATTTTCACCTGTGTTGTGTCTAAGGAATTTGATCGCCTTCTTGTAAACATTTTCCGGTGGCTCTTTATCACTCCCAGCTTTCATCATATACAAGTACAGAGTCTTTTCTTTGTCACCATGGACTTGGAGGTTTAGTCACCAAGGAGGTGTTACGGTTGCGATTCAGAGTATGTAATCTCTTCATCTGTGCTTACATCTTCAGAGCTCGTCCACAAGCTTTCTTTTACGGTTCGTGGGAATAGGTTCAGCTTCCTTTACGGGAACACCTTTTACGAGAGGATTCCTTTGGGAAGCTTCCTATAATATTCTGTACTTGTGACACTTCAAAGATCGCTTCTTCGTCCTCCGAGTAGTACCGTAAGATTTTTCATCAAGATGACCAACTTTGCCTTCTTTACGGCTAACCGATACCTTTTATATGTTTCAAGCTTTTTGATTTCGGTAGTTAGAGGTGATCGTAATACGGACCCTGCTTTTGTTGACGATTCTTTGATTCTCATATATATATGGGTTCACCAATATGTCATGATTATTCGGGTCATTGAGCCTCATGGGGATATCGATGAAGTCCAAGTGCTCTCTCGATCAACAGCTTGGTGTATCCGACATAGGAATCTTGGAGCCAAGCTTGTGAAACAAAGATCATGTCCTCCCATATCGCTTCCGATTTCAATGTCCTTCTTGTTGATCAACGACTGTAAAATTTGCAGCCCATGAGCTTGGGATGCTCATAGCCACCGCCACACGTGAGACCGATTTGTGATGATCATGTAGAGTGTTCTCCATGGTTGAGGAATATACTTCCCACGGAGAGTGCTTAGTAATGATTCCTCAAGCTTCATCATAACCAATATCTATCAAGAATTTCAGATCTGTCTCTTCAAGAGGGTAGCAAAGAAGTCGGTTGGAGCGATGTCAGAATGATGAGAATGCCCGTAAGTCGCCAGGAGTGATAGTGACTTGTTTGTGATTAAGTGTCACATTCACTGCACTTTGACCAGTGATCCTCTGCATAGAATCCTAGAATTATTGAATGTAGACCTCTCGAACTGTGGCAAGTGTGAGAGCATGTTCCGTAGGGATGATTCCCGAGAATATCCACTGCAATGAGACAAGAAGATTCCGAGCATGTGAGGGTGTCAAAGTCAACCCTAAGGTTGTTCTTTCCAATCTTTCTGATAACCCTAGAAAGATATCGCAATTGTAAGAACTTCGATGCATCCACATTCATTTGTTCACCATGTCGCGGATCTCAAATAACATTAGCCAAAAGAACCAACATATCAAAAGACATAGTGTTAGTCAACATAAGGTCTTATTGTCTAGTTATTGAATGTACAATGTCAATGATTGTTACGAGTCCTAAGTCACTTGTTTGTCTAATAGTTCAATGACGCCGTGAAATGTTTCGTGAGTTAGTTAACTTTAGGTTTTAAAGTTTATGTTATCACTTATGTTCACAACATATAAACGCTTAAGTTTATTAGTGACATTATTGATTCGTGGATATGATTAGTTTATTTACAAGTTTGTACACATAACAATTCATTATGAAGGTCAATCCGTGCTTAAGCGTAGTTTTGGCAAAGTTAAGCGTAAACGAGATGATATACGCCAGATCTAAAGCTTACGCGGGATCCTAACTTACGAGAAATGTTACGTAGGAAAAAAGGGACCTTATGCGTAGGGCTTACGCCAGAGGCGATATATATATACCTTACGCCAAGGCTTACTCGTAAGAGTAGACCTTATGCAGAGGTCATCACACGATATCCTTTCACAGATACAGTAGTCCCATTGTAGAACCTTACGCCATGGTTATGCGTGAATTATTCTTACATAACTTGACTACGCCAGAGGGTAATACTTATGCGTAGAGTTTCAAATGACCTTGATTCTAATATTATGCGTAGCAAGACTCGAAATAAGTTCATCAAATCATTAACATTAACATAAAACATCATTTTATCAACAAGTTAAGGCATGAACATTCATAACACAAGCTATTGTAGAATTTATACGCTGTGGTCAAAACCCTAAGGTTTAAGACTGCATCATTTCTAGCCATGGATATGCATCAAACAAATTCGGTAGGTCTAGAGTTGTTAGAGTCTTTAGGCCAGGTATTAACATCTAATTCATTGTAAATCAAAATTACCCAAAGTTATGAACTTTAAACCCTAACTTCAAATTGTCAAACAATTAGTGTTTCTTGGTGGTTAACAACCATGGAAATCATCAATTCAACCTCATATGACCATAACCCAACAATCTTTTAGACCAAAACACTTCACATTTGGAAAAACCCAAATCGACTCATAAACCCTAATAAGTGTTTCTGGGTGGGTTTTAATGGTTAAAATGGTGTACTTGATGTATAAGAAATGTTTTGACACTATCCATATAACCAAAAACACACACATAATGATTATGTGTTCATACGTTTATGCGTAGAACACATAATCACTGAACACACTTTTAGCCGTTGGATTTGCATGAGATTAAAACCTTAGCTTAAGAACATGTTAAGATCATTAAAACACTTACAAAATGATGATCAAAACAACGGATTTCTTGGTTCAATCTTAGGCGTCGGATGAATATGGTTGTGTGTATTAAATGTGAAGTAAAAAGTAGGTGAGAGGTGTTTTATTAAAAATAACTTTAACATTTTGACAGATCCCTCCACCTTTTCCTTTTTCAAACAAAGCCATTTAACTTCCATTTTGGTTACGAAACAAAGTTTTTAGGAAAGGAACTTTGACTACACCCTCGACTTGATAAATAATGAAAGGTTATAAATTTAGTCCGAGGAGTGTCATTGTACCATAAACTTTACCACCATTTGTTAAAAGAAACAACCGAGATAAGATAACATGCAAGTAATGTGATGATTTGAAATTAAAGTTATATTTTTCCCCCTCAACACTTGATCGTAAAAATGTGAATTTTGAAAGATTATAGTGTTGAAGGAAGAAATGTACTTGCCATGTTGAAAGATTGTAGATTAGAAGAATATTTTTGTTGTCTTTATCAGGTTTTATATTTTTGTATTTCGTTTTTGAAAAATTATTTACAAGAGAGATTTTGGTGTTTGATGTGTTTTTAAGATCTTTTAGGAGGTCATCCACCTCTGAGTCAAACACTTCATACCAATCCGTGGACCAACTCATTAAACCTAGCGGAGGCAAGGCTTTGGTGAGAAGATCTCGCCAATTGGTATTCTCGACTCACAAAATATAATTCAACAAGCACTGCTCCACGTGGTCCTTGATGAAATGATAACGAAGATCGATGTGCTTTGATTTAGTGTGAACTGAAGTTGCATGAGATCGCAATGGCACTCGATTGTCGCAAGACATCGATTCACAATACGAACCATAGTCTTTGAGTGTGTTCTCATCCAAATGACTTGAGCACAACACGCCGACATGGCTACATATTCCCGCTTCGCTTGAGGACAGCGATGTACAATCCTCGCTTCTTCCATGACACCGCTTTATCACCAAGAAATTGTAAAGCTCCGGTACTTTTCCGAGTCTAAGCATCCCGTCACCAAAAGTGATTAGTTCAAAACCGTAATCCTTCGGATACCGATCCCAAGTTAATGGTTCCCTTTATGTATTGGAGGATTCTTCAGCCTCGAGAGGTGGGTTTCGGTTGGTCGCGACCGATAACGAGAGCAAAGATATACTAAAGACAATATCGTCCGCTAGTCGTTAGATACATAAGAGACCCAATAATACTACGGTATTTTGTAGGGTCCACCAATTTCCATGTAAATCGCCTCAGCTTGGTATGAGCCATTGGTGTGGCATAGTGTCACTGTGTTTTCATTCCAAATTTGTTTAACAATTCAAGGGCACATTTGGACTGACTCAAGAAAATACCACGGGGTGATTGATGAACTTGCAGTCCGAGAAAGAACGGGAGTTCACCCATCATGGACATTTCAAAATTTTTCTTCATTAGTTTTGCAAAAGCGATTGAAAACTTTTTATGTGTAGACCCAAAATGATGTCATCCACGTAAATTTGAACAATTAAGATATGTGCCCCGTGATATTGTATAAAAAAAAGTTAGGTCAACCGAACCTTTGGTGAAATTATTAGCAATGAGGAAAGATGATAGCTTATCGTACCATGCCCGAGGAGCTTGTTTGAGACCTTATAGAGCTTTGTTCAGTTTGTAGACGTGATTCGAAACTCGTGATCAACGAATCCATCCGTTGGCCGACATAAACCGCTTTTGTTGTCCATTGAGAAACGCAGCTTTGACATCCATCCGATAGACCGTCATATTCATATGAGCCAGAACGCTAGAAATATCCGAACAAATTTCAAGACGAGCAAACGGAGCAAAAGATTCTTCAAAGTCAATACCCTCTTCCTGACGATAACCTTAGCCACCGACGTGACTTATTCCGATAACATTTCCTTCAAAGATCCAATTTGTTTTTCCAAATCCATTTTAGACCAATGACGACTCGCTGGTCTTTCAACAGCCTCCTATACTTCAAGACGTTTGAATTGGTTGAGTTCTTCTTGCATGGATTTGATCCAGTTGTCTTTGTCATAGGCCTTTTGATGTTTTAGGTTCGGGATTGGCAGATGCTGAGTGCATAAATGCAATGTTCACCGTCTGTGTGAAGATTGTCTTGTAACGACCGTTGATTCGGGTTGCCAATAATAATTTCCAGAGGATGGTCTTTCGTCCATCTATGTGTAGAGGGTTGATGTTGATATACATTGTGCGTGATTCGAGGATTCAAATGGTTTGTTGAAGATTCCGCGACATCCGGTGCGCAGCCTCATTAGCAAACGGGTTGAAGAACGCATTTGGATCAAAATCTGCAGTGGGGTGCTACATTCAGAATATCATCGCAATTCATCATTGTTAGCGGTTTGTTCAACTGCTTGTGGTGGAGTCAACTGGTGTAGGTGCATCGCAATGTAGTTGTTGTAAAGGTGTATCGTATAAGAGTATTATCGTTGGCAAGTACGAAACAGCCGTTACACCCGAGCACGCTCATCAAGATCGCCAACAACAAATGAGCAAATAACCTTTCCATTTGTTGACGAGTAAGTGGGCTTTGTTCACCGATGATGGGGTTTGGGGAAGTTTAAGCTTGTGTCCGGTTCCAAGTCAAGATACTGAAGCCAATGGAAGTTTCGTAATCAGCTTCAAATCGACATCCGCCTTTAGCAGATTTGAAACTTGATGAAGTCTACATTTCTCTAACTTTTGAAGGTTTCAGATGCAAAGGGAATTTGTAGATGAGCAATAAACCATACAAAGAAAATCTGACTAATTGCGGAAGATCCGTTCGAGGGTAACATGCTAGAAATCAACAAGATCTTCTCACGTATTTGGGTAACTTCACACAAGATCACCCGTGAAATTGAGACGATAATACCAAAGTGAGACGTTTGAGCCACATATCGCCTTATTTCTTCCCCTAATTGAAGGAATTCAAGAAGGCATTGGGTTTTCGCAACGAAGCATGTAGAAGAACAAGGAAGCAATGACCACCTACACACTCTCCCCCGATGTTTTCATGATTCTAATCATACACCACGATGTTGATGATAAATGAAGACAAATAACCCATGTATAAGGAGATAGCGAAACCATGTATGTCCAAGTGATCGAACAAGTGTGAAGTACCAAAAATATTTCGAGAGAGTCAACGGCTGATAAAACATCTCTGCTTTATGTTGATCATCACCGTGTCATTGTTGTTGGAAGCGCTTTGATCTGCTATAGAAGATTCGGTTGTTGTAGATTCAGTATCCAAATTAGAGTATTATCGGTTGTGCAAAGTGGAAACATTCGATACATCCGGTACGACTTTTGACGTAATCTTTAACCGAGGAGCAAGCAATGTTTCCAATTCATGACGATTAGTACAATGGTGGAACAAACCGATGGATCATGATATTTTTACGATGAGAAACGGGTCCTACGCTGCTAGTAGAGCCATAGCTGGTGTTCTGCATAAAAAATAGAAGGGGGCAAGAAAGAAGAAACATGGATCCCAAGTGTAATGGTTCCGTGATAGAGGTATAAAGATGTAGTGTCAATTATCTTCTTAACACCTGAACATGCTAATTTGATGATTTCCTTTCCTCGCCAGTGGATGGATGTTGTTGGTATCCCACTTGTTTTGGTGCAACTACTTAGTATCTTGCCTGTAGGAGTCCACCTAAGACTAACAGTTTTGAAAATCCTACCCGTTGGTATCCATCTAAGTTTAGATCTAGGGGATATTTACATCGAAGAAGCAGGATTGTACATCGCTGTCCTCAACCGAAGCAGAATATGTAGCCATGTCAACGTGTTGTGCTCAAGTCATTTGGATGAGAACACGTACCAAAGACTATGGTTACTGCGATTTGATGTAACTCCATGTAACTGCGACAATCGAGTGCCATTGCGATCTCGTGTACCCGGTCAAAGACTCTCAAATCAAAGCACATCGGTTATCATTTCATCAAGGACCACGTGGAACAGTAAGTAATTGTTGAATTATATTTTGGTACGTATCACCAATTGGCGATCTTCACCAAAGCCTTGCTTCCGCTAGGTTTAATGAGTTGGTCCACCGATTGGTATGAGGTGTTTGACTCAAGAGGAATTGGATGACCTCCTAAAACAGTTTTAAAACTTGTCAAACACCAAAATCTCTTTTGTAAATAATTTTTCAAAACTAAATATAAAAATATAAAACCCAAAGACAACAAAATATTCTAATTCAATCTTTCAACATGGCAAGTACATGTCTTCCTTCAACACTAGAATCTTTCAAAATTCAGCATTTTTTAACGCATCAAGTGTTGAGGGGAGAAAATTATAACTTTAACTGCTTCAAATCATCTTGTACTTGCATGTTATCTTATCTCATGTTTTTAACAAATGGTGGTAAAGTTTCGCACAATGACACTGACTAAATTTATAACCTTTCATTATTTCTCAAGTCGAGGGGAGTGTCACAAAAGTTCCTTTCCTAAAAACTTTGTTTGGTAACCAAAATGGAAGTTAAATGGCTTTGTTTGAAAATAGAAAAGGTGGAGGGATAAAACTGCCAAAATGTTAAAGTATTTTTAATAAAAACACCTCCCACCTACTTTTTACTTCACATTTAATACACACAACCATATTCATCCGACGCTTCTAAGATTGAACCAAGAAATCCGTTGTTTTGATCATCATTTTGTAAGTGTTTTAATGATCTTAACATGTTCTTAAGCTAAGGTTTTAATCTCATGCAAATCCAACGCCAAAAAGTGAAGATGATTATGTGTTCTACGATACGTGATGAACACATAATCATTATGTGTGTGTTTTTGGTTATATGGATAGTGTCAAAACATTTCTTATACATCAAGTACACCATTTTAACCATTAAAACCCACCCTTAAACACTTTTAATGATTTTTGAAAATTAGGTTTATGAATGATTTGGGTTTTTCCAAATGTGAAGTGTTTTGGTCTAAAAGATTGTTGGGTTATGGTCATATGAGGTTGAATTGATGATTTCCGTGGTTGTTAACCACCCGTAAAACACTAATTGTTTGACAATTTGAAGTTAGGGTTTAAAGTTCATAACTTTGGGTAATTTTGATTTACAACAAATTAGATGTTAATACACGGTCTAAAGACTCTAACAACACTCTAGACCTACCAATTTATTTGATGACCCATGGCTAGAAATGATACGCTGTAAGTCTTAAACCTTAGAGCTTTTGAATTCACGTATAAATTTCACGCCAGAATCGTAGCATGAATGTTCATGCCTTAACTTGTTGATAAAATGATGTTTTGTGTTAATGTTAATGATTGGATGAACTTATTTCAGTCTTGCTACGATAATATTCAGAATCAAGATCATTTGAAACCTACGATAAGGATTACCCTACGCCAGAGTCAAGTTATGCTAGAAGATAATCTCACGCATAACCATTATGCGTAAGGTTCTACAATGGGACTACATAATTTATCCCGTGAAGGATATACGTAAACAACGCTGACCTCACGCGATAAGGTCTACTATTTAGTAAGCCTTACGCGTAAGGTATATATATATCGCTTCACGCAGTAAGCCCAACGCATGAGGTCCCCTTTTTCCACGCTAACATTTCTACGCCGTAGTTAGATCCTTCGAAGCTTTTGTCTACGCGCGATATCATCTCTGCTTACTAACTTTGCCAAAACTACGCTTAAGCTCGGATTGACCTTCATAATGAATTGTTACGTACAAACTTGTAAATAAACTAATCATATCGTCACTTAATCCAATAATGTCACTAATAAACTTAAACGCTTAATATGTTGTGAACCATAAGTGATAACATAAACTTTAAAACCTAAAGTTAACTAACTCATCAAACATTTTCAATTTACATCATTGAACTATTAGACAAACAAGTGACTTAGGACTCGTGAACAATCATTGACTGCATATTCAATAACTGCATAAGACTTTCCTCAAGGACTAACACTATGTCTTTCGATATGTTGGTTTTTCACAATGTTATTTCGTATCACTTCATGGCTAAACAATTGAATGTGGATGCATCGTAAGTTCTTACAATTGGGTTTATATCTTTCCGAGGGTTATCCGAGAAAGATTGGAAAGAACAACCTTAGGGTTGACTGTGACACCCTCACATGCTCAAAAATCTTCTTCTCTTATCAGCAAGGATATTCTCGTGAATCATCCCTACCGTAACATGCTCTCACACTCGCCACGCCCAGAGGTCTACATTCAACAATTCTGATTCTATGCAGAGATCACGGTCAAAGTGCAGAATGTGACACTTAATCACAAACAAGTCACTATCACTCCTCGCACTTACGGGTTGTTCTCATCATTCCCGACATCACTCCAACCGACTTCTTTGCTACCCCTAACAAGAGAGACAAATTAAATTCTTGATAGATATTGGTTATGATGAAGCTCGTGAATCATTACTAAGCACTCTTTACGCTGAGTCAAGTATATTCCTCAACCATGGAGAACACTCTACATGATCATCACCAATCGCCCGGTCGCGACATTGGCTATGAGCATCCCAGCTCATGGAACCGCAAATTTTCCGGTCGCTGATCAACAAGAAGGACAATGAAATAGAAGCACCGATATGAGGACATGATGCAAGCTTCACAAGAAGCTTGGCTCCAAGATTCTCGTGTCGATACACCAAACTGTTGATCCAGAGAGCACTTGGACTTCATCCGATATCCCTAGCTGAGGCTCAATGACCCAATCACGACATATTGATCGAACCCATATTATCTCATTCAATCAAAGAATCGCCAACAAAGAAACAGGTACGGTATTACTCGTCACCTCCTAACCACCAAATCAAAAAAGCTTGAAACATATAAAAGGTAATTACAATGTAAAGAAGGCAAAGTTGGTCATCTTGATGAAAATCCCCGTACACCTACTCCGGAGGACCGTAAGAGGCGCGGCTTCGAAGTGTCAAAGATGATATTTATGAAGCTTCCCAAAAGGAATCCTCCTTGTAAAAGGATCTGTTCGAAGCGAAGCTTCAACCTATTCCCACACCTCGAACCGCAAAGAAAGCTTGTGGACTAAAGCTCGAAGGTAATCGGACACGATGAAGAGATTACATACTCGGACCGCAACGGTAACACCTCCTTTAGCAGCTAAACTCCAAGTCCGCCTAACAAAGAAAAATGGAAGACTGCATTTTGTACCTTATGATGAAAGCTCGGAGAGTGATAAAGAGCCACCGGAATATGTTTACAAGAAGACGATCAAATTCCTTAGACACCAACACAAAGTCAAGAATTTGCTAAAGACCAAATGGGTGGTCCCGAGGATCAAGTGGTGCCGCTTCTTCTCAACCATCTCCCCGATGCGGTTAATCAACCCGACATAAGGAGCCGTGCCACCACTTTGTGCAACAACAAAAGCTTGTGGAGGATACTATCAATATGAGTTTGAGGTATCGAAACCGAGAAGTCCAAAAAGATAAAGATGTTGATTATGATACTTTTCTTCTAAACAGTCCTGCACGATCAAAGGAAGAAACCTCCAACCTCCGGCGATCCGTAGTCTCCTCATATCTCTTCATCATCGATTCGCCTTCACTCCTCGCCACCACCATCAAAGAAGTCAACCAAATCATCATCCAAACTGCGGAAGAAACCATCTAAATCTTGATTCTCAAGCTCATGAACGGATTACCAAAGCCGCAAACAAGTCGAAAGAAAAACGTGCTCAACAAAAGTCAATTTTTGTCGATCACATACAAGATCTCTGTGATGACGAAAGCATGAAAAAGAAAGGAGAAAGGAAGTTTGTTCAGAATTCATGAAAAATCACTCACAAGAACTCAACGCTCGATTTAAATGCGCTTGGTTGTCTAACCAATTGTTTTCTCGAAGGTTGTAAAGACGATTTCCCAAGATTGTTGGTTTAGCAAAATTAGTATCCACACTCTTGTCGCTGAATCTTCTCGCTTTGTTTTGTAAAGCAACATGTGCAAGCCCCTTTGCTTGAAGTTGAGCCATTAAATGCTCATTTTCGCTATAATGTATCACACGATTACTTTGATCATTTGAAGACCGACCATTGTGTTCTGAAGAAAAAGATTTGTTTTGTAATTTAAGTTCAAGAGAGATACAATGTGCCTCTAGTTTGGAAAAATCTTTATGAAACCGGAAGCAATGGTCTTTTGAGAAGAATGTTTTGCATTCAAGAGTTTGATTTGACGTTTCAGTTGAATTGTTAACAAGTAAGGGCTTAGACATGAGATAGTTGTCGGACATGTGCAACACACTGGTCAACCTCCCTTCATTACTAAATTCAGGTTGCTCAAGATGTTGTGTCGCATTTGCAAATGTATGATCAATAAGAGATTGTACCTAATTCATCTGCTCGTCGCGTCATAGGTGGGTAAGATATTCCTCAACCATTTGTTCGCCACAAGTAGGCTCTGTCGAAGTTAAGTATGATATCTTCTCCGTGATCCGCCTTGCCATCCTTGCTTTTCCAATGCTACAACCTCATTGTCCGTGACATGACGCCATGTAATCACAACATTCTCAACGTCCATATGAGCATGCCTTTCATGTACATCAACTATTTCACCTTGCACGATCGGGATATCGAATTTGATGATGTCCGACAATGCCGTGAGCCGAGCCATGTATCCTTCTTCCAATGCAACAAATGGATCTTTATGATCAATCCATTTCACTCCCCGAAGAATCAAAGAGAAGAAAAGGTGCAAAGTCGATAGCACAATGAAGGTCGATATAGTGAATTGCAATTTCCCTCCAAAAATAATTTTGAAAAAGTTTGACTCTCAAAAAATTTGAAATTCACTATAAAATTCAATTCAAAGGTTGTAAGAAAAATTTGAGATATGACAATTTTGACGTCAAATTTTACCCGAAAAAATTGAATTTGAGCCCAAAAATTTGAATTTTTGACCAAAATTTTCACGGTTAAACCAAAATTTGAATCTCGCGTAAAAATTGAACGCTTAGTCTCCTCAAAAAATTAAATTTTACTCATATTTTCCCGCCAAATTTTTTGGACTCTGGTGGTGGATCTTTGTAGTCGAATGAAACGATGTTGATGAAGTGTCCTTAGGCGTAGAAATCACAATAACCAAGTAGCACTTAAGTGTAAAAACACCAAAGTTACGCGTAACAATGAGTTACGCAGAAGTTTTAGCTACGCGTAGTTGGGAAAAAGACTAAAGTTATGCGAAATAAAGAAGTTATGTAGAAAACTTAAGGTAGGATTATCTTATCGCGTAAGACCTGGCTTAGGCGTAGGGATGAATCTTATGCGTAGGGATTTTCACGCCGTAGTTTTATGCTTGGCGTAAGTTTAGGTTTTATCTCAAATGATCTTTTACACTATCACAGTGCAAAAAGATATCCAAAGTCGACGTATTTTCAGGCTTATCCAAGCAAGAAAAAACACGGAGTAAAACCACTAAATCAAGATCAAACCAAGGATAAAGCGCGTAGAATTTTGGGTTTTGATACGCCAGTAGTTCTACTCGTAAAATGACTTTTGCCCAAAGATGTTTCTAAACCAGATTTTTGTGATGAAATAGCTTCAATATCACCAAAATAACACAAAAGTGTGAAACATGATGATCCAAAGCTCTAAAACGCTTACGCCGAGGAAAACACCTCGCATAAAACTAGCTTAAAACGATTCTACACACATAAAGTTTCAAACTTTTTGCCAAAAACTTAGACTTTAACACCCAATAACCTTTAAAGTACAAGAATCTTGGATTGAAAAGTGTAAAAAATGAGTTTTAAGCGTGAGAAAGGTTAAAAACGTGAACCTTACGAGTAGACAAAAAAACAAACCGTTTCACCCAACTAGATGGCGATTGATACCACCAAGGTCACAAGGTTTACCACACAAGCTTATAAGAAAGGGATAAGGTGATTGAACAAGTAAACAAACACACACACACGTAATGGTAATAGTTTACGATAGGTGATATGTGAAAGGAATAACTTGAACAACCAACCTTCAAATGAAGGTTTACATAAGGTATTTATAGGCAAGGAGCTAGGGCAACACTCCTACTCCTTCCCTTTCTCCTATGGGCTTGGGCCTAAGCTCATGGGCCTTCTACATAAGCTTAAGGCTAATAACAAACATAAAGGCCATAATAAGCTAACTATTACATATGTGTAACTAACACTTGAATAAGGTTTAGGAGTGATTCCAACACAAGGAAATCTCTAAGTACTCAATACTCAAACAAAGTATCATACATTAACACCTCTTGCGATTATCCACAACGTCATCTGCGTGTAACACTGAGTAAAACACCATAACTCCTTAAAGTGATAGTTAACCAGGTCTTTAAACATCCACCCTGACTACTGGTAACTAGATAAACCAAGTATTCAATTTAAATTCTAAGCACTAGCAAGTTATCATTGAAAGTCATTCATCCAACCAACCCCGACTTCTAGATAAAATAAGAACACGCCTTTGTGAAAGACAACTTCAACTTCAAATAAGTGATAAATGATTAACTCCGAAGTAATCTCTTTGTGTCAAATGCCCAAAAGGTGAATAAACATACAATAAGATGCACATTGATCCACTGAATGAACCAGAGCAAATGATTCCTCAACATCGATGCCATCTTCCTAACGATATACATATAGAGACTAATCTAGAAGATTCAAAAATGTCTTCAAGAGGATGAGGTTGTCATTTTCTTCAGTGTTCATTTGGTTGATTTACAGAGTGCACATTGGGTGAAACAATAATTCATGAAGATTGGCAAAGGAATACCAAAGAGCGGATCATTATTCATGAGTGCAACTGCAATAATATGATAGTCATTATCAATACCTTGAGGAATAACTGGAGATTGGGTTTCTTGAGTAGTCTGAGTTGTACTTCTAGATGGTGCATCTTGATCAATGGAGATTGAAGAAAATGAACTAATTGAGTCAGCAGGAACGGGAGCAAGAGATTCAAGAACTGGATGATCAACATTCGTTGGAAGTTGGAAGTACTCATCAAACATATCTTGAAACAATGAATCCCAAAGAATAAATCCCAGTTATCCTTAGTAAGTGAAACATTAGGCGTTGGAGGAGAGTCGTATGACCATTATTCAAGCATCCATCAACATGTAGTATATTCACTCTTCTCCCCCTCAAAAATTGCATCTGAAGTTTTCCATTTTTTATTAAACAAGTGAATACAAATACGATCAACGGTAAGTAGATCCCTTAATGACTGACATTTAGTTTCTTCACTCTTCTCCCCCTCAAAAATTGCAAATGAAGTTTGCCATTTTTGATTGAGCAAGTGAATAAGAATATACACCAATGAACGTAGATCCCCTTGATGACTGAATGAGCATGGGAAAAACATGAAGCTTGTTGATGGAGAATGTAGATGAGAATGGTCATAAACAAGAAGATTTCTCTTCTTTTGAAGATAAAGTTTAATCAAGCGCATAACCTTCTTTCTTTTAGGAACGGGCCCTGAAGTTATCTGCAGACGCCATAATGTTGAAGAGCAGGCCTAACGATGTGAACAGACGTCATAGCCGCTGAATATCAAGGTTGAGTTACTTGAACCCGTGAGTTATGAGATATCACTCCTTTTGTTATCCATACTTTGAGCCAGTCCATGTAGTGAAGGATCGATGTATCTCAATAAGTAAGGACTACCTGCACTAACATTACAAGCTTGATTGCATATATATTGGTTAGTGACATTAGTATTCAAACCCTTTGGGGTTTCACAGTCAACCTTGATTTTGCCATCAGCAAACAACTTTCCTCAGAGGAATCCACTTAAGTCCAACATCCTTAAACATTCTACCAGACGGTATCCACTTATGGCAAGGTCTAGGATTGTTGATTTTCTTATACACGGTGGAAGACTCATCGTTATTCCTTGACTCAAAAGATTTAGCAGTTGGTATCCATCTAGGCGAAGTTTTAGGATTTTTTTGCTTCATAACATGTTGAACCTTAGCCATGTTAGTATTCTTAGTGGATTGTACCTAAGCATGTGAATTAGGAAATTGTTTCTTATTTGGAAAAGACTTAGAATTTCTAGTTTTATTTTCTACATGCTTAGCATTCTTCTTCACATAACTACTCTTAGATGTAAGCCAATCCCTAGTCTTTTAAGTGTTCCTAGGTAATGGTTTACTACTACTAGCAGTGCCTTGAAATCTTGTAGAATTCATCACCCTGGGTCTTGCACCTAGAATTTTGTCTTTTAGAATCTGTGCCTTTTTCCTAGCTTCTTCTAGATAGTAGTTCTTCCACAAGTCATTTATATCATATGAATTCTGGATTTTAATGCTTGGTTTTGACACTGTTTTCGAACTAATCCTAGAGGTGTTGGGAGTAGAAGTAGCTACTTGTTAAGGTTTAACGGGAGTAGAAGTAGCTACTTGTTGAGGTTTAACGGAACTAGAAGCATTATTCTTTGGCAACTCAGGTGAAGTGACTGGTTTTGACAAAACTTGTATCGCATCAACTTGGGAGGCAAACCGTGTTTTCAATGATTTTGACCTTTCGGATATAAACACGGTAGGCTGTCTAACAACAGGTCGGTCTCTATTGGGATGTGAAACTGGCTTCCCCAAGGTTAATGATTTTATAAACTTAGTGTTCACACTTTTACCTATAGTTTTCCTAAGCTCATTCATTAAGGCAACAATTGCGAAACTCTTATCCTGAATTTGAGCTTTAAGTTCATTAATTTTGGCTATCAAAGAGTTTGTTCATTCCAAAGACTTAGTTCTAGCTTCTTTGACCGAGTCACTTAGTTCTATGTGATGCTTTCTCAAAGTCTCATTATCCTTTAGTAATTTGGCCACATAGATTGCTAATTCATCATTTCTCGTTCTAATATCATCCAATAGCATTAATATCAGAATTACTTGTAACCAAATTACTTTTCACATGCATATCAGAAATATGTTTCTCCAAATTGCAGATTGTCAAGTTTTTGTCCCAAGGAGCTTTTTAAATCATTAATTTCAAAAAATTCACGAAATTCAGGGAATTCCGGATTTTTGCAAGGTTTCACAGTTTGAAAACTTTCTTCTTTTCTTTGGATTGCAATTTCAAGTTAAATGCAATGTTTTTCCAGATTCGAGAATTTATTCAAAAGCTCATCAAAAGTTATCTTATCAACCATATCATTAGTTTTGAAACACTTTATCTCGGATCAAAATTTCACATGAACATTTATCAAGAACATGTTATGTGATGTGATCGGTTGCACAAGAGCATTCTCATATGCATCATTTTGGACAGCTACAATACTCTCAAAGACTGATGCAAGTTCATTCGCCATTCTTATTTCTCATCCACCTCTTGTGACAGAGTTACTAAACAACCGGTTACATCAATCTCTACCGGTCTCGATAATCCGCATTTAGCAACACCCGATCTTTCAACTGATACATTACCCGACTCATCACAACTATCTCTCAACTGCACACGACACACATCCACTTTTTCATCTTTATGTGTGACTTCCTCAATATACTTCTCCACATTATTCATGAGTTGGATTAATGTCTCTATGAACATGTTAATTTCCATTCCAGTGTGATTTTTGAACGACATTTCAGTCATATGATAATCATAATCGAGTGTATTCCCTATTAATGAATGACCAAATTGTTTGTTGATCAATTGGCGTCTATAACTAGCTTTTTGAACCTTTTCTCTGTCAAGTTGTTGTTCCAATTGTTCTAAGTTTAAGAATAATGTGCCAGTGAACGTTGATAATTCTTGACGGAAAAGTGCAATAAATGTTCGCTCCATTTCCCTAGACAGAAGTAACGTGAGGTGTGAATGAAGTTGTCGATAAGGTTCAATGCAACTTTCCTTTTCCTTTGCAAGAGCATTCTGTAACCCTGAATGGTGCATTTCTCTCTATTTAGATTCTGAACAAGGAGATCTCACATCCTCATTGACTGATTCCATCATCTTTAACCGTTCAAGATAGCTATTCTCATGGTTGTCTACAGATCATACAGTTTGAGTACTTCGAAATCACCAATCAGTAAGACATGATGTTGTTGTGTACATGGGATTTTACAAGTCTGCGATTTAAACCGAAAAATAGAATCTTTCGCGGGATTTTACAAAAATAAGACCAAACCGTAAGAGAGTGAGAAGTAGAATGTAGTAAAGGAACTAGAAGATGATACGGAAGAGAAGATAAATTGGTGTTATGGTTAAGTTTGAGATATTCCCTAATTCTTTATATATACCCCCTGTTTCGGTAAATTAGGGTTTGAAAACTAGGGTTTTGTATGTTAGATTTTGAGACAAATCGCAAGAATTGACAAACCGCACTAGATCAAACTGCACTAGGTCAAACCGCAGAAATTGACAAACCTTACAAGATCAAACCGCAAGAATTGACAAACCGCACAAGGTCAAACCGCAAGAACTAACAAACCGCACAAGGTCAAACCGCAAGAGTTGACAAACCGCAGTAGGTCAAACCACAGCTAGTCAAACCGCAGTATGTCAAACCGCAATATGTCAAACCGCAATAAGTCAAACTTGGTCAAACCGCAAAGTGTCAAACCTCGACTTGTCAAAACTCAACTGTCAAACCTCAGCTGTCAAAACTCAACAGTCAAACCTCAACTGTCAAACCTCAACTTGTCAAACCTCAACTATCAAACCTCATCAGTCAAATCTCATCAGTCAAACCTCATCTAAACGCTCATCAGTCAAACCTCATTAGTCAAATCTCATCAGTCAAACCTCATCTAAACGCTCATCAGTCAAACCTCATTAGTCAAATCTCATCAGTCAAAACCTCATCAGTCAAACCTCATCAGTCAAATCTCATCAGTCAAACCTCATAAGTCAAACCTCATCAGTAAAACCTCGTCAGTCAAATCTCATCGACCAAACCTCATCTGGCACATTAAATCTGGACAGTTTTTATATCAAACCTCAACCAAGAAACACTCAAACCTCTTCTAAGAAAAAGTCCAAAAACCACACTTTTTCAATCAAAAACACCACAACCAAGATGAATCTAGCCTTCTAAACAAAAAAATAGACTAATATGATGATCCTAAACACAAAAGTACAAACCTTTAACACATTTAACCATCAAAACTTCAAACTTGGTGTACTTTTAGCATATAAAATTCAAACCAAATAGAAAACACAATAACCAAACTTGATGATCAAACCATGGCTCTAGATACCAATTGTTGTATATTGGTTATTGTATCACATAAACACACTAATATAAGGTTCGAATCATGCAAGATCTTAGAGAGAGAAAGTAGAAGGATGAGATGCTTTCTAGAGAGAGAAAGTGAGAAAAAATAAAGAGAATGTTAGATTAAAAATGAAAGCTCCAACCCTCTACCTTGGGAGGTAGAGGGTATTTATAGTTCTTACATAATACGCCACCTACGGGCTGTGGATCAGGCATACAGTGGGTAAAGATCCGCCCGTCCTCCACAGTGTTGCTCTAAACTAACTAACTAGTTAACTCACTAATAAATAACGATATGTCTACGAGCTAACATATGCTAGACTAGAATTGGGGTGATCGACACTTCCATATGGATTTTCCAAATCCTAACAAAAAACATACTTTCTTGTTTCTGAAATATCACAAGTGATATTAGACATTAACTATGTTTATGAAATATCACAAGTATCACTGGTGATACTACACATATGATATATATGAGATTCAAAACAACAATCAGACATATAAAAAACATATCAATGCAGTTAAAAACAAAAATTTGACTAACTTAATTAATAAGCAAAATTACATGAGGAACTCTCTTACAAAAAATAACTAACATTAATGCATATCTCATCATTATAAGCATCATTCAAAAATTCATGACAATTATGTGACTAAGAGGAATTCAATAAAAATAATGAAAAATAAATACATATACATTTTTAGTTACCATCAACGAAGAATTTATAGCCCATTTTCAGATCAATCAAACTTGAACAAAAAGATAATAATAAAATAATATTGAAGATCATAGATTTATTTTGATTGGTTGATTTAGAATTTGGGGAGGGTGAGAGAAAATTAAGAAAAGTTAAGGAGGGAGAAACATTTTAATTAATTTGTGTGAAAAAATTGATGTATAAGAAAGGAAGAATAAAAAATTATATAGAAAAAAAATAAGTTTTTTTTTGAACATTCAAACTATTTATTAATATATAAAAGCTAGAAGGATACTAGCAATACAGAGTCATAAGGGGAAAAAAAGAACATACTGAGAAAACTAAATTACATCATTAGGAAGCGATTTAGAAATTGAAATTACACCATTGGGTCCATTGTATACGCGTTTTGGATGACCTGTTGGATAGCCATAAATAGCTAATGGACTTGATCTCCTTAGTCGAAGCGGAATGATGGAGACTTGTTCCTGAAAATGCATTCATTTCTTAGCTTCCAAATAATCCAACAAGAAGTGAGTATCACCAGGTTGAAAAGAGAACTTTTTGTTGATCCTAGGTGTTTGGTTGTATGAATCTCGAATAATCCCCGAGGTGGAAGGTTTTGTGACGATATCTTGCACCGCTTGAGGAGAAAGAGCCACAAGGAGTTCACTAAGTCGCATTGTAAGAAAAGGTGAGGAGCGTGATTCATGTAAGTTACACAATGGACATCGAAGCGAAGTGAGAGTGATGTTTCGAACCGAGGAGCTGGTCTCTTTGTAGATCCGATTCATTTCAAGTCTCCATCCAAAGATGTTAACTTTTAGGGGTGCAAGATGATTCCAAGGAAACTTCTAGTTGCTCGGTCCATAGGTGGTAGATTGAAGGACAGACTTCATTGACTTAATTGTAAAGGAGCCGGATGTGTCATATTTCCACTCCCAAGTGTCATTTGAAGCTCGAGGGAGAGGTGAAAGACCCGAGTAATCAAATTCGGAGTTCAAAAGCTCATTATGAGAAGACGGGTCGATTCAGCCCATTCCCATTATGTGACGACCTCTCGCAAGGCATCGCTCATTGATGAAGCATCCGTGTCTTTCTAGCTTGTATAGATCCGATATGCTTCGAAGTGGAGATCCGCCATCCATGTGTCAACCCGTGTTTAATAGATGATCCGTTACCTACCAAACCTGTAATCACTTTCTCCAAAAAACATTAAAAGGGGCATGGTGGGAGTTTAGCGTTGCTATGGTCCTCCAAACTCCCACCATGTTAGACTTCAAAGGTACAAGAGAATAGTTCCGGTTCGAGGAGTGAATGAAGGTGATAACGCGCCTCCAAAGGCCATTTGGCTCGTTATGATAGCGCCACCACCACTTGGCAATCAAAGACAAGTTTTTCATATGTAAATTACCCAAACCCAACCCACCCGCAGTTTTTAAAGCAGTAATTCTATCCCAAGAAATCCAAGAAATTTTTTTAGTTGCATTTGACCCTCCCAAAAAAAGGACTTTTGGATTGATTCAAGTTTGGAGATAACGCTTACCGGGGCCTTATACAACGAAAAATAATAGGTTGGGCGGCTGTCAAGCACATAGCGGATGAGGTTTATTCTTCCACCAAGGGAAAGCGATGAGGCTTTCCATCTTGAAAGACGGGATTCAAAGGTTTGGATAACAGGTGCCCAATTTCGGATTAGATTCATGTTGGCTCCGACAGTTAGTCCAAGGTAAGTTATGGGGAATTGGCCTACTTGACAGTTTAAGGTGGTGGCAGAGATGTTGGTGATATCAGTGGTAAGGTTGATGCCATAGAAACATGATTTATGAAAGTTTATTTTGAGGCCAGAAGCTAAGTAGAAGCATCTAAGGATTCTGGAGATGTTTTGGAGGTGGGTGATGGACCATGAACCGATTAACATGACATCATCGGCATATAAAAGATGGGTGATGGTTGGTCTGTAATGGGGTAATTTGATTCCGGTGAGTAGGCCCACATTTGAGGCACGTTGGATAATGTTGGAGAAAGCCTCCATGGAAATTATAAAAAGAAAGGGTGAAAGAGGGTCACCTTGGGGGACACCGTGTTCGCAATTAAACTCGGGGGTTGGGCAACCATTTACCGTAATCATGGATCGGTCGAGAGAAGTATGCCTTTAACCCAATAAATACCGCAGTAAACTCCATTTGTTCCATGATTGTCGGTGAGGGAAGTCCCACTCATCAAAGGTCAAAAGCCTTCTCAAAATCTATTTTGAAGAAAAAGTTTCACGCTTGCATTTCTTGAGCCAGGAGATGATCTCATTTAGCATGAGTGGACCATCTAGAATGTTTCTATCCCTGATGAAAGACGACTGAGTTTGTGAGATTACTTTGGCTATTTTCTACTTCAGGCGATTTGCAAGAATCTTTGAGATGATCTTCTTGATGCTTCCAATAAGGGTTATGGGTCGGTAATCACTTAAAGATCTCACAGAGGCTATTTTTGGTATGAGAACAATGTGAGAAGAACTGCAGCCGCGGCTAGTGGTCCCTGTGTGATAAAATTCAATCATGATGTTAAGAAAATCCATCTTCAATAACTCCCAGAATTTTTTGATGAAGACAAGGTTTAGTCCATCAGGACCGGGTGCCTTTTCACTTTCACAATCCCAGACCGCTTCTTTAATTTCATTTAGAGAAAAGGGGGCCGTGGAGGTAGTGTGCGCCATCTTGGGATAAGGTTTTAGGCCGTATGTGAGTTTCGATCGTTGTTGCGCTGGCTCCTTGTATTTCATGAAAGAAATTAAACGGCCTCCGAATGGTGGGAGGGTCGATACCGCCCATCAATCTCTAGGCCATTGATGCGATTCTTGCCATCCCACGCTTAATGAACCTATGAAAGTACCCGAAGTTCTCGCCACCTTCTTTAACCCATTTGGGCTCTCTTCTATTGTAAATCACCGGTCTTAATTTGTTCAGGTCCAGGTGTTCTTTTTGTGTTTGCCCATGCGCGAGTTCAATTCAGTGAAATCACGAAAGTCTATTGTAACATATTGGATTTCACATTCACATTATAACACAAACATACTTAGGAGTATAAGAGATGAGTTTTAGAGAGAGAAAGTTAGAGGTTTGGGAACTTTAGTGAGAGAAAGAAAATTCTTATTATGAGCTCCAACTCTCTACCTTGGGAGGTAGAGAGTATTTATAGTCTTACAATAAAAACGCCACACAACGGCCGTGGATCGCATACAAAGGGTAAAGACCGTCTCATCGTCCTCCACGGTGTTACTTAACTAAATACTACTTAACATATAAATAACTACTTAACTACGAAGCTCTAACGATTACATATACTTGAGGTGACCGACACTTTAATACCTGGATTTTCTAAATCCTAACAATCTCCCCTAAGGGAGGTCACCTCAAACATATACTAAAATTACATTGAATACAAACAGATATTACATTAAAAATTGTTCTTGCATTCTTGACCATGTTCTTGTTCAAGCTCAGTAGTCATTGATTCTTCATTATTGCATGTTTGGATAATCCAAGTGGAGGTCTTTAATCGATCCACATGATAATGAGTTTTGAGCCGCTTTGAGATCATCACACATTAAATCTCGACGCATCCTTTGTGGTGTTGGTATTATGTGATGTTGTGACTTTGGACCGACATGCTCACATTTTGGATCATGATTTCTTCTTATCGAGTAGCGAAGCTTTCGCTTGATTCATGATATTGGCGCAGCCAGAAAGGTAAGCATGGAGTGAAAATATCAGAGTCATTGATGCACTAATCATGATTTCTTTTGAGATGAATGTGTTGAGTGAGCATGTGGCTATGGATTGACCGCTTCATTCTCGATCACCGCAAACGTGGGGTGCACTGCATAAAACATTTAGCAAAAAGCGCACGAAAGTGTCTTTGATCACTTTCGCTGAATTGAGGTACACGCCCACGGTTCCCGTTGATCGCTATTGGGCACGCCTCGTGATCGTATAATTCAAGAATTTCCTTTGACAGGGTTTCAAGTACTGCTTAGCCGTTCTCAAACCGAACGCCTCAAAGAAGACAACACGGAGTGAGTGAACCAAAAATAGAGATTCACCGATTGATGAAAAGAGATTTGAAAAACAATCGTGTATTGCTCAATAGAAATTGTTTTTGCAATACAACGAAGGTTTTAATGAAAATCAATTATCAATCATAAACACCTTTTGATTTGAAATATTCGTACACGGTCGATGTGCTAAAGAAAAGAGTTTTAAGCACAACGACCGGTTTTTCAAAGGTATCCGTCAATCCATAACCTAAACCAGGATTGATTCAAAAGATTGAATCTCCCATTGTTTCGTTCAGCTTGTCACATGGTTGATCTATAATAGATCTCACATGCCACCTACCAGGAGCTTGTTTGATGTTGGCTCCATAAGGCTTTCCATCTTCATCGTGAATATGTATGCATATCACTCGATGTTCGCAATACCACAAGGATAATGCGTAGGACTCATCAAGATATAATCTCTCTCTTCCACATTGTGTGAAACAGAGAGTCTTCATTGAAAGTGTCCTAATGAGATTAATTGATGATCTCGTGGCTCTAGACTCAATTTGTGCATATTTGGATCCTATATCGGAGACAAGGGAGAGGGTCTCCTTTTTCAATATCAACAATCTCTAAGAGAAAGTCGATAGATAATGTCGGTTCCCCGTGAGAATGAAACAAGCCCTTTAAAGAGGAACTTGAGTAGTTTGGGAAGTTTAGTGCAAGCAAGGCCACTGGGTCCATGACGTCTTGTCTTCAATACCGATGTTACCTTGGTAACCACCCAGTAGTATATGAATTGAACCCGGTTTCCGCCTCTAAGGTTGAATAATTAGAGGGCTATTTGTTTTCACCCTTTTCACATTCAATTCTTTTTCATTCTTCAACCCCTTCAGACCGAGACTTCATAACTAGAACCTTGTTGGGTTTATTCCAAGTACTTCAGCTCAGTCTCATTCTCAAGACTCTTCCCATATCTCATTTTTCTCCTTTTATCATCATACCTAAGGACTTCTATACTAACTAGTGGATTGTCCTCGGTAGATCCTCCCTGCTCAAGGATCATGGGAACACATACCTAACCTTATCATCCTTATATCACCATACATAATGTAAAGTTGGTCGGTCTTTTGGTATTGTTCATCTGCCATAGGAACCAATTGAAAACCATTTGAAAATCAATCCGGATACTTGTGATATATTATCAAAGCATTTTGTACCTGAATTGTTTTTGATATTTTTGAACAAGAACTCCCCTCAACATGTGCATCAATGTATTTGAAATCGTTTTGCACACTGAGGAAAGAGAAAGAATTAACTTCTTTGATTACCATTTTCTAAAAGATATCAACATCACTTCCCTGATCAAAACAAGTAGATAAAGCATTTTAAGGAAGGATGAGGTTTTCATAAGTTTGCTCCCTCAATATGTGCCTTGAGGTTTGAAAGAGTTTTGCACATACAAGAGGGAACCTGCACATTGATCATGTTTCAACTCTTTGTGGTTTAAGATAGATGCTCCTCCTCAACATGTGCATAAAAAAATTTGAAATCGCTTGGTCACATGTGGGATGGAGAGCTTGTAGATTTAAATTGATTTTGAAAGCTTTTAAGGAGAATTGTGACTTGATTATGAAATCGCTTTAACTCGATAATGATCGGATTTTGAGACTTTAAACTCCATTGAATAAACATGCATGATTATCTTTTGAAAATAATTGAATGACAAATAACCTTTTAATTGAAATCATTTTCTCCCTCAATCAATGACATAAGTTGTTGATTGAGAGATAGATATTTTGACAAACTTTAAGTCCAGATGATTATCAAAAATAGAGTCCAAGTTATTTTTCAAATCAACTAGTTTTCATTAGATAGTACGGATTAGTTTAAAGAATCGAGCATGAATTTTAAGAATTAAGATAAAGCATGGCTCTGTTCTTTCTTTGAAAAGCGGGTTACTGCCTGAAATGACAATAAACCATTGTTTCTCTTTCTCCCAAAATTTATTTATTTATTTATTTTTTATTTTTATTTTATTTTTATTTTTTAAGAACATTCAACAACATCTAAAGTCCCCGTGATCATTCTTTGAATGACAAAGATAAGACCGTAGATATTATCGAATAGAGAAAAACATGACAAAATGACAATATTTTTGAGGATTTTTCAAATTTTTCAAATTTTTATTTTTATTTATTTATTTATTTTTTATGGATTTTGAAAGTTTTATATTTTTCTATTTGATTTTTTGAAGGTTTTGTAATTTTGTATTTTGTTTTTCGAATAGATATTTACAAGAGATAGATGAAGGAAACCTTTTACTCCTCTTCTTCCTCTTGAAGCGAGTGTTTCTCGGTTGTAGGCTCTTAAGACCAAGTCGCGGGAAGGATAAACTCAAAACGTTCTCTAGAAGAGCTTTGGTGAAGATGTTCCGCTAACCTGTATTCGCACCTCACAAAGTATAGTTCCACCACACCTTTTCAACTTGCTCCCTCGATGAAATGATGTCGAATGTCGATGTGCTTTGCTCTTGAGTGTTGAACGTTGTTGCATGAGAGAGCAATGTCACTTTTATTATCACAGAAGATGTAGGGATTTTGTTAAATTCAAAGCCATAGTCGATAATTGGGATCTCATCCATAGGATTTGAGCACAACAAGATGACATGGCTATGTATTCAGCCCTGTAGAGGAAATAGAAGTACTCATTTGCTTCTTTGAAGACCAGCGCACAAGCTTATCACCCAAAACCGAGCACCTCCGCACGCATTTCGACGAGTATCTTGACATCCCGCATGATCATGATCTCATGATAGGTCGTTAGTGACATACCGTGTCCTTCGGGTACCAAAGTCCCATATTGATGGTTCCTTGGAGATACCGAAAGACCCGCTTAACCGCTTCAAGGTGCCTTTTAGTAGGCTTAGCCCGTATCTAGCACACATGCAAACAAATAACAAGATGTCCGGGTCTACTAGCCGTGAGGTACATCGTGATCCAATCATACTACGATATTTCGTTTGGTCTACCATGATCCCCGAGTGGTCCTCATCTAGTTTAGTACGTTCAATCATGGGAGTGTCAACAAGGTCACTTGAATCAAATCCAAATTTCTTTAAAATCTCATTTGCATATTTAGATTGATTTATGAAAATGCCTCCTGGACTTTGAGAAATTTGTAATCCCAAGAAAATGACATTTGTCCCATCATTGACATTTGAAATTTAGAACCCATTTCATTTGAAAAGTGGTCACACTCATTGGGGTCGGCCGAGGCAAAAGATGATATCATCAACATAAATTTGAACATGAATTAAATGTTTGCTCGACTTCCTGGTGAAAAGTCGGATCAATCGCTCCTTTGTCAATCCGTTGATAGAAGAAACTTTGATAGTGTATCATACCATGCCCTTGGAGCTTGCTTTAAACCGTAAAGAGCCTTCTTCAAACGATAAACGTGAGTAGGATGCTCTTGATTCACAAAGCCTTCAGTTGGCTGACGAGACGACTTCTTTAAGATCTCCGCTCGTAAATGCCGCCTTTACATCCATCCGATAGACTACCATGTTCTTACTTAGCAAAGATTAGCCAAGAAGATTCTCATTGCCTCGATATGAGCAACGGAGCAAATGATTCTTCAAAGTCAATACCTTCTTCTTGACGGTATCCTTTTGCAACTAATCGAGCCTTGTTCTTAACACATCACCATGTTCATCAAGTTTCACTTTGAAGATCCATTTTAGAACAATGATCATAGCAACAACTGGAGCGTGTACTAATTCCCATACATCAAGTCGATCAAACTCATGAATTTCTTCTTGCATGGCATTGAACTAGCATTCTTCATTCATGGCGTTTTAACATCTTTGGTTCGATCTTAGAGAGTACGGAGTTGAAGAAGCACCATAAGGCATCGGTTGCAAGTTGTTTCCGTGTGGATACCGGACGAGAGGGATTTCCAATGATGTTGTCTAATGGATGATCGTGAGTCCATTTTTAAGGTGTTCATGTGGCGTTGTTGAGGGACCGAAGTAGCGAGTCGATGTCTCCGAAGAAGATGGTTCATGAAGATTCGAGCAAATATGTTTTCAAATGGAGCATCTTCACGAGTAGCAAAGGGATTAACTTCATCATTGATCGCGTAAACATTTCCATGATGTACACTTGATGATTGATGATTTGTTGATGAAACAGATTGATCGCCAGAGCAGCTTCGGACTTAATGATATAGAGGTCGAAAGGGTTAATTTCATTGACAGATAGAAGCTCCTCCGCTGATGGGATTGACATATCATTGTTACTTGGCTCAAATTGTTCATCAAACATTGGATCAAACAATTTCTTTAAATCATCTTCAGTTGGAGGTACATATGGAGTTGCTAGAGAGGAGTTTGGTACAAGGGATGAACCAATGGGACTGTTTTGAAGCGGGTCCGAATCGGATTGTCCTTGGAGCCATTTGACCGTCACCATCAAACGTAACGTGAATTGTTTCCATGATTTCGGTTCTTTTGTTGTAGATTCGGATCCTTTTTGTTTGGTGCATATCCTACAAATACTCCAATGTCCGCTTTAGCTTTAAGTTTGCCTAAGTCTTGACCCTCATTAGTTGGATAACACAATGCACCAAACACACGAAGAAATAAGAGATTAGGTTTTCGTTGTGGAACAAGTTCATATGGAGTTTTTCCATGAGCAAGTGTGAATCGGGAACGATTTTGGGTGTAGCATGCAATGGCAATGGCTTCAGCCCAGAGAAACATTGGAACCTTTGAGTAAATCAGATTGTCCTTAGCGGCTTCCACAAGAGTTCGATTTCATCTTTCAACTACACCGCTCGCTGAGGAGTTCGAGGAACACTTCTTTGATGACTGATTCCAATACTTTCATAAAACTCACTAAGTTATTTGTTAACAAACTCGCCCATTGTCCGTTCGGATGATTCCGACCGTTTTGTTAAGTCTAACCTACCAGTTGCTTTGATGAGTTTGATGATGATATCTGAGTTTCATCCTTTGTCCTTAAGAACTTTACCCGTGTGAATCTAGAGTAATCATCAACCACAACTAACACATATTTCTTCCCAAAGATATTCTCGACTCTCATGGTCCACATAAGTCCATATGAATTGTATGAAGAACTTCTCAGAATCGAAGTTTGTAGGTTTGGGTTTATGGGCATACTTCTTGCTTTTTCCCAATTGGCATGGTGAACAAAGATGATCCTTTTCATACTTAAGTCTAGGTAAACCTACAACTAAGTCCTTTCCGGAGAGATCATTGATGGTGCCGAAGTTCAAGTGATTGAGACGACGATGCCATAACCATGACTTTGTTTTAGAAGCCTTTGACAACAAGCAAATTTGAGAAGACTTCATCATATCTTCGATAGAGATGGTGTATAGATTTGAACCACGTGTTCCTCTTAAAAGTTCCTTACCATCAAGTTCTCTAACGAAACAAGTATGTTTTCTTAAGGCTACTTCTAGATCGGAATCGCAGAATTGACCAACAGAGAACAAGTTATGACCAAGACCTTCCACATAATATACCTGGAGATAACACTTTTACCAACAACATAATCTCCATAACCCATAATTGCATCAAATGATCATTCTAATCTAACTCGTCTCCATGAATTTGCTCACGGTTCATGAGCGCAACGTCTCCAATCATATGCTTGGATCACCGAGTCCGGTACCACAAAACGATTTGAACGATCTGCAGCTGAACACGCACAAGAATGGATAACTGATAATTGGGATCCCCATGCAAGAATGGGTTCCATTTGGTTAGTAACATTGATTGGAACACCCACATCAGAAATAGAAACATCCATATCTAAATTGAGGCAATGGAATCATTATGGAATAGATGCAAGCTAGTGTCCGATTTGACCTATTCAAAGTATGTTCACTTCTTAAGGGAATAGTTCTACCAATAGGCATCCATTTTCTAGTGGGCATTGCCTCGATTAACTTTATGGCCAAAGGTATCCATTGATAACCTATCTTACTAAATGTTCTTCCTGTGGGTTTCCACCGTTTTCTAACTTTCTTACGCCTTTGCCTTTTTGCCTTCTTAGCATGATATCTTGCATTAACAAGATTTTAATCGGATATTGACAAGATTAGACAAAGCATTCACACCACATTCATGATTAGTAAATGTAATTCAAGCGTAGCACATCATTACAAGGTTTGCAAATAGTATCGTAATTTTTAACCACAAGACGCCTATGGCTAATACTAGAATCAACACGCATTCGCTTTATTCAACTCAAACTTAAAGTTCCTAGATTGGTCTTCTACTCTCTTCCAATGCACATTCTTAGCTTACGAGGTCCTATCATTCCTTGTATTGCCTTGAGACTTTGACCGCTAGTTTTAATGTCACCGATTACCTCTGTAGAGGGAATGGGAACATTAGTTGGTTGATCTAATTTTTGCATTCCTAAACTAGATGTGCAAGGATTCAACTACTAGAAGGCACATTAGTGTTCACTTTCTTAAAACTGCGGATTAGAGCTATTTGGTTGACATAAATTCACTTTCTTAACACTAAAAGTGTGGGATTTGTTCTCCTAGAAGGCACACTAGAGTTTGCTTTCTTAGCACTAAAGGTGTTAGGATTCAACTACTGAAGGTATTACTACAGTTCACATTCATAACATCAAGCATCGAATGGATTTCATACTTGGCACTAGGCATAGAACACATAATCAAAGGATTAACTCTCTCACCTAAGGACTTAGGGCATATTGTGATTAAGCAGTCTAGAATTTCTTGAGATCGTTTGGCATATAAGCATGCATGTCCAATTGCATTATCAAATGGTTTCTCTAACTTATCCTCTTCAACAATCTCACGGAGACATTCTAGACATTCCTTAAGGGATGAGAAATATGTTTGAATTGCAAGTTTATTATTCCTAAGATAAAGAGGAACATATTTCACATACAAAGCATATTTATTACAAACAGGGACCTTTGATCCATCATTCTCTCCATTGGTCATTGGCATTTTCCCTTTTACCTGGCTCTTCAGATTCTCAATTTCCTTTTGCAATGAAGCTTTTGAAATGACGTTTAACCTTTTCATTTTCTTCTAGAAAACTCTCGTTTTCCTTTTGTAATGCATTTACTAAGTTTTGAAGATGAAACGTTTGAGAATTCTGAGAATCTAAAGGAGGAGGCATTTGGGATGCAGTCACATTGTTCTTTTCACCCTTTAATTGAGAGATTTGGGCTTTCAACTTTCTTATCGTGTTACAATGAGCTTGAATCGCTCATCACGCTTGTTTATTTGAAAACTCAGATCAAACTCGGAGCATCTAAGGATGTCTTGATATTTGAAGTTTTGACATTTTCTTTAAGATGTTGATATTTTAGTTGTAAATTAAAATGCTCAACTTCTAGTTTAGAAAAATGTTTAACCAAATTGTCGTGATCATCCAGTTCAATTTTCTCAGTTAATTTAGAATTAGTTTTTCAAGCTCAATGACACGATCATGGGAGACTTTCAGAGAAACAGATAATTCATGAAATTGAGAAGCATTAATGGAACAATTTGTAGCAGTTTAAAACACATCTTGAGCAATACATTCGTAAATCGATTCTCATTCAGTGTATGCAAGTTCTTCCTCTCAATCTCATTATATTTTAATTTCGCCATAGTCACTAACCTCAACTATCATTGCATCAAATTCCTTTTCCATTTCTTTAATGTCTAAATTCATTCCCTTTTTAAGACTCTCAAAATGATCTTTTAGTTGTTTAAAGAAAGGCATGACTTCGCTAAATAACATTCTTTCATTTGCTCAAAACCCCTTTCCCCTTCAGCTATACCAGTGGGTGTGATCCTTTTCTTACAAGTTTTCTCAAAATCAACAAATAGTTGAAAATAACATATTGACTGATTAAGGTCTTGCTTTTAGTGGCAATAGTTCTAGGAACTAAATGCATTGGTGAATTTGGAGGATACACACTTTCTAGGCATTTTCCTAAAGGGGGGGTTTGTTACAACAAGAATCTCTGCTTTTTGCTTATCTAAATCCTTTTCCGTAACACTTGTTCGGGTGATAACAACGTCTGAGGCTTAAAATTGTTCAAGGAAATCCAATTCTCCTTCTTGTAACCATGTGGTGTGATAGTTATTTTCTTCTCTTTACATTTAGGATCATCTAGTTTCTTGTTCATCTTTTCCCTAGTGACTTCATCTGATTTCTTATCTTCCTCAGTGCACTCAAAGCAACTAGGTTTCTGCCTAGGTTTAAGGATTTCATTGCCATCATAAAGTACCTTATGAGCATTTCTAGCCTTTTTAATGACCTCTCGATTTGGTTCCTCAACAAGGGGAATGCTATGCTTATCGCTTAAGACTCTAATGCTTAGTGATCATCATGTGGCAAATCAATGGTGTTCCCTTGTATCGCATAACTTGTTTTCAAGCTTGTTTTTCAAAGTTTTCAGATTAGAAAAATCCTTCAAAAGTTTTGATTCCTTAGCATTAAATTCTTGCTTAAGCATTTTCACATTTTCTTGAAGTTCTTGTTTTTGCTTAGCACTTTTAGAAAGCTTTTCTTGTAAGGAGTTTAACTCTTGTTTTAATACTTCTCTAAAATTACTTTTCTAATGATTGTACGCATTTGGTCATCCATTTCTCGCTCACGGTGGTCAACTCAAATTTTGCACGTTGTTCATAAATAGCAACACGTTCTTGATAGGCATTCAGTTCGTGAGACAATGTAATCATCGGTCAGGGCACATGCAGGAATTCATCAAAGACATAGTCATTATTGATCGCAGAAGATGCATTACTTGGTACAACCACTCACTTTTGTGCTTCACATATTGATCATATGGGATAACATTGCTATTACCCATATTTTCAATATTTGATTCATAAGTCTCAAGAGATTGTACTTCATTATGCATCTTTTGCTCATCAACATCATCATATAGTTTTAATACCTCTGAGATGATCTTGTCTTTGGATGGACCAGTTTGTTGTGGTGGAGAAACTTGGGAGAAACCATTGGAGATGCTAGCCATGAAGATTGTTTGTGCAGAGGTTCATCATCTACATCGAATCAAATGCATCACAATCAGCAACTTGAAAGGCATTCTGATGATTGTGACCTATCTCCTGAATTGGCTGCTTATCCACATCTGCATCATAGGTCTTGGCATTGCCTCGCCAGAGAAACAACAACCTCTTCATCCAAAGCAACACCATTGTCCCGAGCTTGTGCAAGCAAAGATCTTATCTCTGAAGTATTCGATTCTGGACGCTTTGGAGATGTGCGCCTTGCAATGTGTCCTCACCACCACAGTTGTAACATTTGATGGCTTTGCTTGTCCTTGATTCCATTCCTTCCCCGATTCGATTTGCAACATATCCTCCACGCACTTCACCCCTTCTCTCGATCATGCATCTGCCTTTCTTGAATCGGTTGCCCATAACTTTCCCATCTCTGATCAAAGCATGATTGTGAAGATTGGATGCGCTCGATTTCATTGTTGGTTGAAGTTGTAGTGGTGGAGAAAGGGTCATGTTTTGTTTAATCATGAGAGCAGTTGATTAATGAAATGTCCCATGACAAAGATCAAAGATCGCTGTTGTTTGAACATTGGATCGTGAATGAGTTTGTGATTACCATTCCCATGGGTATGACTTTTAGAGGCTTTGGTGGTAATTCCAATGTTGGAATAGAAAGCAGCTTGAGTCATTAGATGAACTTGTTTCTCCCCTGATTGGTTTTGAACTGTTCAGAATCTTTTTTCAAACATAGCATGTCTCTCATTCTAGAGAAGGAAGGCATAGAGTTGCTCATAGTTTGTATTCTTCAATCCTTTAGTGAGCTTCACAGATGTGACAAACTTGTGCCATTCGGGATTCATGTTGTTTACAAATTTTGAGTTCAACTGAATGTTAGGCATGGTCATTCTGATGTTCCTCATGTCATTCACAAGCTTATGGAATCTCACATAGTACTCATAGACACTCTCATCCGGTTTCATCTTGAAATGCTCAAATTCATCATATAATTGAGATTCTCTGTCTTCCATAGTTAATTCGAACCCGATAGAAGCATCTTGACATTATCCCATACAACCTTTGCTTCAGTGTTGTGATTGATAAGCTTGTAGATGTCTTTTGGAAGACCTTGCAATATGATGTTAAGCCCCGATATCCAGATCGAATCTCTTTCTTCTCCTTATCATTCAAGCTCATCATACGCTTTGGTCTGTCCATTCCATAGATCATTGTTCCATCTTCACAGTATCAATTATGTCTCTAGTAGTCTCAACTCGATACGGTCCTTCATCAATTGATTTGAGAATGTTGACCCCATTTTCCTTTCCAAGACAATATAATCTGATTCTTTGAGCCCAAGATTCGTAGTCAGTTCTATCAAGCATGGGTGGACGAGTATTCAACCAAATGCTTGAACATCCTCGGCAAAAGTGGAGATGATTGTAGGAACGTTGGTAGACATGTTTACAGAATTACACAGGATTTTATAACTCTATGATTAAACCGGGAAATAGATTCTTTCACGGATTTTACTAAATCAAGAGAAAACCGATACACACAAAAGTTAACCAAGTCGCTAAGAATCCTTGAACCAAGTCGCTAAGTACTAAGTTGCTAAGTAATAACAAAACAAGTCGCTAAGTTCCCAAGTCGCTACAAATTTTGACAAAGAAGTCGCTAAGAACCAAGTCGCTAAGATTTCAAGTCACTAAATAGCAACTCGCTAAGGTCCAAATCGCTAGCACCAAGTCGCTAAGAAACTTAAAGAACAAGTCGCTATCAAAATTGAAAGCAAGTCGCTACCGTCACCAAGTCGCTACCCGTAGTGGAGAATCCACTAAGTGTACTGCTTGTCGGCTTGTCTCAATAGACAAGTCGCTAAGCACCAAGTCGCTACCAAAAACACACTACAACTCGCTACAGTTTTACAAACCAAGTCGCTACCAAGAAATGAAGTTCGTAGCACAAGTCGCTAGCAAGAGAAAACTTTAAAAACACACTTTTCAATCCAAAACAACCCAACCAACGATGATTCAAGCCTTCTAAATCAAAACCTAAACACTTGTGATGATTCTAAACACAAAAGTACAATTAAAATCCAAACTTTAACACTAGAAATCAACCAAATGATGCAAAAACCACTAAACTTTTTCAAACTCAAAAACCACCTAAAAACCACTAGAAATCCAAAGATATGTAAGAGATGATCTAACCATGGCTCTTGATACCAATTGTAACATATTGGATTTCACATTCACATCATAACACAAACATACTTAGGCGTATAAGAGATGAGTTTTAGAGAGAGAAAGTTAGAGGTTTGGGAACTTTAGTGAGAGAAAGAAAATTCTTATTATGAGCTCCAACTCTCTACCTTGGGAGGTATAGAGTATTTATAGTCTTACAATAAAACGCCACACAACGGCCGTGGATCAGGCATACAATGGGTAAAGACCCGTCCGTCCTCCACGGTGTTACTTAACTAACTACTACTTAACATAAAATAACTACGACTACGAGCTTTCTAACGATTACATATACTTGAGGTGACCGACACTTTAATACCAGGATTTTCTAAATCCTAACATCTATAATTGCATCTAATGTTTCCAGTTGGTCGGTGAGTGTTGAGAGTTGTTGATATTCATGGTTTTTGGCATCCCGGTTCCATTCCTTCAGGTCATTCTTTAGCTTTTTATACTTGGAGTTTAGGATTTGGTCAGGGCGACCAATATGAAAACCTGAAGCAAGGCTGTGTGTTACAGTTTCTTCAAAACCCGGCTTGGTGTACCAAGAAGTGAATAGGCGGAAAAGGGAGGGGCCGAAGTCAACGGTTGTGGTGGTTAAGATGAGTGGTCGGTGATCTGATAAGGTTCTTGGTAAGGTTGTGAGTGCAGCAGAAGGCCACGCATTCATGAAGTCGGATGATACCAGAATTTTATCAAATTTGCTTTTCTTCAATCCATTGTCTGTTACATATGTAAAAAGACTGCAATGCATGGTATATTCTAGTAGTCCATTATGGTGAATGAAAGCATTGAAGGAAAGTGCACATGCGGCATTGAAAGCAGAATTTTGGCGCTCATCAGGATTTCGAACTGCATTGAAGTCACCTAGGATAATCCATAATCCTTGTGCATTAGAAACATGAGCAGATAACTCGTCCCATAAACCTTGTTTGGTTTGTATGTCTTGTGGGGCATAAACATTGACAATGTTGCATTGAGGGGTGACTCCATTGATATGAAAGTTGTTTGATTTGATGGTACCAGTGAGGGTGAAGGTATTGGTATCCCAGATGCTGAGGATGCCACCAGAACGACCTTCACTTCCGGTGGAGGGTATAAAGTCGTAGGAGAAGTGTGGATTTCACCAAAAAGTTATAGGGTGGAGGCTTTGTTCATCTCGCCTGTGGGTTTCCTGTAAACAGATGAAGTGTACTTTGTGATCTTTTTTCAGTTGTTGGACCCATCCACGTTTGCTTTGGTCCTTTATTCCGCGGATATTAAGGGACATGAAATTCATTGGGGATGATTTGGTTCTCGATCGGAGATGATTTGTTCAATAACGATATTTTCAAATCCGGCAAGATTGATACCGATGCATTCACTGACCGCAATTGTGTCAGCTAATTCCTTGTGTAATGTGTCGGTGTTGAGGTTGTGTTGATGATTTGATGTTGGGATGTTAAGGGGTGAAGCGATGTGGTTGTATGGGTCGGTGGTGTTGTGAGTGGGTGGTGCTTGTGGTTGGGTATTATCATAGAAGGTGTAGTTGTCTTGTATATGGACGTGGTGTTGGGGGGCTGTAGGGGGATGGTCATCGAAGGTTTGTAAAGATTGAAAAGGGATGGGGGATGTGGTGGTGCGGATGGAGTTAATGTAAGCTGGGTGACTTTCGGTGTTGTGGTTTGAAGGTGGTGTACGGTTGTTGAAAGCAAAAGTTTTAAGTGGGGAGGTAGGGTTCATCTGCATTTAAGTGGGGAGGTTAGAGGGCGGGTCCCAGGAATGTTGTTTTGTTTTCCTATGTTTTGGGAATCATGAAACGTTTTAGTGCTAAACTCGGGAACATGAGTTCCAGTTGGTATGGCTTCTGGAAGGGTTGATTCTGGAAATTCTATGTCAGATTTGGGGTCCATCCTCATGCAGGAATCATCATTCTGTTTTATTTCGCCTTCTTCTGTTTCCAAGAAAGATGGCAGCCAATCTTGTTGTTCTTCAACCACTCTGACAGTAAAAGATTTATTTTTTTCAATTGATAATCACCTCTTGATCAACTCGTTGATGTGAATTGTTGAGAATGGTGGCGCAATTGAAAGAAAGATTACCTTCATTCACATTGGCCATAGAAGGTTCAAGGATCTGACCAAAAATTGATGCTATCTTATCGAAGCATGCACAGTCCCAAAGCAGTAGTTGGAACCCCATATATCTTTATTTGGGTGATTCGTCCATAGAGTCGGTTTTCTCCAACCCATAGTTCATAGGTAGAAAAGTTTAATCCTCATTATTAAATGAAATTAAATAGATGATGGAAATTTGTGTATGAGTAAACATCAAAATAAAAGTGTAGCATTTAAAATTTTCTCATCTTAAATATTTATGATCACAATTAAAGTACCATGCTTCTTAGCAACATTGATGTTTGTCTGAAATATAGGTTCAAAAGTTGATGTGTCCAAAGTATTTGTGGATAGCGTCGTCTGAATCTAAGTGAAAACATTAATTAAGGCATGTATCTACAAGTTGGTGGTTTGAGATATATTATACTTTCATTTACTTTAACGTGTAATATTTATTATCTCTGCTGAATATAAATGTTTTGAAAAGGTCAAAACTCAGAAGTTGCTTTCCATGTAATTAATTGTTTAACCCTAATTAGCATGTCAAAGTAATTAAGCCACGTAGGCGCAACTCATAATAGCATGAACTACTCAATTTTAGCATGAATTTGAGTATCTTTGGCGAAATGCGTCGGAGCTGAAACTAGACTTGTAGTTGGAGGCTTGGGCTTATATTATTAGCTAAAAGCTGGATTTTGTATTTTTAGAAATTTGTTTAATAATTATTTGATCTGAATTTTATTAATGTAAAATCGTTAAAAATGCACCAAAATAAATTTATATATATTTTCAGTGTTTGCGTGATAATCCAGTATATTTAAGTAATTTGAATAACTATAAGCTCTCAAAAGCCCGTTTCAACTGGTTTGAGCTTATGGAAATTTATAGCTTATAAACGCTTTTTTAAATTTGTCTGACAAATAAAGCTTATTTTAAAAACTCAAGCCTCTATTCTCTTATACATATAAAACAGAACGTCAGTGGGTTAAAAAACTATTATATTCGTGGTTGGAAAGCGGGGTATGTGGGTTTTGGGTCGGGCCGTTGGCTGGTATAGTTTTGGGCTTTTTTAGCCGGTTAGTTTTAGCAGACGCTTAGCATCACCGCTTCATACACGTACACGCATAAAAAAGGGGTACGTGTCTTGCATAGCTTGCACCGCCTTGCAAGTAGTGTTCTGGATCTGGGAAATGCCTTGAAGGGATTGTTATATACGCGTGTTGGCAACTAATCAAACCCATTTGGTAGGTAGGTGAGTAAAATTCAGTTTTTTTTTATTGTTGCTTAATTTGTGTTTGATTCTACTAAGTTCCATGATTTGGAGTTGTTGTGAATTGAGATTGGTGATGTGGGTTTTTGGTTTTGTAGCTTATATGATGGAGTAAAGCGCGGTACCAAGGTTTTTGTGACTTACTAAAAAAGATGATTGGTTTTGGGTTTGGTGGGTTGCATGCAACAGTAACCCTGTTCTTGCGCATGCACCTCACGGTTGCATTTGGCTTTTTACCCGGTTGGCTTAAGCGAACGGTTAGCATCACCGCTCCATACATGTTCACGCTTAAAAAAAGGGTACGGACTAAAATTCAGTTTTTTTATTGTTGCTTAATTTGTGTTTGATTTTACTAAGTTCCATGGTTTGGGGTTCTTGTAAATTGTGATTGGTGATGTGAGTTTTTGGTTTTGTAGTTTATATGATGGAGGAAGGCGCGGTACCAAGTGGTTGGGTTACATGTAACAGAACCCGTGTCTTGCCGTGGCGACCTCACAGTTGCAGGCATGGGGTTTTGACTATGTATAAAAGAATTCTGAACCTGTCAACCGACGTTCTGTTTTATATGTATAAAATAATTCGTGAAATAGGTTTATTCAATTGCGAAGCAGTTTTTTTTAGTGTGGAGAATAAAGTTACATCACAAACAGATGTGATATTTTCGATTACATGTAAAGTAACATTTGTCTTCGTGGCTTGCACTACTGCTGTACCATGGGGTTTTGATTACTAATCGGTTAATGATGATGAGAGAGCCGCTGGTGTTTGTGTAAGTACTTTTTATTGAAACCCATATCTTGGCGTGGTAATCTCACGGTTGCAGCCATGGGGTTTTTTGTAGGCGGGTTATGGTGGGTTTTGAGCCAAACCGTGGGCTTTTTGGCGCGGTTATATGTGTGACCGTTTGTTAACTTTAGGCGAAGGTTTGCTCATTGATTCTCTGGTTGCGCTGCGGTTGCAGTCATGGGGTTTTGATTACACTTTAGGCGATGATGAGGGTCAGCTGTTCGTGTTGTGTGTGCCGCTTACCAACTGAGATCTTGGCGTGGTAACCTCACGGTTGCATGCCTACCTGGGGTTTTGAATACCACTTCATTAATTGCTGACCTAAGCCTTATACATATGAAACAAAACGTCGGTTACTTAAAAAACTATTCTTTTCGTTACTGGCAAGCGGTGTTGTGCGCTTTGGGCTAGAGCGTGTGCTTTTGCTTGTGGCCCATGTTCCTACAGTTTTGGCCCTTTTTAGGACTTTAGGCGATGATGAGAGCTGTCAGTGTTCGGTGTTTGTGTAAGTTCTGTTTACCAGAACCCGTATCTTGGCGTGGAACCTCACGGTTGCAGCCATGGGGTTTTGAATACCACTTCATTAATTGCCGAACTGAGCCTTATACATATGAAACAAAACGTCACTTACTTGAAAAACCATTATTTTCGTTACTGGCAAGTGGGGTATTGTGCGCTTTGGGCTAGAGCGTGTGCTGTTGCTTGTGGCCCGTGTTCCTATAGTTTTGGCCCTTTTCAGGACGTTATATGTATGGCTATTCGTTTACTTTAGAAGAAGGTTATCTCATTGTTTCTCTCTTTGCGTTATTTGAGTAGGTAAGACTGATTTCTTCATGCATGTTATGTTCTTTTGGTTGTGAATAGTTCCTGCATGTTCATTTAAGGTTGTTTGTTATTGTTTTTTTTATTGTGGAGGCATTTAATGAGCCAAGCCGTGGGCTGTTGATTATGACCCGTATTCGGACAATTTTTTTGCCTTTTAAAGGCGTTATATGTTTGACCGTTCTCTAACTTTGGGCGAAGTTTTTCTCATTGTTTTTTTGGTTGCGTTATTTGAGTAGGTAGGCTGGGATTCTTCTTGCATGTTGTCTTCTTTTGACCGTGGTTAGTTGCTGCATGTTGACTCTAGGTTGTTTGTTAAATTTTTTTTATTACGAAGGTATCTACTGTTGTGTAGGACTGTTTGTTGACGACGTTTGATTACACTGCAGGCGATGATGAAACGTGAAAACGATTGCTGTTTCTGTAAGTGTTGTTTATCAAAACCTATGTCTTGGCATGGCGAACTCACGGTTGCGTTTCCGGGTTTTGAGTACCACTTCAAAATTGCGTCCCAGCCTTTTAGGCCGTATGACTGCGATCTGATCTCAGTCATGTACTTATGTGCTCTCCACTTTTCCTGTTCGTTATTTGGCCAATTAATGTTGCGGTCAGTATCCAAACAAGGAAAACGAATCATGCTACTGATGTACTTGGATTGCTTTTTCTTGGTTGAATACTGATCAGCCTTCAATCAGTCTATATGCGATGATGATAGTATTCTGACCAACGCGTATACATTTCCTTGGCCGGCATCATGGCAGGGCAGCCACAATGAACGTGTGGTTGCAGCCATTTTGATTGCCTGGTATTGCTATTGTATACATATATCTGAGCCTCATTCGTTCCAATTGTTTATGTATTCCTGTTGGTTTTGACGTGTTAATGAAACTGTAGGTTAAATTACAGATACATGTACGTCTATGTACTATTTTTTTGTGCGTATTTATTACGTGTGTGTTCTTTCGCTGTTTCCTAGATCAGGACCTGCAGATGCTGCATATAAAAGGTACGTGAGCAAATCATGTTAGCTACCAACTACCATCTATTTGTGCCTGTATCAATACACCGTGATTCTAATAGTTAAATGATACTGTTTCGAATGCCATTATAGAGTCATGGGTAGCTGCATTTTTTGCACTAACCGTTGTTTAAAATTGTATGTATCTATTCAGCAGTCGTGAGTTAAATCTTATCCAGGTAAGTGGTGTCGTCGATTGGAATCTTTCCACCGGGAAGAGTATTGCGATCTTCCTTTGCTAATAGTGATATGGGATGTTTAAGATATTGGCCTGCTCTGATCTTCCCTTCGAATTCCTTTCGTTGTCACAACGGTCTAGCAATACGTCTGGTGCAGACTGTTGCACAAAGCCTCTTGAAACAGCAAAAGGAATTTGAAAGGGCGATCAGACGGATGTCACTATCCTGAACCTCACGTGTCTGATACGTAATGTTCAACATGTTGGTCGGTTCTCATCTTCTCCTCGAATTCTTTTCGCTGTGACAGTTGTGTAGCAGTAGGCGTGCTGCATCACTTTGCGCAAAGACTCTTGCCACAGCAAAAAGAATTTGAGGGTGCGATTAGACGCATGTCACTATCCTGAACATCGCGTGTCAACATCATCGACCGACGGCCGCGGATCATCGTTTACTTGCAATCCAAATTTTGTTGATTGAATGGCACTTCAAACCTAGGATCATTTGTGCAGTTTATAGATCATCCTAGATCTGGCATGCCATTCGAGCAAGAAACCTGGATTGCAGCTGGACAAACAGTGATGTTTAAGATATTGGCCGCTTTTCATCTTCCCCTCGGATTACTTTCGTTGTGACAGTGGTCTAGCAATACGTCTGCTGCAGACCTTTGCACAAAGGCTCTTGACACAGCAAAAGGAATTTGAGGGGGCGATTAGACGGATGTCACTATCCTGAACATTGCGTGTCGTCATCATCGACTGACGATTGAGGTATACATTCGAGTGGGAAAATTCAATTCGATGACACAACGGTATTCAAGTATGGAACGAAAGGATCCTTCACAGAGTACAACTTATGTGGGTGCAAGCTTCGCGAACAGCGAAAGGTGGGTCTATACAGTGGATCGTGGCAAAAGTATGGCAAAACCTAACAATTATATTAATGTTTTTATATTTTAATGGAATAGCGTTACTTAGTATTGTTAATAGCTGATGTGAAAATTTTATGGTATCGTTGAATTTAGGTATTATAACGGTTTTTTTTTAAAAAGGTAAAATAAGGGATGGTATATTATAATTTGTTTATGTAGCATCTTGCGTTCTTTAGTAGCGAAACTAATTACTAAATTTAATTTTTAGGTCGTGTTGATGCGAAAGTTTTGAACAGGTTTCTTAAGCAGATGTTGAATCTATACAACAAGTTAGCGGTATTGTGTACATAGAAGCTGTAATTGACGCGCAAAAGGTTTATTTTCTTTGCGTACTTGCTGATAATTTAAGCCTTTAAAGTGGTTTTATTTTTCCAACTGAATTGTAGTGTCACTGATTGGGATCTTTTCACCCGGTAGAATATTGCAAGCTTCATTTGCTAATATTGATATGAGATGTTTAAGATATTGCCCTGTTCTAATTCACCACTCGAAACCTTTTCGTTCTCACAACGGTCTAGCAATACGTCTGGTGCAGACCTTTGCACAACAACCGTTGAAATAGCAAAAGGAATTCAATGGGGCGAGTAGATGGGTCTGACTATCTTAAACATCACGTCTCAACATTAGCGATTGACGCTTGCAATGTACTCCCGAGTGGAGAGACTCCACTCAGTGACGCAACAATATTCAGGTGTGATGTTGTATGCGCACAAGTTATAATTGATGCATATAAGTTATGATTCATGCGCAGAAGGTTTGTCTTCTTGCCGCATTGATTACACACAACTACCATGTATGTCTTCCTCTATGAGTACGTTATAATTCTAATACTATGATAATTTGACACCACCTTTCAGAATCATGGATAGTTTCATATTTGTAACTATTGCCCATATGTACACAGTCGCAATAAGTTACATTTTAAGAAACTAAATAGTCGTGTCATCGATTGGAATCTTTCCACTCGATAGAATGGTGCAATCTTCATTTTCTAATATTGATACGGGATGTTTAAGATATTGGCATCTTCCCTCGCATTCCTTTCGTTGTGACAATGGTCTAGCAATACGTCTGGTGCAGAGCTTTGCACAAAGACTCTCGACAGAGCAAAAGGAATTCGAGGGGGCGATTAGACGGGTCTCACTATTTTGAACATCGCGTATCAACATGATCGATTGACGATTAAAGTATACTTCTGAGTGGAGAGATTCAACTCGATGACACAACGATATCCAAGTATGGAATAAAAGGATCCTTCACAGAGTACAACTAATTCGGGTATACGCTTCGCGAACAGAGAAAGATTCTTTCACTAGGTCAATGGTGATTAACCTGCTTGAACATGCACGTAAGAAAGGGTTGGTAATAAATCATGCGCACTTACAATCTTCAAGCTAGGAAGTGTAGAAAAATAAAAAATATAAAAGGGTTTAGGATTCGATTGGTTTGAGTGGAAAAACCGAAAATCCCTAAGGGTTTAGGGGTTTCGGTTATGGGTTGTCTTGAATACCTTCTTGGTTTGAACTATATTTAGTGTATCCACAACACACGCAATTTCTAACCTTGATATAGGGGTGAGCAAATGTACCGAGAACCGAGCTGGAACCGAGAACCGAACCGGAACCGACCCAACCTGAACCGACTTTTACAACCGCGGTTCGGTTCTCGGTTCTTCAATATTTCAAATGTCGGTTCTCGGTTCGGTTCGGTCCGGAACCGCGGGTATCAGTTCCGGAACTGAAGAACCGCCCAATTCTATTGTAGATGCCGATGTGCGTATGACAAATCATGTAAATACTTAATGAGTTTAGTGATGACCATGGCTTGCGATAGAGACATCTTAGCGAAGGCACTGAGTAAGCAAACCATGGCTTCTCAGGTTTTTAGACATCAAGACTATTTATTTACGACGTGTGTATGTTTAAAATATTGTTCTTACCGTTATTGAGGATCGTATGCTTTTCGTTTTTTTTTGGTTAAATCATATTCAAATGCTTTAAGTAACCATTCGAATAGCGATGATTATCATGTATGTGAATGTGGTTGTGCAATTTTCGGTTGTCCTTTGAATATTTGGTTTGCGATAGAGGGATCAATGTTTGGCAGTTTCAGTTAAAAAAAATTTCATTCTTTTTCGACACTATGTCAAACAGGTAGCTTATACATAAAATTACAAAGTACCGCAGATTTAAATACATACCAAATTTCGAAACAAAGCCACGGAAAAACCACCCCCGCACCTCGTTAGCTTATATAAACCCCACGACAAACACGTCCCCTTATATTTATCGATTATCACCTTTATGAATTACTCATCTGTTCCACATGCATATGTTCGAACAAAAGAAAGTCCAATTTTATATATGGATAGTATTTATAACCGATTTTTCTATTTTTGTCATTCTAACTAAAATTTTAATTAATTAGTCATTTTCAATTTCTGTGATACATAAGATAAGCTATTTTACATCCAAACTTTTTTACATATCAGCGATTATCTCCACCATCCATCTAAAAAGTTAAATCAATTCCTGCATTAAAAACATTTTATTATTTCATTATTTTTATAATTTAAATATCTCGAAAACCGTTAATCGTAACTAATAAATATAACCATCGCTAAGGAGATTTAATTATCTTTTATGACGGCAAGACTTGATATGCACTTTCTAAAAAAGAAAACTCGCTTTTTTCACCTTTTTATATTTTCGTTATTTTTTCGTACATTACTGAATTTTTTTAAAAAAATATATTTATCAACTAAATTGAATATCACATATATATTAGTGTTAAATCATATATGATATGTAATATCATTATGTGATATTATATGTAATACATATGTGATATTACACTAATATCACATGATATTACATATCATATTTTATATTACACTAATATCACATGTGATATTCAAAAGTGTTTATCATATACATTTTTACCTAAATTTCAAGTAAAAAAACTAAAAAACTTAAAAAACGCGGAAAATATGAAAATAAAAATTTTGTCATTTTAAAGTATATCAAAGTTTATTATGTAAAAGATAAATTCGTCGAATGATATATTTTTTTCGCTTAATTAATCTGAAAGATATTATTTGAAAAAATTTAAAGTGTGGTTTTTAAATTACGGGATTAATCTCATCCATTAGATCAAATAAAAAAAGTATGCGAGATTGATCCTCAGATGTCATTCCTCAAATGATCTTAAATCTACATGTAAAGGTAAAACTAATTTTATATAAATTAAAGATTTAAGATCATTTCGACAAAAAGATGCTATTTTATCAATCTCCACAATTCATTTTTAAATGATCTAACGGTATTTGATTAATCCCAACAATTTAAAATACCCACTTTCATTCTTTTTTCAAATATTAATATCGTTCAAGTAATCGTTAGTTTAAAAAAAATAGATATAACATTTAATTATCTTTTTAGATAAGATTTCGATATACTTTCACAAAAAAAAATTTCGTATTTTTCACGTTTTTTTAAAGCGTTTTTCGCAGCTAATTAAATTTGATTAAAAATCATATATGATAAAACATCCTAATTCAATATCACATGTGATATTAGTGTAATATCATATATGATATAATATCACATGTGATATTAGTGTAATATCACATATGATATTACATATCATATATGATTTAACACTAATATCATATGCGATAAGTCAACTTAGTTTTTATATATATGATTTTTTCACAAAATTTAAGAACAAAAAACGAAAACGCCGAAAACTTTTTCTTCTAAAAATATATCAAAGTTTCGCCTATGAAAGATAATTAAATTGTCGGTAAATATTTTCGCAACATTAACGGTTTAAGAGATATTTAAATTTAAAAAATGGGGTGAAATAATAATGCTTAATCAACCATTGATTTCTTTTAAATGAATTCAGCTGAATCCTCCTTACATAAAGTTTCTAGATGAAAATAACTCCTATATAAATTAAAACTAGAAACAGTTATACATATCATAATTTTTCTATTTATTATATGCGGCTCTTTTTAGAACGGAAGGCTCCATTTTATAGAGAAAGGAATTGAACCTCCGATAGATTTTATTAATATAAGAGAAAATGTTTATATAAATACTGCAAAAATTTGTTGTATTAGATTAATCAAATATTATATTTTTTACTATTAGATTAATCAAATATTATATTTTTTACTATGTTTTTGAATATAAGTGTAACTTTTCTATTCAAATGAAGTGAGAGATGATTTGCACACTCTCATAAATGCTTGAGACACTTAAATTTTGAGTTCTTACATATTTGTACCTTTACAGGATAAACATAACTAAAAATAATATGATGGTATAAATGTTCAAACACATAAAATTTAAGTGTTACAATCATTTATGAGAATGTGCAAATCACCTCCCATTTTACTACGAGAGCTTATCTAATCCTCTATAGCAAATGAAATATAAAAATGTCAAAAACACTTTAAAGGTTGTTTGCCATTTGCCAAACACGGCACAACTTAGTTTCGTAATTTATGAAGTATTATCATGATAATAATATGTATTTACTCCTTGTGTCATTTTAACTGAGTATATTATATTATACAATATAAAATTTATTAAAGTGTTTTAAGAGCCGGCATTGTATCAAAGCCGTCGACTTGGGTATCGGTTTAAGGGAGTGGGGCGGCTTTAGTGCACTGTGGAGCTGCAGCTTGAGCTGACACTATTCGCACGCCGAATCCAGCTGAGCCAACAGCTTGGAAGGATTAAACAATTGGCTAGTGGGCTTTGTACTTGACACTTGATTGTTGGGGCTAGTTGCATGTTGTACACCTACTTTCCACTAGAACGGCCACCGGTTTCATAAGGTTCGCTGCATGTTGTACACCTGTTTTCAATCATCAATGCTCGAACTATTTTCAAGAGCATTTGTTGAGGCATTTGTTTAGTTCCTGATTTCTCTCTCTAAACACATGTGCATGTGGTTTCATTTGAGTGAATGGTGATTGGTTAGGGTTTTGGTGTTTCAATAATCGATAGCGAGGTTTTATTGCCTTTTGATTTGTTAATATAGGGTATTTTGCTTTTTTGTTGTTGAATTTTTTAGATATTTTTAAGTGCCATGATTTGGTTATTATCCTTTTCCTAGTTGCATGGTACAAATGCTCAAGTTCGTCAACCTTGATTGCTTTCTCAATATCTTTCTTTAGTTCTTTGCATTGATTTGTGTGGTGGCCATGATCAACATCGAAACTTACAAAACTGTCTCGTTTTTCTCTTACTTTCTTCCCTTAGCAGTGGAGGCCGTTGCCATTTTTCCACTACTTCTTTCTTTGTTGCCAGGATTTCAACTGGTGTGTTTATCAGTGTTCTCAAAAGAGCTTCCCGTGCCTCAATCCTGGGATCAGGACGACGCTCTTCCCATACTTTATGTGTTTATCTGGTATCTCTTATGGCCTGATAACTTGGCACATGATATCTACCACTGTTGTTTTTGTTTTGGGAAATTTGCATAAAAATGCATCATACTTGCCACTTTTTGTCATTGTATGTAGCGAACTATTTTTTTTATCATTGTGACACCAACCTTTTTAGATCGTGCTATTGTATGTATTTTGTGACCATTTTACCCTTAATTTTTTCAAATTTTGAAGGGTAAAATGGTCATTTTACATGAAAAAATAGTCACAAAATACATACAATAGCACGATCTAAAAAGGTTGGTGTCACAATGATAAAAAAATAGTTCGCTACATACAATGACAAAAAGTGGCAAGTATGATGCATTTTTATGCAATTAACCCTTTTGTTTTTATCTTCAACCTTTGCGATGTTTCTTTTACTTGTTTTTGTGAACTCCCTGACACGATCCAGTAGCTCTTTCCATGTTTTCGGTATTTTATGAGTGTGTATAATGTAAATGTCCTTTGATGATGTTGCCAATGAATGCTGAAATCTTCTGGTTGTCCCCGACTCCTAGAATTTTGCTTGCTTCGTCGTTACATCTTTCAATGAAATCGATCAGGTGTTCATCTTGGACTTGCTTCGTCTGTGTATTCCTCTTCAAGGCTCGAAGTTTTTGATGAACTTTTCCCTGAGATCTTCCCATCCCTTGATGTTGCCTTTCTCCATGCCTTTGAACCATAAAACCGCTCGTCCTGTTAAGGTGCGTCGGAATAGGTGACATGCCTTTGGACTGTTCCAGGCATTTGTTTTTGTTGCACATTCAAATTACCAGATGTGTGAATCGGGATCCGTGACTCCGTCATAAATGTGTAGGTTAGCTGGGACCTTCAGGCCTACTGGTAACTGATAGTCCGCAATCCATTTCACAAATTGATGTCTCTCTATTTCCAGGGCACAAAGGTGTTCACGTACATCGTCAACAACTATTTTGTAGTTGTGATGTCCGTTTCTGTCTAGAACTCTGGTCATTAGTGTGCTAAACAGGTCTATGGATGAGTCTTGTTGTTGTGAATTTTAATCATGTGGAACACAATATCAACTATTTAGGCCATTTTTGTTGCACCCCGTGTTCGATTTGACTAAAAAAATTTAAAACTTTTCGCGGAAACGACACAACTATAACGGATCTCCTGTTAATCTTAAACAATCAAACAAAAATATGTTACAATCCAGATTTTGAAACAATTGTTTTAATGAAACTAGACTCAATTATCTTTAAAACGAAGGGTGGCACGACCCTTAACATCTTACGGTTTGAGAGATATGATATTTAGAAAATAAAAAAAACCTAAAAAATCAAGCATACGACCCTTTGAAATATTCTCATATGGTCGTATGGTCTCTGCAGAAACTATACACTAAGCTATATTATGCACTAACTCCGGAAAACCGACTTCTATATATAACACTAAAACTTTCAGAAATCATTAATATGACATATACTTCAATATCAAATACACATTTGGTCCAAATGACCCGCGAAAGACATACTTCAAGGGGTTTGTCAAACATCGTTTTTCAAATACTATAAAACAAATTTTGACTCCAAACCAAAACTATGACCTGAACCAAAACATACATTCATCATACAAAACTATAACAACCATACTATAACGTATTAAACAACACTTGACCCGTTTCACCCCAAAATGGGTATAATTATACCTAAAACCAAACACCCCTTTTAAACCAAAACATAAACACTTTTGAACTATAATCTTTACTATAACGTAACATTTGACACACTTAAATTTGACAATCGTATAAGAAAGACTTTGACACGCGACAATCACATATAAACAATTTTAAGACTCTTTGGGGGGGGATTCAACTTTAATTCGAGCTCGGTGTCTACGACTAAGCTCTTAATCATAATCCATGCCTTCCTATTTGCAATCCAAATCATAATCCTTCATCCATATACTTACCATTTTCATAAGAACTTACAAAAACATGGTTAACTATAACCTAAGCAAAACGCTAAGTAAGTAACTAAGTTAAAGCATGATAATACATCAATTCACATATATGCAATATGAACACTTACAACCAATCCAAATAAATCAAACCACTTAAACTTGCATCCAAAAGCCATAGCAACAAACACCTATTATAACCATATAACAATTAAGGATCTTAACACATAATAACATCAACCCATACCGTAGTAAGTCCATAATCATAGGCGAATACACGGGTCATCTAACTAAGCAAGTCTTCTACTATAGCACACTTTATAATCCAAATACTTTCAATCCTAACACTTCATTAATAATCACATAATATGTAAATATCAATATTAACATTTAATAAATATAGTTACTTAGCTTAGCTCCAAGATAAGTTTACCAAAACATCAACATCACCTTCCTTCCTTTCTAAACCATAATAATCATTATTAAATTTAAGTAATACCATAAAAACTAATATACCCTTTCATCATATGATCACGTATTGATCATATGATAACCAACCCATAAAATTACCAACTTATTTCAATTTAAGTCATCTCAGAATTTACTATAACCTCTTAATTAGCTTAAAACCATCTTTTACCTAGTATCCTTAATTTAGGTACATGAACCTTAATTCATATTCACTAATACCTCAAAAATTAGTTACTTACTTGTGTAGGAGATTATTGTTATAAACTTGTTTCTTGAATTGGAAACTTAAAGTCTTATAAATTAATCGTCAAACTTCGCCTCTTTCCCTCTCTTTCTTTTTTTAGCTGACACCACTACACACACACTCATACTTATGAAATTTCTGGAATTCTATGGAAGTGTTTAGGATAAGTTAGCTGCAAGTTTGGCCTATTAGCAGGAATAGTCCCTCTAGTACTATAGGAATTTGGTCTTGGTACAAAAACAAGTTGGTTCTTGTGCCAGTTTGACATTTTGGCAAGAATAATCCTTGCAGGCTAGAACAAGGTGATTCTAGTACTAGAACAAGTTGGTTCTAATACTAGTTTGGGATTTTAGCAACTTAGGTCCATCAAGTTATTTTTTCTTATATTAGTGACACATAATAATTTATAGAACTATTTATTCTTAGTCAAACACATTTAGACCCGGTTAATTTCATCTCCGGTCGTACCCATTTGAAAATGGGTTTCAGATGTAATAGTTCTATCCCCTTATTTAGATTTCATCTCTGAAATCTCTCGTCTAATACTAATCAAAACTTGGTCACATTTACTCACATTCATAGCACTTTCAATCACGTATCCAATTAGTTGCCACAATCTAGGTGATCTTGCAACTCTAAGCATACTTTAACATAACCCATACTCTTAATCCATTCAATTATACACATATTTTTATAACAACATGGTTCTTACTATAGTCATTATGTCATCCGAGACATATTTAATCAAGGCCAATATCACTTTAATCTATTCTATTACTATTACACCACGTTCTTACTCTCTTTATTCTAAATTTTCAATCAAGGACTATATGTCACTTGAGAAAATTACACCGTCTTAACTTTTACATAAGTCAAATCTTAACTAATACTTTCATACTCTACCGTAGCCATTTTATCATTCTTTCAACGTCCTCACTATAACACCTCATTTCTCAACTTCTTTCTATAACTTTTCGTCAAGGACTATAAGTCACTTGAGAATATTTGCTACTTGGACTTCATAAAGTTAAACCTCGGCTAATACCTTCGCATTCCACATAAGGGTGCTAATAATACTTAGCGACCATCATAATAATTTCTCACATTTATCCCATGCCACAAGGGATACTTTAATATAATTTCAAACTTTAATCCTTTCAAATTATACTTAAACACCTAAATCTTAAGTTTCACATAACGACTCCCACTTAAGGTCGCAATCTAATTCTTATACCACCTATCTTAGTTCTCTAAGACTTCTAACTAGGTTTAGAGTCTCGTTTTCTACTCCCCTAATCTTACTCATGCCATACCGAGAAAACATAAGCTACTCATTTATACTTTTTTATTTACATAGAGAGGCGTCCCAAACAATGTAAATAAGAAAATATAAACTCATGGTTTGACGATTCACAATTTTTTTTATTTAAATGAAAAGGCGTCCCAATCCATTTAAATAAGGAGATTAAAAATTATCATACTTACGCACTTTCGACATAACACTTCCTACTTTTGTTACCCACTTTAACTTTCAACCATTCTTACTTTGCATTTATTGACAAATTAGTGAAATACTACACTTTAACTTTTCTCATTCCCATAATCCTCATTTATAGCCTTGGATCCATCTTACTATAACATTTCGTGAGAGGATTAATATATGTGCCAAGGAAGTAGGCAGCCCTTGCTGGTGAAGGCAATTCATTTCATCCCGAAGGATTTCGGTAAGATTCACTTACTTACTCGGGGCTCACATTCTGTAGGGTTATTGTAACATATCTCGTAGGATTTACTATAACATATCCCTCCGGAGAATTTCTCTAACAACCACTATAACACTTTCTTGGGTTATCTGTAACCACATACTGTAATCACATACCATATCCAAGCTATTAACATTTTAACACATACGCTAGTACGTCCATTTTAATTTAATTACGGGTAAGTTCATAGGGCATATGATACCTACATGTTTAAAATATTTACACATTTTTATGTGTTTTCACCTCTCGCTATAACTTTCACCCATTAACCATTGTTGACCATTTTCACCCTCTATACTATTACAACTTTAGATTACGCGACTTTTTCCGCATATAAACCATACATTGTTTATTCTATAACACGCTCATTAGTATCAGTTTATTCTTCATACACATTCTAAACATTAACATTATCTTGTCATGTTTTACCATGCAACATATCATCACATTCTTACTCACATACTTAACTCATCGCATTTTAATTATTTATGTACTTAAGCAATATCGTTCTATTTCATCCTTTACACCTTCATAAACTCCTTTCAAGTTCTACGACTTTTACTAAAATCAACACATCATGCTATAACACAATCTTCATCACTACACATTCATGCTTATGCATGAAGTACTCTAACTTACTATTAGCCCGTCTCTAATACCACATTAACGGTCAATCACTAGACACGAAGTACTAATGAGACCATATGTTGGTCATTAATACCTCACAAGTCAATACATCATTACATTATCTATCTATAACTTCTTATCATAACGATTTATAATCATACTTTTTAATAAGTATAATATACAACTTATAACATATTTTCACTTCTTACTATCATTACTATAACACACATTTACAATACTCAATCAATGTCTAAGTCATAGACTAATTCAACTATTACCGTAGGCACTTTCACATTATGTAACTAAGGCACTTATCTTCTGCGCTACTTAACCTTATGTCCATTTCAATACAAGTGGTCTAAGTTTATGCAACTCTATAGTGGCAACCTATTTCACTTAAACCGGAATTTTGATACCCCGTTGTTACGCACCGTTCCAAATTTGACTAAAAGTTTAAAACTTTTTGCGGAAACGACACAACTATCATGGAACTCCTCTTACGCTTAAACAAACTGAAAAAATCTATTACAATTTTTAAATGAAAGTAGACTTAATTATCTTTAAACGACGGGTGGCACGATCTCTAACGACTTACGGTTTGAGAGATATGATTTTTCGAAAATCGACAAAACCTGAAAAACCAAGCATACGGCAGTATGAAATATTCTCATATGGCCGTATGGTCTCTGCAGAAACTTTACACTAAGCTCTATTATGCACTAATTCTTGAAAACCGACTTCTATAACGCGACATAACACCAAGACTTCCAGAAATCATTAATATCACATACTTCAATATCAAATACACATTTGGTCCAAACGACCCGCGGAAGACATACTTAAAGGGGTTTGCCAACACACTCGCTTCGACCCATTTTCAAATATTATAACACGCATTTTGACTCCAAACCAATACTATGACCTAAACTAAAACATACATTCATCATACAAAACTATAACAACCATCTTATAACGTATTAAACAACACTTGGCCCGTTTGACCCCAAAACGGGTATAATTATATATAAAACCAAACACCCCTTTTAAACCAAAACATAAACACTTTTGAGCTATAATCTTTACTATAACGTAACATTTGACACAATTAAATTTGACAATCGTATAAGAAAGACTTTGAAACGCGACAATGACATATAAACCATTTTAAGACTCTTCGGGGGAGGGGGTTCAACTTTAATTCGACATCATTGTCTACGACTAAACTCTTAAGCATAATTCATGCCTTCTTATTCGAACTCCAAATCATAAGCCTTAATCCGTATACTCACCATATTCATAAGAACCTAAAAAATCATGGTTAACTATAACCTAAGCGAAACATTTAGTAAGTAACTAAGTTACAACATGATAATATATTAATCCACATATATGCAATACGAACACTTACAACCAATCCAAATACAACATACCGCTTAAACTTGCATCCAAAAGCAATAGAAACTAACACCTACTATAACCATATAACAATTAAGGATCTTAACACATAATAACATCAACCCATACCTTAGTAAGTCCATAATCATAGACAAATACACGGGTCATTTAACTAAGCAAGTCTTCTACCATAGCACACTTTATAATCCAAATACTTTCAATCCTAACACTTCATTCATAATCACATGGTATGAAAATATCCATATTAACATATAATAACTATAGTTACTTACCTTAGCTCCAAGTTAAGTTTACCGAAACATCATCATCACCTTCCTTGCTTCCTAAACCATAATAATCATCATTAAATTTTTAAGTCATACCACAACAACTAATATAACCTTTCATCATATGATCATATATTGATCATATGATAACCAACCCATAAAATTATCAACTTATGTCAATATAACTCATCTCATAATTTACTATAACCTCTTAATTAGCTCAAAAACATCTTTTTACCCAATATCCCCAATTTAGGTACACTTATAACTCAACAATTAGTTACTTACTTGCGTAGGATATTATTGTTATGAACTTGTTTCTTGAATTTGAAACATAAACTCTTCATAAATTATTCATCAAACTTCACCTCTTTCCCTCCTTTTCTCTCTTGAGCCGACACCACTACACACACACACACTCATACTTATAAAATTTCTAGAATTCTATGGAAGTGTTTAAAATAAGTTAGTTGCAAGTTTGGCCTATTGGTAGGAATAGTCCTTCTATTATTATAATGATCTGGTCTTAGTACTAGAACAAGTTGGTTATATTGCCAGTTTGACATTCTGACAAGAATAGTCCATGCATGATAGAACAAGATGGTTCTTGATGCGGATAATTATAAACACAAGAAGTTTTACAATCCTCATAGGCAGGGTACCTAACCGTTGTAGTGTAGTATAGGCAAGACACGAGGGATTGATCATTCTATAGGGGAATAGTGAGGTAGGCTCGACGTGTATAATGAATTAAGTCTAAGGATTGTGGTATGATTATTTTTGTATTTTTATATTTTGATGAAAGCAAGTAAAATGTTAGAGTTTGAAGAGTTCGGTTTTTAAAACTAATAATAGAACTAAATTAAACTAACTAATATGCAGAAAAGTAAATTGGTGAAACTCGTTTGATAGAAAAGTGTATTTACTTAGAATCTCATTAATCCCTAGTTATCTCTTATTGATTAGTCCAGTTTTTACGTCCTTATTTAGTTAGGGTGTTGTTGAGGGTTAGTTACTCCCTGATTTGTCGTTTTCGTAGTGTAGATATTTTCCAAAGAAATGCAAAGGAATGTATTTCCCGGGTCGTTCTCCCAACGAGGGATGAATGGAGTTTATAACTCACGTCGCGATTATCTGGATTTGAATGTTTTTAAAATGGAATTATGGGATTTCTACACTAAGGGAAAATAAAGGGAATCATATAAAAATTCTAAATCTATGAAGCAAATAACAAAATACGCAAATTATAATTAAAACGCAAAAATACGAACTAAATGAAACGCGAGCTAAAATGCAAATAATACCAAACTAAGTCCTAAAAATGATCTAAAATTATTCTACAGCTAAAAATGATATTTGAAAATTATCTAAGAATTAAAACTAAAATTATTCTAACCTAAAATGCACTTAATCCTAAAAATACCAAATATTGGAAATTTAAGCATAAAATTTAAAATTATTTTTTAAAAGTCCTAAATACTTAAACATATTTTTTTTTTAAATTGTATTTTTCTAAATTTTATTTTATTTATTATGAATTAAAAACCTTTTTAAACTAATTAAATGAAAAAAAAATCATTAAATCAAAAGAGAAAAAACATTTTTAAACTAATATGAAAACTTTTTAAAAATTTAAGCAAATTTAAAATTCCCCCCACAAATTAAATTTATTCCCCCCAAAGTTTGCATCAAGGCCATTCCAAACTAATTGCAAAAATTAACTCCTCCTCCTCCTCCTCCTGCATCAGCACACACCTCCCTCTCATCTCACCACAAATCCCTCACCACCACAACTCTCCTGGCCATAGACCCACCAGTCCCGTCACCACCGGTAAGTATTGTTATCTTCCTTTTGTACACATCGTTCTAACACATAAAATAACCCTGTTAAGCCTATTAGCAAATTGAACATTTGTTTCGAGATATCCTCTTGTAAATTATGTCATTTTCTTGTTAAATTTAGATAGTTAATTGGTTAAAAAATTTAAGAAACCCTGTTAAGCATGTTACCTCATGAACATGGAACCATAATTTAGCTAGTTAATTTCTTAAATTTCCTTTACCCAAACATCCCTTTAGGAACTATTTCATTAGACTTTATTCAATTCTTAGCATAATTCAATACCACATTCAATCTTTGAGCTATCCTCATTACTTGGAATGTCTGTTTTAACTTTTCAGATCATCAATTGAAGTTTGATGTTGTCTTGTATAATCTTCAATAACTTGACTGCTCTTTTTAACATGCCCAGTAGGACTACATTTATAAACATTGCCGCCGTAAAGTGGGACACATTTATAAACATGGACAAGTCTTGGATAGGACCTAATAGGACCAACAAATCTTATGTATGTTGGAGTAGTAGAACGCTTATTGATTATGCAAACACAACTTGCAAAAGATGGGGACCATCGAACTAACGAAGTTAAGAAAAATGATCTTTCAATGCCATGTCCATGTACGCATTGTTTAAACCACATAGAGCATAAAAGCGGAGAAAGTGCAGCCCATTTATTCAAAGAATGGGTTTGATCTAAGCTACCTAAACTGGACTAAACATGGAGAGAAGGATGAGTCATCAATAGTAAACCGAAACACCTGTTAACGCTACAACGGAGTTTGTTTACTTACACGGATTTTGCTTCATATATTCCAAAGATGCCCCAAAGAACAAGAGAAATGGTTAATGCTACAAAAGATAATTTTGATGGGGATGATCTTGTCAAGTTTCAACAATTATTATTAGACGCAGAGAAGCCTCTTTACGCATGATGTCCTGACTTCACAAAGCTGTCCTAATAGTTAAACTACTCAACTTGAAGGGTAAGTACCCGGATTCATAGTTCTTTACCAATTACTAGGATTGTTAAAGAAGATGCTGCCTCATTGTAACGAATGGTGGAAAACTTATCAAGCCAAAAAAATTTTGAAATTGATGGGATCAGGATACAAAAGATACATGTATGTATCAACAACCTTTCTTTACGGAAGGATGACAAGGATTTGACTCGCTGTGTCGAACCGATATCAAGATGAAAGGTGGATAATAAGACACATAAAGTGTACGAAAACATTCCAAAGAAGGTAATGTGGTACTTTCCAATTATACCAAGATCTAAACGCTATCATTAAGCTAGAAAGTATTTCAGAAGATTTAAGAATGGCACGCGACACTGAGGATAACCGGATGGTGTGTTACGCCACCCGCAGATTCAAAGGCATGGCGCACCATAGATGAAAATTTCAAATTGCCGAAGATCCAAGAAATCTACCGCTAAGAATATCGGCCGATGGGGTTGACGCCAACTCAGAAATAGGCATCACAAAGGTATGGCCAGCTTAACTGCCATATACAACCTTCCTCCATGGTTGGTATGAAAGAAAGTTTATCATGCTTTCGGTATTAATATCGGATACCCGAAATGATATCGATGTTTTTAGAACCGCTTTGTTGATGATCTGCAAACCTTATTCGATACAGGGTTGATACATATGATGCATCCACAAAAGATAACTTTAATCTACGTGTCGTTGTGTTATGGACAATAAATGATTTCCCCGCACTTGGTACATTATGTGGTCTGCCTCTAATAAAGGATTCAAAGGTTGTGTAGTATGTGGAAAGATACAACCGTATTATACTTTCGGCCATCCAAGCAAAGTTATGTTGGTCACAAACAATATCTACCATATGACCATCCGCTCGTAAGGCAAAGGAAGGCATTTAATGGACAACAAGAATTTCTCCCGGCTCCAAATCCAATGACCAGGGAACAAATATACAACGAGGTACAACATATTGAAAATAAGTGAGGAAAAGGAAAACGAACAAACAATAATGCATCGAAAAGCAAGAAGATACAGGCAGAGGTGGGAAGATTCAAAAGCGTAAAAGAAACATAAAGAAGTAGAGGGTAGTTCAAGCCAAGTAAACGGATAAAACGGTGCGTATTGGAAGAAATTCAACATTTGGTATCGAAAACTTAGGTATTGGAGGCATAATTATGTTCCACATTGTATTGATTTTATGCATGTAGAAAAGAATGTTGCTGAGAGTCTCGCGGAACTTTTTACATGTTCCAAAAGAGAGGAAAGATGGACCTACCTGATTGATCCTGGCCGAAGTTGGGGTACAACAAGATTTGTTTGCTATGCAAGAACAAGACAAAACAACACTACCTCCATCAGTTACATTAACCATGCCTAAAAGATATTTTTTGTGAAACTTACACAACATCACGGGTACCACAAGGCTATTGTTCAAATTCTCTTGTTTGGTCACTTAAAGGATAGGAAGCTCATTGGCCTAAAATCGTATGACTATCACATGCTAATGCAAGAGTTTCTACCATTGCAATACGCTCAATCATGCACCCACCCATACGATATTCTATTATCGTGTTTTGCTTTTTCTTTAAATCAATATGTTGCAAAGAAATAATATTGCAAGAAACTAGATAATATGCAGAAGAACCGTAGTGACACCGTGCCTACTCGGAAGTTCTTTCCTCCATCATTCTTTGATATTATGATACATTTGACTGTGCACCTAACTAGGGAGGTAAAATTATTTTGTCCCATATGCTTTCGGTGGATGTATCCATTCGAAAGATGTATGAAGGTTATTAAAGGACATGTGCGGAACAGAAATTGTAACATATTGGATTTCACATACACACTAAACCATAATCACAAGAGGCGTACAAGAAGGTTTTAGAGAGAGAAAGTTGAGGTTTAGGAACTTAGTGAGAGAAGAAAAATCTTATTATGAGCTCCAACTCTCTACCTTGGAAGGTAGAGAGTATTTATAGTCTTACAATATAACGCCACACAACGGATCGTGGATCGTGCATACAGGTAAGTAAGGACCAGTCGGCCCTCCCACGGTGTTACTTAACTAAATACTATTTTAATATAAATAACTCATTGACTACGAAGCTTAACGTAATATATATACTGAGGTGACTTATTCTTTAATACTGAATTTCTACTCAAATAATTTCAAGTGGAGTGTTACTCAAACACACATAAATAGACACAATAGATATTATAAATTAATATTTTATTACTAACTATGGTGGTGTTTATTTGATATTAGATGACTGATGACATTACATTCGATCATGATTTCTTATCGTGAGTAGCGAAGCTTGCTGATTCATGATATTGGCAGAAGGTAGTTAGCGTAAGCATGGAGTGAAAATATCAGAGTCATTGATGCACTAATCATGATTTCTTTAGAAGTGAATGTGTAGTGTGAGCATGCGACTATGGATTGACCGCTTCCATTCGATCATTTCGCACGTGTACCTCGCATAAGACAGTTAGCAATAAAGCGCATGAAAGTATCTTTGATCACTTTCATTGAATTGAGGTACACGCCCACGGCCTCTGATCAAGACAAGTACGCCTCGTGATCGTATAATTCAAGAATTTCCTTGACAAGGTTTTCGCACTGCCTAGCCGTTCTCAAACGGAACGTCTCAAAGAAGACAACACGGAGTGAGTGAACCAAATAATAGAGATTCACCGATTGATGAAAAGAGATTTGAAAACAATCGTGTATTGCTCAATAGAAATTGTTTTTGTAATACAACGAAGTTTTAGTGAAAAATCATTTATCAATCATAAACACCTTTTGATTTGAAATAATAGTACACAGTCGATGTGCTTAGAGAAAATAGTTTTTAAACACAACAACCAATTTTTCAAAGGCATCCGTCAATCCATTTTCTTGGACCTGGATTGATTCAATTTTGAATCGCTCCACCGATGAGGTCCATATGACACAATCAAGTCTTGGCAATACCACAAGGATAGCGTGGACTCATAAGATATAATCTCTCATTCCACATTGTGTGAAATAGTGAGTCTTCAAGAAATAAGTGTCCTAAAGAGATTAATTGATGATCTCGTGGCTCTAGACTCAATTTGTGCTTATTTGGTTCCTATATCGAGACTAGGGAGAGGGTCTCCTTCTTCAATATCAACAATCTCTAAGAGAAAAGTCGATAGATTAATGTAGGTTCCCGCGGAGAATGAAACAAAGCCCTTTTAAGAGGAACTTGAGTGGTTTGGAAGTTAGTGCAAAGCGGCCACCGGGTCCATGACGTCTTGTCTTCAATACCGTTACCTTAGTAACCACCAAGAGTATATGAATTGAACCCGGTTTTTGCCCTAAGGTTGAATTAATGGAGGGCTATTTCTTTTCACCCTTTTCTCATTTAATTCTTTTTCATTCTTCAACTCCTTCAGTGCTTACCGAGACTTCATAACTAGAACCTTGTTGGGTTTATTCCAAGACTAGCTCATTCTCAGTCAGACTCTTCCCATATCTCACTTTTCTCCTTTTTTCATCATACCTAAGGACTCTACACTATCTAGTGGATTTCCCTGGGTAGATCCTCCTTCTCGGGCGGATCATGGGAACTCAACCTAACCTTATCATCCTTATATCACCATACATAAAGTAAAGTTGGTCGGTCTTTTTGGTATTGTTCATCCGCCATTGGAACCAATTGAAAACCATTTGAAAATCAATCAAGATACTTGTGATATAGAATCAAAGCATTTTGTATCTTAATTGTTTTGATATTTTAGAAATGCTCTCCCTCAACATATGCATAAAAATTTAGAATTTGTTTAGCACATGGAGGCAAGAGATCTTTGAAATCGGTAGATTGAGAATGAAAGGTCCAATCTTTTGATTAACATTTTCTAAAATGATCATCATCACTTCCCAATCAATTAGAGTAGATAAAACATTTTGAGGAAGGATGAGGTTTTCAACAGTTTTCTCCTCCTCAATATGTGCCTCAATTTGAAAGAATTTTGCACATATTAGAGGAACTCAGACTTAGAGACAATTCAATCACGCTTCAATAATTTGAGGTTTAAAATAGATGCTCCCCCTCAACATGTGCATGGAAAATTTGAAATCGCTTGTCACTTCATGGGAGGCAAACATACTAATCACTTATGAAACCATTTATCGAATTATCAGTTTAAATCCAATTTAAATCACAAATTCTCCCCGATCACAATTATCAAATCATTTGAGATTTGTGATCTCTTAGAGATTTAAATTGATTTTGAAAGCTTTTAAGGAGAATTGTGACTTGATTATGAAAGCGTTTTATCTGATAAGGATCGAATTTGAGACTTTAAACTCCATTGATTAAACATGCATGATTATCTTTTGAAAACATAATAGTAACAATGTGTACCATTGTTTAAAAAATACACTTTTTGATTTAATTTGAAAAATCATTCTCCCCTCAATCAATGACATAAGTTGTTGATTGAGAGATAGATATTTTGACAACTGTTAAGTACAGATGATTTTCAAAAATTGAGTCCGGTAATTTTAAGGCAATTAGTTTTCATTAGATAGTAGGTGATTGTTTTATAGAATCAGAGCATGAGATTTAAACCAGTTTTAAAGCATGTCTCTGTTTTCATTAAAGAGCTGGTCATTGCCCGAAATGACAATACCATTTGTTTCTCTTTTCTCCAAAAATATATATATTTTATTTATTTATTTTATATATATATATATATATATATATATATATATATATATATATATATATATATTTTATGAACACAACAATATCTAGTACCGTGTCATTCTTTGAATGACAAGACAAAACCGTAGATATTTTTCGAATCGAGAAAATATGATAAAATAATTTTTTTTCAAGTTTTATAATTTTCTATTTGATTTTAGAAGATTTTATAATTTTGTATTTTGCTTTTCGAAAAAATATTTACAAGAGATAGATGAAGAAAGACTTTTACCTCGCCTTCCTCCTCAAGACGCTTGAGTGTTTCTGTTGAAGGCTTTTCAATCCAAGTCGTGGAAGAATAAACTCAAAACGTTCTCTTGGAAGAGCTTTGGTGAAGATGTCCGCTAACTGGTATTCAGTCCTCACAAAATAGAGTTCCACCACACCTTTTTTCCACTTGTTCCCCATGAAATGATGTCGGATGTCGATATGCTTTGCTCTTGAGTGTTGAACATTGTTGCATGAGAGAGCAATAGCACTTTTATTATCACAGTACAGAGGGATTTTGTTGAATACAAAGCCATAGTCAGATAATTGAGATCTCATCCATAGGATTTGAGCACAACAAGATGACATGGCTATGTATTCACCCTCTGTAGAGGAAATAGAAGTACTCATTTGCTTCTTTGAAGACCAGCTCACAAGCTTATCACCCAAAATTTGAGCACCTCCAGACGCATCTCGACGAGTATCTTGACACCGCATGATCTGCATTTGCATATGCCGTTAGTGACATACCGGTGTCCTTCGGGTACCAAAGTCCCATGTTGATGGTTCCTTGGAGATACCGAAAGACCCGCTTAACCGCTTCAAGGTGCTTTTTGGTAGGCTTAGCCTGGTATCTAGCACACATGCATACAAATAACGTAATATCAGTTCATCTAGCTGTGAGGTACATCAAGGATCCAATCATACTACGATATTTAGTTTGGTCTACCATGATCCTGAAGTGGTCCTCATCAAGCTTGGTTCGTTCAATCATGGGAGTGTCAACGGGTCACTTGAATCAAATCCAAATTTCTTTAAAATCTCATTTGCATATTTAGATTGATTTATGAAAATGCCTCGGGACTTTGTGAAATTTGTAATCCCAAGAAAATGACATTTGTCCCATCATTGACATTTGAAATTTGGAACCCATTTTTTTTGAAAAACGATCACATTCATTGGGGTCAGTCGAGGCAAAGATAATATCATCAACATAAATTTGAACATGAATTAAATGTTTGCCTGACTTCCTCGTGACAATGTAGGATCAATCTGCCTCTTTGTCAATCCGGATAGAAGAAACTTTGATAGCGATCATACCATGCCCTTAGCTTGCTTTAAACCGTAAAGAGCTTCTTCAAACGATAAACGGAGTAGGATGCTCGATTCACAAAGCCTTCAGTTGGTCGACGAGACGACTTCTTTAAGATCTCCGTTCAGAAATGCCGTCTTTACATCCATCCGATAGACTACCATGTTCTTACTTGCAAAGATTAGCCAAGAATATTCTGATTGCCTCGATTCGAGCAACTGGAGCAAATGATTCTTCAAAGTCAATACCCTCCTCTTGATGGTATCCTTTTGCAACCAATCGAGCCTTATTCTTTAAACATCACCATGCTCATCAAGTTTCACTTTGAAGATCCATTTTAGAGCAATGATCATAGCAATAACTGAGCAAGTACTAACCCCATACATCAAGTCGATCAAACTCATGAATTTCTTCTTGCATGGCATTGAACCAAATTGCCTTCATTCATGGCGGTTTTAACATCTTTTGGTTCGATCTTAGAGAGTATGGAGTTGAAGAAGCACCATAAGGCATCTGTTGCAAGTTGTTTCCGTGTGGATACCGGACGAGAGGGATTTCCAATGATGTTGTCTAATGGATGATCGTGAGTCCATTTTCCGAGGTGTTCATGTGGTAGTTGTTGAGGGACTGAAGTAGCAGAGTCGATGTCTCCTCAAGAAGATGGTTCGATGATGATTCAGAGCAAATATATTTTCAAATGGAGCATCTTCGGGAGTAGCAAAGGGATTGACTTCATCCTTGAATCTAAGCATTTCCATGATGTACACTTGATGATTGAAGATTTGTTGATGAACCAGAGGTCACAGCAGGCGCTTCTTGGCTTAATGACATAGAAGTTGAAGGGTTAATATCATTGACATGGATAGAAGTACCTGTTGATTGGATTGACATATCATTGTTACTTGGCTCAAATTGTTCATCAAACATTGGATCAAAAAGTTTCTTTAAATCATCTTCTGAGGGAGGTACATATGGAGTTCCTGAGAGGAGTTTGGTACAAGGGATGAACCAATGGGACTGCTTTGAAGTGCGGTCCGAATCGAATGTCCAGGCCATTTGACCGTCAGCTCATCAAACGTAACGTGAATTGTTTCCATGATGTTTCGGGTTCTCTTGTTGTAGATTCTAATCCTTTCTTGTTTGGTGCATATCCTACAAATACTCCAATGTCAGCTTTAGCTTAAGTTTGCCTAAATCTTGGCCCTCATTAGTTGGATAACACAATGCACCAAACACACGAAGGAATGAGAGATTAGGTTTTCTAATGTGGACAAGTTCATATGGAGTTTTTCCATGAGCAAGGTGAATCGGGATCGATTTTGGGTGTAGCATGCAAGGGCGATGGCTTCACCCGTGAGAAACATTGGAACCTTTGAGTAAATCAAGATTGTCCTTAGCGCTTCCACAAGAGTTCGATTGCCTTTCAACTACACCGCTCTGTTGAGGAGTTCGAGGAACACTTCTTTGATGACTGATTCCAATACTTTCATAAACTCACCAAGTTGTTTGTTAACAAACTCGCCCATTGTCTGCTCGATGATTCGACCGCTTTGTTAAGTCGAACTCAGCTGCTTGATGAGTTTGATGATGATATCTGAGTTTCATCCTTTGTCCTTAAGAACTTTACCAGGTGAATCTAGAGAAATCATCAACCACAACTAACACATATTTCTTTCCAAAGATATTCTACACTCTCATGGGTCCACATAAGTCCATGTGAATTGTATGAAGAACTTCTGGATGAGTTTTAGGTTTGGGTTTATGGGCATACTTCTTGCTTTTTCCCAATTGGCATGCTGAACAAAGATGATCCTTTTCATACTTAAGTCTAGGTAAACCTACAACTAAGTCCTTTCTGGAGAGATCATTGATGGTGCCAAGTTCAAGTGATTGAGACGACGATGCCATAACCATGACTTTGTTTTTGAAGCCTTTGACAACAAGCAAATTGGAGAAGACTTCATCATATCTTCGATAGAGATGGTGTATAGGTTTGAACCACGAGTTCCTCTTAAAGTTCCTTACCATCAAGTTCTCTAACAAAACAAGTATGTTTTCTGAAGGCTACTTCTAGATCAATCGCATTGACCAACGAGAACAAAGTTATGACCAAGACCTTCCACATATACCCCTGGAGATAACACTTTTTCCAACAACATAATCTCCATAACCCATAATTGCACCAAAATGATCATTCCCGAATCTAACTGTCCCCGATGAATTTGCTCACGGTTCATGAGCCGCACGGCCTACCATATGCTTGGAACACTGAGTCCAAGTACCACGTAACGATTTGAACGATCTGCGCTTGAACACGCATACAAGAATGGATAATCGATAATTGGGATCCCCATGCAAGAATGGGTTCCACTTGGTTAGTAGCTGTAATTGGAACACCCACATCAGAAATAGAAACATCCATATCGGTAGAAGCAATGGAATCATTGGGAATAGATGCAATGTTGGTGTCTCAGATTTGACCTATTCAAAGTATGTTCACTTCTTAAGGGAATAGTTCTACCAATAGGCATCCATTTTCTAGAGGGCATAGTCTTAGCTTGAGAGCAAAACCATTATTCTTATGGCCAAAAGGTATCCAATAATAACCTATCTTTATAAATGTTCTACCTGTGGGTTTCCACTGTTTTCTAACAATCTTCGCTTTTGCCTTTTTGCCTTCTTTGCACCGATTATTAGCTAACAATTTTAATCGGGCATTTGACAAAGATTAGACAAAGCATCACACCACATTCATGATTAGCAATGTAATTCAAGCGCACATCATTACAAGGTTTGCAAATAGTATCGAATTCAATTAATTACAAGACGCTTAAGGCTAATACTAGAATCAACACGATTCGCTTTATTCAACTCAAGCTTAAAGTTCCTAGATTGGTCTTCTACTCTCTTCCAATGCACATTCTTAGCTTGCAAGGTCCTATCATTCCTTGTATTGTTTTGAGACTTTGACCTCGCCGCTTTAATGTCACCGACATTCTCAGAGGGAATGGGAACATTAGTTGGTTGATCTAATTTTGCATTCTCAACTTGATGTGCAAGGATCCAACTACTAGAAGGCACATTAGTGTACTTTAAGATGTGATTTGAGCTATTTGCGGCACACTAAAGTTCACTTTCTTAGCACTAACATATCCGAATCAACTACTTGAAGGCACATTAGTGTTTACTTTCTTAAGACTGCATAGAACGGATTTCCGCTTGGCACTAGGCATAGAACAAGGCTTCACAGCTTTGCCACCTAAGGATTTGGACATGTTGCAATTACACATTCAAGCAGCTCTTGAGATCGTTGGGCCTGGAGGCAAGCAAACCTAATTTCTCTATCAAGAGGTTTATTAATGAAATCCTCTTCAACAATCTCACTGAGACATTCTAGACTATCCTTAAGGTGAGCACAATAGTCATGAAACGCAAGTTCATTATTCCTAAGATGAGGAGGAATATATTTAACCGTCACAGTGTATTTGCAATCTAAGGGTGACTTTGAAACAACATTCTTATTAAACACAAGTGGCAGTTTCCCATTTCCTCGACTTCTGATTCTCATTTCCTTTTGTAAAGACGTTATTTTTTCGTTGTTTTGGTTACGGTGACTTTCATTGAATCATATAACTCTTTAAAGTGTCGTTTAACTTTTTCATTTTCTTCTAGAAAACTCTCGCTTTCCTTTTGTAAGGCATTAACTAAGTTTTGAAGATGAAAAGTTTGAGAATACCGAGAATCTAAAGGAGGAGGCATTTGGGATCCAGATACATTGTTCTTTTCACCCTTTAATTGAGAGATTTGGGCTTTCAACTTTTTGATCGTGTTACAATGAGCTCGAATCTGTTCATCACGTGTGCTAATTTCAAAAACGCATCAAATTCGGAGCATCCAAGGATGTCTTGATATTTGAGGTTTTAACATTTTCTTTTAGATGTTGATATTTTAGTTGTAAATCAAAATGTTCAACTTCTAGTTTAGAAAGATGCTTTACCAAATTATCATGATCATCCTGATCAATTTTTCTCATTAAGTTTCGAATTAATCTTTTCAAGGTCAATGACACGATCATGGGAGACTTTCGAGCAAATGATAATTCATGAAATTGAGAAGCATTAATGGAACAATTTGTAGAAGTGTAAAACATATCTTGAGCAATACATTCTAAATAAGATTCTCATTCAAGTTATGTTCTTCCTCTCTCAATCTCATTATATTTTAATGCTCTCTCATAGTCACTAACCTCAACTATCATTGCATCAAATTCCTTTTCCATTCCTTTAATATCTGAACTTATCCCTTTTTAAGACTCTCAAAATGATCTTTTAGTAGTTTGAAGAAAGGCATGACCTCGCTTAAATAGCATTCTTTTGTTTGCTCAAAACCCCTTTCCTTCCGCTTATCCTGGGTGTGATCCTTTTCTTACAAGTTTTCTCAAAATCAACAAATAGTTGAAGAATAACATATTGGCTGATTAAGGTCTTGCTTTTAGTGGCAATAGTTCTAGGAACTAAATGCATTGGTGAATTTGGAGGATACACACGTAGTGAGGCATTTTCCTAAGGGAGGGTTTGTTTCAACAAGATTTTCTTTTTGCTTATCTAATCCTTTTTCCAAAACTTGTTCGGTGTTAACAACGTTTGAGACTTAAACTTGTTTAAGGAGATCCAATTTTCCTTCTTCTAGTCATGGGGTGTGATAATAATTTTCTTCTCTTTACATTTGGATCATCTAGTTTTTGTTCATCCTTTCCCTAGTGACTTCATCTAATTTCTTATCTTCCTCTGTGCACTCAGCGCAACTAGGTTTCTGTCTAGGTTTAAGGATTTCATTGCCATCATAGATTACCTTATGAGCATTTCTAGCCTTTTAATGACCTCTCGGATTTGGTTCCTCAACATGGGGAATACTATGCTTATCGCTTAAGACTCTATGCTTAGTGATCATGTGAGCAGTCTTAATGGTGTTCCCTTGACGTATACAACTTATTTTCAAGCTTGTTTTTCAAGGTTTTAGATTAGAAAAATCATTCAAAAGTTTTGATTCCTTAGCATGTTCGCTTAAGCATTTTAACATTTTCTTGAAGTTCTTGTTTTTGCTTAGCACTTTTAGAAAGCTTTTCTTGTAAGGAATTTAACTCTTGTTTTAATACTTCTTCTCTAAAATTACTTTTCTAATAATTGTACGCATTTGGTCATCCATTTCCCGCTCACGAGTGGTTAACTCAAACTTAGCACGTTGTTCATAAATAGCAACACGTTCTTTATAGGCATTAAGTTCAGAGATGACAGAATCATCAGGGGCACATGCAGTGTATTCATCACAAACATAGTCATTATTGATCGCAGGAGATGCATCACTTGGACAATCACACTTTCACTTTGTTTCACATATTGATCATATGGGACAACATTGATATTACCCATATCTTCAATAATTGACTCAATAGTTTCAGTTGATTGTACTTTGTCATGCATCTTTTGCACATCAACATCATCGAATAGTTTTAATACCTCTCGAGATGATTTTGTTTTGGATGGTCCAGCTTGTGGTGAAGAAGAGACTTTAGAGAGCCACCATTGGAGAAATGCTAGCCATGAAAATTGTGTGCAGAGGTCCATCATCAACATCGAGTCGTATGCATCACAGTCACGACTTGAAAGGCATTCTGATGATTGTGACCTATCTCTCAATAGGCCGCTCATCCACATCTCATCATATGTCTTAGCATTCCCTTCAGAAGAAACAGCATTCCTCTTCATCCAAGGTTACCGTCTCCAGCTTGCACTAGCAACATCTTATCCCCTAAGTATTCAAAGATTTCGAGGACGTTTGAGATGTGCAATTCCTTGCAATGTGTCCCTCACCACCACAGTTGTAACACTTAACTGTCTTGACTTGTCCTTGATTTCCATTCCTTCCTCGATTCTCGATTTCTCCATAGCTCCACCCCTTCTCTCGATCATACCGCCTTTCTTGGACTGGCCGCACCATAACCTTCCCATCTCTAACAAGTAGCTTGATTGTGTGGATTGGATGTTGTCTCGAGGTTGTTGTTGGTGTGTGGGAGAGTGTTCATGTTTTGACTGATCATGAGACCTAGTTGACTAATGAAGTTTCCCACGATGCATCAGATCGCCTTGTTTGAACATTGGATCAAGAATGAGTTTGTGAGTTCCATCACCCATGGGTATAACTTGTGAAGCTTTAGTGGTAATCCCAATGTTTGAGTAGAAGGCAGTTGAATCATTTGATGAGCTTGTCTCTCCCGGATTTGTTTTGAATTGTTCAAGAATCCTCTTTTCAAACATGGCATGTCTCTCATTTTAAAGAAGGAAGGCATAGAGTTGCTCATAATTTGTATTCTTCAATCCTTTAGTGAGCTTCATAGAAGTGACAAACTTGTGCCATTCGGGATTCATGTTGTTTACAAACTTTGAGTTCAAATGAATGTTAGGCATGGTCATTCTGATGTTCCTCATGTCATTGACGAGTTTGTGGAATCTCACATAATACTCATAGACACTCTCATCTGGTTTCATCTTGAAGTGCTCAAATTCATCATAGAGTTGTGATTCTCCGTTTTCCATAGTTAATTCGAACCGAAAGAAGCATCTTGACATTATCCCATAGCCTTTGCTTGATGTTGTGATTGAGCTTGTGATGTCTTTGCAAGCCCCGATATCCTGATCGAATCTCTTCTTCTCCTTATCATTGAGCTTATCATATGTCTTTGGTCCGTCTATTCCATAGATCATTGTTCCATCTTCAGCTGTATCAATTATGTCTCTAGTAGTCTCAACCCAATATGGTCCTTCATCAATTGATTTGAGAATGTTGACCCCATTTTCCTTTCCAAGACATTACTATCTGATTCTTTGAGCCCAAGAGTCGTAGTCGCCTGTCAAGCATGGGTGGACGAGTATCTCAACCACCGCTTGAACATCCTCGCAACAAAGTGGAGATGATTGTAGGAAAGCGTTGGTAGACATGATGACCAGATTAAACGGGATTTTATAACTCTATGATTAAACCAAGAAATAGATTCTTTCACGGGATTTTACTAAATCAAGAGAAAACCGTATTCAAAGGATATCACTCAAGTCGCTAGGAAACTTTGAACCAAGTCGCTAAGTGCCAAGTCGCTATAGTCCCAAGTCGCTAGGAAACTTTGAACCAATTCGCTAAGTGCCAAGTCGCTATAATCCCAAGTCGCTATATAACAACTCGCTACAATCCAAGTCGCTAGCAAAATTTTGACAGCAATTCGCTTAGCACCAATTCGCCATTTATCAAGTCGCTAAATAGCAACTCGCTAGGTACCAACTCGCTAACACCAAGTCGCTAACAATATAAAGTACAAGTCGCTAACTTACAACAAGTCGCTACGTGTAGTGGAGAATCCACTACGTGTACTTTTTGTCGGCTTGTCTCAATAGACAAGTCGCTAACCCAACTCGCTAATTCCTTTAACAACAACTCGCTACCAAATTGCAAAGCAAGTCGCTACGAAGAAAACTTTTCCATGGCTCAAGTCGCTAGCATGAAAAAACACATAAACACCACTTTTCAATCAAAAAACAATCCAACCACGATGATGCAAGCCTTCTAAATCAAAACCTAAACACTTGTGATGATTCTAAACAAAAAAATACAATCAAAATCCAAACTTTAACACTAGAAATCAACCAAATGATGCAAAAACCACTAAAGTTTTTCAAACTCAAAAACCTCCTAAAAACCACTAGAAATCCAAAGATGTGTAAGAGATGATCTAACCATGGCTCTGATACCAATTGTAACATATTGGATTTCACATACACACCAAAACATAACCACAAGTGGCGTACAAGAAGGTTTTAAAGAGAGAAAGTTAGAGGTTTAGGGAACTTAGTGAGAGAAAGAAAAATCTTATTATGAGCTCCAACTCTCTACCTTGGAAGGTAGAGAGTATTTATAGTCTTACAATAAAACGCCACACAACGGGCTGTGGATCAGGCATACAGTGGGTAAATACCCGTCCCTCCTCCACGGTGTTACTTAACTAAATAATACTTAACATAAAATAACTATGACTACGAGCTTTCTAACGAATATATATACTTGAGGCGACCGACTCTTTTATACCTGGAATTTCTAATTCCTAACAACTACCGATATCATGTCCATTATCTTGCAAACATATTCTATTGAAGATCATGAAAGACTCCAGTCTGAGACCTTCGCAATT
>OU343216.1:160977496-161018825 GCA_910596185.1 Chrysanthemum makinoi
ATGATAAGGGCTTGATAAAACAAATGACAAATATCCGTGATATGGAATATTACCAAGATAAAAATATTCAGACACGGGACAATAAGATATTACGTTATAAAAGTTATCAAACAATGATACTTTGGTCACAATATGACTTCGCGAGACACAAAACTAATAATACACTTAAGCTTAAACAATAATTCTTATAAGACTCAAACACAATTCTTTCATAAGTAAACACAATATACTACATGTACCTAAGAGTAATATTACCAATACATACTCATTTAAATGTATTACTCCTAAAAGAAAACCTTTACTTAAATATTTAGACAAAATCTCTTTGTTTTTCTCTTCCACACACGACAAACCAAACACAAAAGCAGAGAAATAAAGATATCATATCTTCATCTCCTTCCTCTAGCCCTGCGCATCCCACCTAGGTCGAATCTTCCCAAAGAGGATAATCCAACATGTTTAATCCTTCATATCCTCTTCCCTCTTACCAAATTCATGAAAGTTCTTGCTTCACAAATCTCTCTTTGATACTCTTGCTACAACTCGTACGAATCCAAGGGAAATCAAGGCCAAGTCATCCAAGGGAATCATATCTTCACACAAATCTAGCTTGAGCCAAAAGTCCAAGATATTCTTTGTTTTTGGAAGCTAACCGAATTTGGCTTCAAACCAAGACCAAAGGAAAGAAAGATAACCAAACTCCTCCCCAATATACTTCTATATCTCTAGCCGAATTGCAAAAGCCCCAAACTCAGTTTCTCATCAAATTTTACCAAAAACTAGGGTTTGTGAAACTTAGGGTTTTCAAAAATTGATTTGGGGGTTTTGCAATTGGAAGTGTGTTGGAGCTAATTCAAGTCTTGTTTGGTTCGAATCCAAGAAGCAACTTTCGTTCCTCACCCATCATCTCTCGAGTTGAGGTTATTCAATCCTTCTTGTTGTAATGTCTTTTATGTTGTATTTAAATTTCTTGTTGTTATTAAATTCGAATTCCATGTATATGATGTTCATGTCCATATATTTTTATATATATGGTCGAAAGGTAAGAAAATGATAACATAAAGAATTATGCTTGATAAATCATTTGACTTGGGTATATATGAATGTGTCGTTATATTAATTTTGGAAAAAGTTTTGTTTTTGAAATCTTGGTTCTTGGTACGTGATGTCCAAAAAGGCTACCATAAAAGCTAAAAACTAAGTTGTGATAAGCTAGAAATGTAAATCTTAGGTGGTTAATTTAGCTCGATTCTTGGTCCATTAGCCTTGTCGTAGCAGTAGGCTGGGGAAGGGGGGATAGACCCTCGACGAGGGTATCATTGGTCGATAATCATGGATAACTCATCACCGGTCACTAGACGTTGGGGTGTAAAGATGTCAAGGCCTAGCTAAGTCGAGTTGCACTTGACTAAGCACCAAGGACTTGATCCCATCCTTGATTTCTGTTCCTTAAAAATATGCGTGGTAGTGTAGACTTGATGTATCTCCCAAGCTCTTGAGTCGTTATTCTATCCGAGTAGTCATGTCCTTGGTATAAAAGTCTCTTACAACTCTTGTCAAATCAAGAAAATGCCTTGGTAACCTTGTCGTCATGTGGAAAAACCGGGTAAAGTGTTTTGCATAAGTAGTGTTTGTGATGTGGAAGTCAAGTCGAGGTTGTCGTATGCATGTTGAGCACTTGGACGATCACTCGTAGTGTGAGTTCAACTTCGGTGAAGTCCATCCGCATGACGTTCCACTAATCCTCGATTTTATCCTTGGCAGTGAGATGTAAAATTTCAACATAACTCTTCCACTTTTCTCATGGGCCGCAGCCCATGTTTCGCCAAGAAGGGTGCGTTAGTTTACCTTGGGCGAAGCCCATTTGAACCAAACATGTACCATTTGGGCCACACCCACTTTCGAATTAATGGAGCCCATGTATCCTCTATCAAAAAGCCTTGTATCCATGTGTCGTAAAGAGTAAATGATCGTAGTAAATCCCGACAATCAAGTTTAGAAAACTTAGAATGTTTTCGTAAGTCGTGTCACCCCTAGCCAAATTGGCATCATGTCGTGTATTCATGATCGTCTTGATCTTTGTACTAATGCATGTCAAACTCCGATATATATATATTTCATAAAACTATTTCCAATTTAGAACTTTTTATACTAATAAAATTCGTAAACAACTTGATGAAATAAATATAAGTCGTCCTAGTCATACATTGTAAGAACCAAATTTTAATAAGTAAATGAGGACTACTATATCATTTTGTCAACTAATAAACTTGAGAGTCTTCAACTCTAACTTAAGTATTTTCTAAAACTCAAATAGAAAATAAACCAACTTTAATCTTGACAACACCATTATAGTGTCAACATGAAAAGTATATATACATTTATATACTTACTAGAAAAACCTTTCAATTATTTTTACAAACTAAACCTTGGTTTTAATACAATTATAAAAACAATTGAACCATTTTAAGTAAGTAATACTTAAAACAATGAACTAAAACCTTGCCCTCCTTATCTAGGTCGCGTGTCGGTGCCGTTTCACAACATTCACTAGATCCCACTTTTGGATTGCACATTTGCTAAGGTGAGTTTTCATAGCCCCTCTTTTACTTGATAAACTGTTTTATACATTTTGGGGTGAGAAATATACAAAACCTTTTTATGGACCAAAACTATTACATGATTACTATTACGTGGTTTAGCCTAAGCCCTTATGTCCCTAGAGAATGCCCTTTTTTCATGAACCGTCAATTCCCCATTGGGAAAAGCGAATGTTATAAATAGATCTATTGAGGGTGACTCCTCCGTTCGGTTGGCCATGCTTAGGCCAAGGCGAAGCGTATACCATGTCGAACCGAGTGTTGAGGACAAAACACTCGCTATGGGCCTCTATATTGTATGATTTCATTTAGCATACGAAACGTCGTAGTATCGGTTGCATGAACTTAGAGCTAACGTAATAGACTTTCATCCATATATCATTATATCCGTTGTAATGATTATATGACTTTGCTTATGGTCCAAACTTACTATTTTAACTTATACCTATGAACTCACCACTTTTAGTGACCTTTTTAGCATATTTTCCCAGTGTTTAAGTTATGTTCATGAAGGCAAGGCAAGAAGCGGGTAAATGGTCGTAGTAGTGTTAAAGAAGTGTTTTACGAAACGATGTTTTACATTGGGACCACTAAAACTAATGGGATGTGCCCATTTATCTAAACAATGTTGTAAGACAATGTTTTAAAGTATTTTATGGAATTAAACGAAGTATGTATTCCGTTCTTTTATTACTTGTTATGATTCACCAATCCCGTAGCGCTCCCAAATAACACGTATGCTTCCGCTAAACCAAATTTGGGGGTGTTATAGATTGGCACATGAGCCAAGGTTATAGAGAACTAGGTACATATAAACCCTAAACTATAACAACTTTTCACCAAAAACATCATACTACGGCCCAAGTGATTTGCGCTTGCCTTACTTGCCATTTTACTTAGAATTTATTTAAATGGGATTACATGTTTTATTTCCTATTTACTTATGCACTATTTCATAGTCATCATGAGCATATTTTCCACATACTTACACATATGCACCGTCTTGTCACGACCATGCCTTCAGACCTTCCCTCACGATGTTCAGGAGGACATTCTACTAGCTCACTCACCTACCATCCGCCAGCTTGCACACTTAGCCTTGATCCAGTATATTCAGGCCACTATTTCGGCCAGTTATTGCACCTACTCCATCTATACCGACCCTTACCACCACTCCATCAGCTTTGTTGACACGCAGGTGAAAACCTCGCATGATTGTGAGGGTACCTAGATATCGAGAACGGTATTCATTTGTGCACTAGCTTCCGAGATGACCCGGCCGCTACATGGGTCCTTACTACTTGAGTCACCGACCACCATCATCGCGAGTCACCACCTCATCGAGACTCAGGAGATCGATTCTACTGAGGAAGACCGGAAGAAGATCGGGAAGAGGATCCCGAGGAGGAACTACCGGAGCCTATCCGATTGAGAGTGTTCCGGATATGTTAGCTGTGCATAGATATGAGTACACATGGTCCGGAGATTGTCCATAGTATTCAGAGCTAGGACAGAGTTCCGGATGGCTCGAGAGATTGAGCGATGACATGGACATTGATGCACGGTTGGATTAGGGCGGTACACTTTCCCAGCGGCCAGGAGGAGAGTGGTATGATTACTTGGAGGATATTGATTGTGTGATCGGTTACGTACCACCAGCGTCCGAGCTACATCATCATCACCTTCATTCATACCGTCTGCAGCGGACATGGAGCACCTTGCTCGCGCCTAAACGGCTTGAACCATCGAGAAGCTGCGGTTGAGCACAATCGAACCGCACCTATCGGGATCTCCAGATGGTGATCTGCCCCTCACTGAGAGGATATTTATTCAGCTGGACTCTCATGAGACTCTGCTTTGAGTCCATCTGATCGGCTAGAAAGAGTCGATCCAACACGCTTGCAAGCTTGCAAGCAGCGTGTTGAGGGTTTAGACTGAGTTACTGATGTGTTGTTTGAGAGCATGGAGCTTGATTCATTAAAAATATATCAAATACGAAATACCCGCGAGAGAATTGCAAATCAACCGTTTTAGGAAAAAGGTCGACACGCAAAACCCGCGAATACTCGATAAATGATACCGGGCAAGAGATTACCCGGGTCGTTTCCCAACGAGGTGTGAATTGACGGTGACGTTTGAGGTTCGTTATTAAAATGCTTGAATGGTACGAAATTTTGTTTTTGATTATGTTTTCTAAAAATTAAAGCAGGAACGTAATTAAGGCTAGGGGAAACAAAATAAATGACAAAATAACTACTACTAAGCATCTGAGAATAATAAAATTAAGTTACACTAAGTCCTAGAGTGATAATATGCAAAAGTGAAAACCGGCTAATCCCGAGCCTCAAAAAGTAAAACTAATTGCAATTTAAGGCCTACTGACGTGAAACTAATTTTCCACGTTCTAAACGACTAAAAAATAATTTTAGGAAAAAGCCGGGTATTTTTTCGACTTTTAAATTATTTATTATGATTTAAAAACTACTTTAATCTAATTTAATTATAAAAATACTAAATGATTTTGGAAAATCTGAAAATTCACTAAAAATACTTCTAATCCTCTTGATTTTAAGAAAAATAAAAAATTGTGGTACTACTTTATGAAATAAGCAACTAAGAAGCTAAATAAGCTAATAAGGTAAAGACTGCTATGGTACTTTAAATATTAAATGGTGCAAATAAAATCTTGAAAAGACCCTAGGGCATTTGGTTGTGTGTGTGGTGTTGTGTTGAGTGTTTGAGCAAGAGGTCAGGGGGTCGAATCCCACCCCTGCACCTTTTTGCAAACTATTTTTTTTTTATTTTTCTTTTTGCAACTTATAAATAAGACCAAATAAGACTTTTTTTTTGAAAACACTTTTTACCAAACCAACAGAATAAGCAGTTTGCTACTGCTTATTCACAACAGATTCTGACAGTGGCTAAAAACAAACACCCTTTACTAGATTCTAAGGTACAAGTAAGCAATACGATAAGCAGTTTAGAAAAGAAACTGAGTTTAGCAAATATTCTAGGACTAATAATGAGCTAAAAGGTCTAAGGAAATAGCACAAGTAGGGAGCATTAAGCAATTTTTGGATTTCCTTAGTTAAAAATTGAAATAAGCATACAATGGACTAAGAAGCTATGAAATTCTATTAATAAGCACTAACTAAGCTAGAACTAAGCAAAGCTTACCTAAATTAACTAATAAGCACTAAATGGGCCCTAATAAACTGAGAACTAAAGCTAATAAGCTAAGACTAATTAGTGCAAAAGGCTACTGATGTGGGACAGCAAAACAGTCCAAGGGGGCTACTTTGAGCTTATAAATAAGCTGTAATAAGCTGTTGAAAAATTAAATAAAAATCACTTTTCAATGCACTACCTGGCCTAGTTTAAGCATACAAAATTTTAGAATCTAAGGCTAAGTAATAAGCAAAGCAAAAATCTAAGAATGGAGGCCACTTGGACATTTCTTTGCTGAAACAGTTTGCTAAAAATGGTTTTGACAGAATTTAAACGCAATTTTAAGCTAAGCTAGATGAATCCTAAGTGCATATAAACTATACCTATGTCTAGAGTGGTACGAGGAGATGTAAGCAAAACAATTTTGAAGAGTTTTGGACCAAAATTAAGCTGGGAAAACGGGCTTGAAACAGCAGCCTAGGCTGCTGTTTGTGCAAAGACAGATTACAGGTATGACTTCTTTTTTGTTAAAACCAAACTTGCAAAATGTTGTCTAAGCTAAACACACTTTTAAAACCTTGCTTAAACCTTGAACCACTTTGACTTTGATAGTCAAAGTGGGTAAAACAGAACAGGTGTGAGACAAAAACAAGCTAATGCCAAACACCCCTTATGGGGTGTTAAATTTTGAAGACTAATTTTCTAAAACAGATTTCGTAATTTTGACTTGTCAAACTAACTTAACACCTTGGTGAGGAACTTATGACTGAGAATTAATAAGCAATAGGCTAATAAGCTAATAAGCACTCAAGTGCTTATTAGCCAAATAAGTAGTAAAAGATAATGTAAGGAAAACTTTTTTCATTAATTAAAAAACAAATTACACTTTTAAAAAACAGAAACTAAATATTAAAACTATTCTAAACCTAATAAATCCTACTACCTTCAAAGGCTTACAAGAACTATCTATTTATACTAGAAGTCTAAGTCTTGAGCTTGTGCTATGTGTTAGTTTGCTGAGACAGTGGCTTGTAGAATGCACTTGTGTTTCTTTTGCTATCATCTCAAATCCTGAAATCAACTTGGGCACCACTCCATTAATCCCGCCGTCACACTCTTGGTATCCAATGAGGGTTTGTGGGATTGCCAAGGTGGCATTAGGAGACCATGTGCTTGTGTTGGGTTGGGAGTAAGCTGGGGACCATTGGCTTGAGAGGGACAGGAAGATGAAGACAAAGGGGTGTGAGCTTTTGGGGCAAAAGGTTAGCGAGGAGGGTTTATGTTACTTTTCTGTTTTGGTATAAACAGGGAAGAGGGAAATGGTTAAATGGGTTTTGGGTAAAAATGTGTATTTTATAAAAAGGTTTAGTTAAAAATGGTTTTAAATGGGTAAAGGGTTTAAGTGAAATGTTAAATAAAACTTTGTATTTTTAAAACTTTGTATATATATATTTTATTTTTATTTTTTTTTTATTTTTTTTTTTTTTTTTGATGTGAGAAAATAATTTTAATAAAATTGGTTTTAAAAAAAAGTAATTGTTGTAAAATAAAAATGAGGATTTAGAAAGAAATAATGTTTTAGGATTTTTGTGAAAAAGGGTAGAATGGTAATTTTGGGTTCGGGTAGAAGGGTAAAATGGTGATTTGGGTTAAGGGTTAGGTTTTTCGTCTGATTCCCCAAGCTCACTCCCAAATATGCATCCCGGGCTCTGAAAATATAGAAAATCCGCTTCCGGCTCCGTCTTTAAAGCACGTTGTCCAATCCGAGCTCATTTCTGTCCGTTTTGGTCCTGTTTTCGATCCTTTGTACCTGAAATACATAAAAACACACTCCAAGGATATCTGTAGCATAATTGGTTATATTTCAGTGTTTTTAGACGTTTTTGTGGGCTTAGATGGGTAAAAAGGATGAGTGAATAAGCACTCATCAAATCCCCCACACTATCAATTGCTAGTCCCTAGCAATCCGATCATATAAAGTAATGAAAGAATCAAAAATACCAAGAGTACCCGTTTAGACTTTTTATTCAACTATGAGAAATTTAAACTAGAACGTAAATAAATAACATGCTTGATTATCAAAACATGGCATCATAGAACGGGAGTCACACAAAATGGGTGTCTCGGTGTAATCGTCATCCTCTTTTTTATACTCTCAAACCAAGCTTAAACTTATTGTGCAAACGTTTTTGTAAAATGCTAACACTACTTATATCAATAATCTATGTAAGTCGAGACTTAACTTTTTACTCCCGCAATTTATACAATTTAAGTGTGTGTGTGCTCATTTTCAAAAGTTTGACCATTGAAATCGACATTTGTTATGGTTGTTATCCACTTAACTAAAGTACTAACTCACCGAAAACGATGAAAGTCTAAGGATCGAAAGGGCCTTTTCCATGTTGCGGCTTTCTTCTCGGCACATCCCAAAACATAAGTTTTAAGTGACCGGGCTTTTGACACTCACAGAGAATAGTCGGAATGTGGGAATTGATTCCAAAGATTTAAAGCTACCGTTAAGTTAAAACTAAACCTAAATGGATTACAACCGACGATAATTTAGAAATTTGAGATTCAAAGGTGAGATCACTCCATGTGGCGACTTTCTTCTCAGCTTGTCCTTTTGAGGAGGCTAGGTTTTTACCCTCGAGAATAGTATGGAGCTTTGGGATCTTTGAAATCAAGGATTTCCAAATTACCGTCAAACTTTTAGACAACTTTGACGAATACGAGTTCAACTTCCGATTTAAATTTAAGAAAAAGCAAGTTTCGCACATTTATTCATAAGCAACTTAGTGCTTTTATTTACATAACTCATATTTTTCATTTTCATTTTCAACTTTTTTCACTTTTTTTTTTCTTTTTCACTTTTTTTTTTTTTTTTTTTTACTTCACTTTTTTGACTTTGAACTTTAAACTTGCAACTTTTGCATCATTCAAGCACTTTTACGATACTTTCATTTTGCAACATTATTCAGTTTTAAAGAAAGTATGCCGGAAATTTAAATAAAAGGTTGAACTCGGACTCTAAATCAATTTTGCTTAAAAACTTTTATTGTAACAAGACGATTTGAATGTTCAAAAGTTTGACAACGAGCACGTATTTAAGTGATTAGTTAGCTTCGGGAGAAAAGCCATAGATTACTTATATAAGCTCTAAAGAGAACCAACTACTCACGCTTAGCATTTTCATTTGCACAACTCGTAAAACCTTAGCCTAAATGTTAAAGAAGCAGCTAGATCAACACTCTAGCAGTCGGATTCCCTTGCTCTAGCCGAATCAAGACTAAACTATCATTAATACCGAAGCATTAATGCTTTATTTTTGTGCAAAGCACTTCTTTTAAATGTAACTACTTGACTTAAAACGATAAAAATTTAAAAATTTTGGTCAAAACGGGGGTGCTAGGGTACTAGAAGGTACAATGTGATCAAAATTCGCTAGAATTCCCCCCCACACTTAGAATTGAATATTGCTCTCAATATTCAAAGTACGGCCGTAGCGACACTATAGAACGGAAAAAGGTAATACTACTAGCCAAGTGTGGAAGCGAAATCTTTTTCACAAAAAGGATTAATAAGATATCCCTAGATAATCGTTAGTAAAAAGATCGGATATTGGAAATTTGAAGAAAAGCGCATCAATCATCACGATCTATGGGAATCCGACAGAGAGCAAACACACAACAAGCAAACATCGGTGGGGTTTCCCCACACTTAGTGTTAGAAAAGAAGATAGAAACATGGGTGGACACCCATGAAATGCTCTTGTTTTGTTAACCGAATCGCTAGCTTGACTCGACCCAATCATTGGTCCATGGGGAGCAAGTGGAAGAAAATCTCTTCATTGGTTTGGATTCATTGAATTTGAAAGTTCCACTCGATGAGATATAACCGAAAGAAGAATGAGAAATGCCGGGGTCGAAAATGGTATCTTCAATCCGTAGGAGTTAAGATGTGGAGAAGAAATGGGATAAGAAAGAAGAGTGTCAATGGATTGACAACGGGTGGGATGGGTGGGCAAAAGATTATATTGAGGAACATTGAGTGAATGTTCAACAATCTTATCCACCCAGGCGGTGAGAATATCCGTATCGGGCTTAGAAGAGGTTCCATCATCGGCGGTTTAGCGGCGACGAGTGGATGATGGACCTAAGCCATAATCATCACTCTGAAAACCCGGAGGTATCGAGTCATCCGAAGCAAGAAAGTCGACCTCTTCTAGAAGAGTGTCACTTGACCTCGAAGACCTATTGTATAGAAGATTTTCCAATTCAGTAAGGTCGGCTTCAAAGTCGAAGTGAACGTCATCATCTCCCGGTGGAGAATGATCAAGGAGAGCGAGTTCATCGGCGAACTCCTCAAGAAGGTCTAAAGTCGAAGTGGGATTGCCACTATTTTTATCTTCGGGAGTGGAATTCTCGACCTCGGGTAAAGAGGTAACGGGGTTTTCCGAGTAAAGGTCACTATCCTCAATCTGAATGTCAAAGATTGGTTATTATCGAAATTTGAGTGAATTAAGAATCTAAGTCAAACAGAGGATTAGTGAATGCCATAGTGAAAGGTTCCTCGGACACAACAAGAATATCTCCATCATCCGAATCAAAATCGATGTCGATTTCTCTTTCTTAGTTCAAAATCTCTCACTTCTTAGCGACGAGCTCGAAGGATCTTCCTCAACATACTCGATGTCTCCTACGATAAGGAATCATCAAATGACGTATAGTCATTTTCAGACTCGGAGATCATCTCAACAGAATCATTAGGGGTGGGAGGAGAAGAATCATCATCAACAGGCTCATCACACATCATATCAGAGACGCCCTCGCACTCACTTGGGGTTGGGACAAGGTTCTCAGCACAAGACGGTTCCGTTTCCGGAATAGTCCTAAGATGCTCATCCCCCTAAGAGAGTTAACGGCTCTCCGGGTGTGGTTTCAGCCAACAAACTTTCATCATCATCGTCACTATCATCATCATCGTCAATGTAAGTCATGAGCCATCGGACGCGTCTTGCAAGTGCTTGTTCCTCGATTCGTATCTCTTCAAGACATCTTTGAATCTTAGCGGCTCGTTCCTCTTCTTCAAGTAATTCTAGCATAGATTTTTCGTTGCGAGACGTTTGGTCTTTGGCAAGTTCTTCTAGCATACTTTTCTCACGAGGATGTTGATCAATGACGGGAAATTGTTCAATGACGGAAAATTGTGGGGGTTGGAAATTGTCAAAACAAGGAGTGTTATAACAAGGATCAGGTCCATAGTAATTCTGATTCCATGATTGACATTGGTGATCACAATGAGGACCCCCACAATTTGCACAATAAGGAATTTGAGGAGAGAAATTCTGAAATGAAGGATCATTGAAACCTTGATAGTACGGTTGTGGTTCATATGAATTCTGTGGAGGGTAGTTGAAATCGTTTTGAGGAAAATTGAAGGAATTTGGATTAGAATCATAAGTGAATGAATTCTGGCACAAATCAGACAAAATCCATTAGTAAGATAATTTCCACACCACTTGCACATACATTTGAAACAACGAAAACCTTTCGGTAACACGTCTTCACAACCGTAGCAATAATCTTGATCGAAAGAAGATATCTCGGGCTCGGGAGCAGGGATCGAGGGCTCAACAATATTACAAGTCGTATTTGTATTTCCCGAAGTTGAATCTTGACGAAGTTCATTTAAGAAGTTTTCAATCATGTTCACGATTTCGTTCGAAGATTCCGGAGGTGGGACAAGTGGTGTGCTCTCAGAGCTATCAATTTCCACCACTTCCGTTTTGGTCTCCGGTTCTTGTTCTTTTCTCTTAACCGTAAATCGTGAAAGATTTTGATCAAATCTAGACGTTGTAGGCTTAGAAACAAGAGAACAAACATCGGGTTGTGGCGGATGGTCGGAAAAACTTGGAGAATCATCGAGAGAGTTTTTATCGGATAATTCGCACTAATAGCAATATTTGCTGCACCCATCCTTCCACATCGCACATAACAATTCGATTTTTGACAATAAAGTTGATCCTCTTCCATACGGCCTTCAGTGAAACAACGACGATTTCGATCGTCGCCGCCATGAGAATTAAACTTGTAGAGGGTTAAAGAAATAGAATTAAGTGATCGAGAGGATATGAAGGATAGAATTAAACGGTGAAAGATGGTAAGAGAAATAGAATCAACGAATAAGAGGAATGAGAAGAATATTTTTGGGGTTTTGAGTTTTTGGAAAGCGAATAACTTCACGAGGAAGGATCTTCAAGTCACTAATCGTCAAACCGTAACGATATTGTCGCAACACAACCTCCCCGGCAACGGCGCCAAATTGATTCATTAAAAATATATCAAATACGAAATACCCGCGAGAGAATTGCAAATCAACCGTTTTAGGAAAAAGGTCGACACGCAAAACCCGCGAATACTCGATAAATGATACCGGGCAAGAGATTACCCGGGTCGTTTCCCAACGAGGTGTGAATTGACGGTGACGTTTGAGGTTCGTTATTAAAATGCTTGAATGGTACGGGAATTTTTGTTTTTGATTATGTTTTCTAAAAATTAAAGCACGGGAACGTAATTAAGGCTAGGGAAACAAAATAAATGACAAAATAACTACTACTAAGCATACGGAACAATAAAATTAAGTTACACTAAGTCCTAGAGTGATAATATGCAAAAGCGTGAAAACCCGGGCTAATCCCGAGCCTCAAAAAGTAAAACTAATGCAATTTAAGGCCTACGGCCGTGAAACTAATTTTCCTACGTTCTAAACGACATAAAATAATTTTAGGAAAAAGCCGGGTATTTTTTTGACTTTTAAATTATTTATTATGATTTAAAAACTACTTTAATCTAATTTAATTATAAAAAATACTAAATGATTTTGGAAAAATCTGAAAATTTCACTAAAAATACTTCTAATCCTACTGATTTTAAGAAAAATAAAAAATTGTGGTACTACTTTATGAAATAAGCAACTAAGAAGCTAAATAAGCTAATAAGGTAAAGACTGCTATGGTACTTTAAATATTAAATGGTGCAAATAAAATCCTGAAAAGACCCTAGGGCGACTGGTTGTGTGGTGTTGTGTTGAGTGTTTGAGCAAGAGGTCAGGGGGTCGAATCCCACCCCTGCACCTTTTTGCAAACTATTTTTTTTTTATTTTTCTTTTTGCAACTTATAAATAAGACCAAATAAGACTTTTTTTTTGTGAAAACACTTTTTACCAAACCAACAGAATAAGCAGTTTGCTACTGCTTATTCACAACAGATTCTGACAGTGGCTAAAAACAAACACCCTTTACTAGATTTTAAGCTACAAGTAAGCAATCACGATGCAGCTTTAGAAAAGCTGAGTTTAGCAAATATTCTAGGACTAATAATGAGCTAAAAGGTCTAAGGAAATAGCACAAGTAGGGAGCATTAAGCAATTTTTGGATTTCCTTAGTTAAAAATTGAAATAAGCATACAATGGACTAAGAAGCTATGAAATTCTATTAATAAGCACTAACTAAGCTAGAACTAAGCAAAGCTTACCTAAATTAACTAATAAGCACTAAATGGGCCCTAATAAACTGAGAACTAAAGCTAATAAGCTAAGACTAATTAGTGCAAAAGGCTACTGATGTGGGACAGCAAAACAGTCCAAGGGGGCTACTTTGAGCTTATAAATAAGTGTAATAAGTTTGTTGAAAATTAAATAAAAATCACTTTTCAATGCACTACCTGGCCTAGTTTAAGCATACAAAATTTTAGAATCTAAGGCTAAGTAATAAGCAAAGCAAAAATCTAAGAATGGAGGCCACTTGACATTTCTTTCTTTGAAACAGTTTGCTAAAATGGTTTTGGTAAATTTAAACGCAATTTTAAGCTAAGCTAGATGAATCCTAAGTGCATATAAACTATACCTATGTCTAGAGTGGTACGAGGAGATGTAAGCAAAACAATTTTGAAGAGTTTTGGACCAAAATTAAAATTGGGAAAAGCGGAGAAACAAAGACTAGGTTTGTTGTTTGTGCAAACGATTACAGGTATGACTTCTTTTTTGTTAAAACCAAACTTGCAAAATGTTGTCTAAGCTAAACACACTTTTAAAACCTTGCTTAAACCTTGAACCACTTTGACTTTGATAGTCAAAGTGGGTAAAACAGAACAGGTGTGAGACAAAAACAAGCTAATGCCAAACACCCCTTATGGGGTGTTAAATTTTGAAGACTAATTTTCTAAAACAGATTTCGTAATTTTGACTTGTCAAACTAACTTAACACCTTGGTGAGGAACTTATGACTGAGAATTAATAAGCAATAGGCTAATAAGCTAATAAGCACTCAAGTGCTTATTAGCCAAATAAGTAGTAAAAGATAATGTAAGGAAAACTTTTTTCATTAATTAAAAAACAAATTACACTTTTAAAAAACAGAAACTAAATATTAAAACTATTCTAAACCTAATAAATCCTACTACCTTCAAAGGCTTACAAGAACTATCTATTTATACTAGAAGTCTAAGTCTTGAGCTTGTGCTATGTGTTAGTTTCTTTGAGACAGGTGGCTTGTAGAATGCACTTGTGTTTCTTTTGCTATCATCTCAGCCCTTGAAATCAACTTGGGCACCACTCCATTAATCCCAGCCGTCCACACTTTGGTATCCAATGAGGGTTTGTGGGATTGCCAAGGTGGCATTAGGAGACCATGTGCTTGTGTTGGGTTGGGAGTAAGCTGGGGACCATTGGCTTGAGAGGGACAGGAAGATGAAGACAAAGGGGTGTGAGCTTTTGGGCGCCAAAGGTTAAGCAGGGGAGGGTTTATGTTCTGTTTTCCTGTTTTGGGTATAAACAGGGAAGAGGGAAATGGTTAAATGGGTTTTGGGTAAAAATGTGTATTTTATAAAAAGGTTTAGTTAAAAATGGTTTTAAATGGGTAAAGGGTTTAAGTGAAATGTTAAATAAAACTTTGTATTTTTAAAACTTTGTATATATATATTTTATTTTTATTTTTTTTTATTTTTATTTTTTTTTTTTTTTTTTGATGTGAGAAAATAATTTTAATAAAATTGGTTTTAAAAAAAGTAATTGTTGTAAAATAAAAATGAGGATTTAGAAAGAAATAATGTTTTAGGATTTTTGTGAAAAAGGGTAGAATGGTAATTTTGGGTTCGGGTAGAAGGGTAAAATGGTGATTTGGGTTAAGGGTTAGGTTTTTCCCACGTTCCCCAAGCTCACTCCCAAATATGCATCCCGGCTCTGAAAATATAGAAAATCCGCCCCTGGCTCGTCCTTTAAAGCACGTTGTCCAATCCGAGGCTCATTTCTGTCCGTTTTGGTCTGTTTTGATCCTTTGTACCGAAATACATAAAACACACTCCAAGGATATCTGAGAATAATTGGTTATATTTCGTGTTTTAGACGTTTTTGTGGGCTTAGATGGGTAAAAAGGATGAGTGAATAAGCACTCATATGAGCTCGAGAGACAGAGGATTCGACCGGGTTTGGGTTGAGGCTGGTCGAGGATGTTAGAGTTGGATAGCAGGACACGAGCTTTGGGGGAGGAGTCAAGCCTAGATGCCGCGGGCCAGAGGCTGGCCGCCCGGTGGATGGCTAGAGATACCGCCGAGAGAGTGGCAGAGGACTCTTGGTTTAGAGTCCATGTTAGCATCTCAAATGAGACGTACGCGAGTTTGGAGGATACTGGCCGAGAGTTGATTGCTACCATTGAGCGACTCGTACGGCATGGACATTCTTAGATATGATTGCATGATGTATCACACTAAATTGGATTTATAATAGTTAGTGTTAGTTATTACCCATGTATTTCGGTTGTGCTCTAGTTGTATTTCAGTCATGTATTCGGTTGTCTTTCATCTAGTATCTCATCATGTACCGTAGGAACATTGTATACCAAGTTCTATATGACAAACTTATTTCCTATCCAATTGTCTCTTCTTATATAGATTGCTCATATGATCTATCTGCGATATTTACACTATTACTTGGCACTTACCTTGTTCAAAAGGGTTCTATATCTTACCACCTTTCTCACTGTGAAATGCCGCCAAAACGAAGATCAAAACGTACCAACCCGGTGGAGCTTCCAATGCTCCTATTCGAGGGTTACTGCGCAAGCCGCAAACACTGCTATTCCAAACGAGTCACACACGATCAGGGCTAGCGGAAGCCACTACTCCGCTAGGACTACTCCAATCCAACCTATCATGAATCAAGCCATGATTGACCAACTAGTCAATGAGCGAGTGAACGCCGCTTTAGCTGTAGCAAACCACTCGTCTACTAATGCTGGAACTTCGAGACCACCCACCACAGCCGCACTTGTACATATCAGGGACTTTCGTAAAACCATATTGGAGGCTTTAGTGGAACCGAAGGAGCTGTCGTCCGACTAGATGGATCGAAAAGCTCAAGACGTGTTCCGAATCTGCAATTGTGAAGAAGAGTCTAAGGTTAAGTATGCATCATTCACTTTCACAGTTGTTGCCTTGACACGGTGGAACAATTTTCTGAAATCTGCTAGTATCGATGTTGCCTATGCCATGCCATGGGAGAACTTCAAGGAAATGGTACTTCGAAAGTATTGTCCTCGTAATGAGATCAAGAAGCTCGAGCATGAGTTTTGGAACCTCAAGGTTCAAGGCACCAATATGGCTGCTTATAATCAACGATTTCAAGAACTAGCCTTATTGTGTCCTGAAATGGTTCCCACTAAGACCCGATTGTTAGAGATACATCGGGGACTGCCCCAACCTATCAAGGGCAATGTCACCACTTCTAAGGCTGCTGATCTTCATGAAACTATCGAAGTAGCCAACAAACTCATGGACCAAGTGATTGAGGATTCCATGGACAAAGTGGTTGACAATAAGAGGAAATGGGACGACCATTCTCAAAGCTACAACAACAATGTATACCGTGGCAACAACAGGTCAACAGCAACAATCAAAGCAAGAGGAAAAATCTTGCTAGAGCTTATCGGCAGGGTGTTGGGAAACGAAACCGTACTCGGGGGACGTTGTGTAATCGATGCACACTGCATCACAAGGGCGTTAATCAAGAGTGCCGTGCTTGTAAATCCGGACACTTAACCAGAACTGCAGGTCCAAGTCATTGGCGACGGTTCAAACAACCCCAACAGGATCCAAAAGCCGCCATAACATGCTTTGGTTGTGGTGAGAAAGGGCATTATAAGAATGAATGCCGAAGACCAGAACCAAGGCCATGGAGGAAATCAAGGAAACGGAGGAAATCCAGGAAGCCATGGGAATGGCAGGATTCAGGAAATGTTGAATGACAGTAATCGGGAATAGAGAAGGAGCTCGTGGGAAAGTCTATGCGATGACCAAAGTGGAAGCTCGGGAAGACCGAATGTTGTGGGTACATTCCTTATAAATAACCGTTATGCATCCATATTGTTTGATACGGGAGCCGATAGGAGTTTTGTTTCTAATGCATTTAGTCCACTACTCGATATTGCCCCAACCGCATTAGGAAATGCATACAACGTGGAATTAGCTAACGATAACGTAGAAGGGTAGATACCATCCTAAGAGGTTGCACCCTGAATCTGTTAAACCACCCATTCAATATCGATTTGATACCAGTAGCATTGGGTAGTTTTGACATCATCGTCGGAATGGATTGGTTAGCAAAATATCATGCGCCATCATTTGTGTGAGAAGCTTGTCCAATTACCCTATGGAGATGAATTCCTATCAATAGAAGGGGACATGAGTGCGAAAGCGTTTCAAGACGCATGTCATTTCCTGCACCAAGGTGTTAAGGTGCATCGAGGAAGGATGTCACATCTTCCTAGAACAAGTCACCGGAAAGGACGAAAAACAAAAGGAAGAAAAACATCGGAGGGCGTGCCAATAGTGAGAGAATTTCTGAGTCTTTCCAAAGATTTGCGGGACTCGCCCGACCCGACAGGTTGAATTTTAGATTGATTTAGTGCCGGTGCCGCGCCAGTGGCAAGAGCACCTTATCGATTAGCTCCAACGGAACTCCGGGAGTTATCAAACCAGTTGTCGGAACTTGCGGAAAAAGGGTTCATTAGACCAAGCTCATCACCATGGGGGAGCACCAGTCTATTCGTCAGAAGGGCGAAACTTCGAGAATGTGCATCGACTATCGTCGAATTGAATAAACTAACCATTAGAACCGTTACCCACTACCGAGAATCGATGACTTACCGATCAACTTCAAGGTTCAAGCGTTTATTCAAAAATCGACTTAAGATCCGGATACCATCAACTAAGAGTTCGGGAAGAAGACATTCCCAAAAAACGCCTTCGAACTCGTTATGGACATTACGAGTTCCAAGTCATGCCTTTTGGGTTAACCAACGCACTGCAGTGTGTTCATGGACCTCATGAACCGAGTGTGTAAACCCTACTTGGATAAATTTGTGATCGTGTTCATTGACGATATCCTAATTTATTCCAAGAGTGTGAAAGAACACGAAGAGCATCTTAGATTAATCTTGGAATTGTTGAAGAAGGAAGAAGCATATGCGAAATTCTCGAAGTGTGAGTTTTGGATATCTTCTATTGCAATTCCTAGGTCATGTAATCGACAGTCGGTATTCATGTAGATCCGCTAAGATCGAGCCAATAAAGGATTGGGCGACACCCACAACTCCTACTGAAATACGCCAATTCTTAGGGCTCACTGATACTACGAGAAGATTCATTGAAGGTTTCTCAAGGATTGCCAAATCTTTAACCAAGCTAACCCAGAAAAACACCAAGTTTGACTGGGGAGAAAAGGAAGAAGAAGCTTTTCAACTCCTTAAAGAAAAGTTGTGTAGCGCACCTATTCCGGCCTTACGAAGGTAGTGAAGACTTTTTTGTTTTCTGCGACGCTTCACATAAGGGGCTCGGGCGGTGTTAATGCAAAGAGAGAGGTGATAGCATACGCCTCGCCGCCAGTTGAAGACTCATGAGAAAAACTACACAACGCATACTACTTGGAGTTAGGATCGGTTGTGTTCGCACTCAATTTGGAGACACTATTTATATGGTACCAGTATGTCGTATACACCGTCACAAAAAGTCTACAACACATTTTGGATCAGAAAGAACTGAACATGAGACAACGCAGATGGTTGGAATTACTCCGATGATTACGACTGCGAGATCCGTTACCATCCGGGTAAAGAGAATGTAGTTGCTGATGCTCTCAGTAGGAAAGAGCGACCAAACCTCTTAGAGTCAGATCCTTGGGTATGACAATTAGTTCACCTCTTCCAACCAAGATTCTTGAGGCTCAATTGAAAGCACTCAAGGAGGAAAATCGTCCGAATGAGAACCTTTCTGAATGCCAGAAAGTGAAAATGGATTCGATGAAAGGTGGATGGAACCTTGTGTTTCAAAGAGCGAAGTTGGATACCACTCTACGGAGGAATTCGCGACACTATTATATGCAATCCCACAAGTCTAAATAATCCATACACCCGGATCCAAAAATGTACCTTGATCCGAAGAAATTGTACGGTGGCCAAACATGAAAGCCGACATTGCAACATATGTCAGCAGATGTTTAACCTGTTCAAAGGTTAAAGCTAAACATCGAGAGACCCTCGGGTACTAGTACAACCGAAATTCCCGAGTGGAAATGGGAACGTATAACAATGGACTTTATCACTAAGCTACCTAAAACCTCTAAAGGCTACGACACTATTTGGGTAATAGTTGACCGTCTCACCAAGTCAGCACATTTTCTACCAATGAAAAAAAGTGACGGAATGGACAAGCTTGCACAACTATACAAGAAGGAGATCATCGCACGCCATGGTGTACCAATCTCCATCATCTTAGACAGAGATAGCCGTTTCACCTCAAATTTCTGGAAATCGCTTCAAGATGCTTTAGGGTCTAATCTCGACATGAGCACCGCTTATCATCCTCAGACCGATGGACAAAGTGAGAGAACCATTCAAACACTGGAGGACATGCTAAGAGCATGTGTGATAGACTTTGGAAATGGCTGGGATAAGCACTTGCCATTAGCTGAATTTTCTTACAATAACAGCTATCACACAAGTATCAAAGCCGTACCATATGAAGCACTCTATGGTCGAAGTGTAGATCACTGTGTGTTGGGCCAGAAGTTGGAGAAAGTCAACTTACTGGTCTAGAGCTAATTCAAGAAACTACCGAGAAGATTGTACAAATCAAAAACCGACTACAAGCAGCTCGTGACCGTCAAAAGAGCTATGCAGATAAAGAAGAAACCACTTGAGTTCCAAGTGGGAGATAAAGTTATGCTCAAGGTTGCGCCATGGAAAGTAATCGTTTGGAAAACGTGGAAAGTTAAATCCCGTTACATTGGACCTTTCAAAATTCTCTCTAGAATCGACCGGTAGCATACCGACTCAATTACCACAAGAACTCACCTCGTACACAACGTGTTTCCGTATGCAACTTGAAGAAATGTCTTTCCGACGAAACCGCACTTTACCTTGGAAGAAATCCAAGTTGACGAAAGATTAAACTTTGTCGAGGAACCCATCAAAATTATGGATAGAGAGATCAAACGGCTTAAGCAAAGCCGCATTCCTATCATCAAAGTCCGTTGGAACTCTCAAAGAGGTCCAGAATACACGTGGGAGCGTGAAGACCAATTCAAACGAAAATATCCACATCTTTTCTCTACTCCAGCAAATAATTCTAACTGAAAACCGAGGACGGTTTTCTCTTCTAAGACAGGGAGGATGCGACACACGGTAAATTTTCACTAAAATTTAACTAATAATTAGTAATTTATTATTACTAAGCATAAGTCATTAAGCATGCATAAGCTTTACCTGATCATTTGAGTAGATAACTCGCATACCGTAGATAATTTCACCACTTTTGCATTCATATCATTTTATGAATATTGCATTTTGTCTTATGATTTAAATTGTAAGACGAGAGGTTATCTCGTTTTTCCCCAGTGACCGACCTGCGCATCACGGAAACACTATGATAAGGGCTTGATAAAACAAATGACAAATATCCGTGATATGGAATATTACCAAGATAAAAATATTCAGACATGCAACAATAAGATATTACGTTATAAAAGTTATCAAACAATTATACTTTGGTCACAATATGACTTCGCGAGACACAAAAATAATAATACACTTAAGCTTAAACAATAATTCTTATAAGACTCAAACACAATTCTTTCATAAGTAAACACAATATACTACATGTACCTAAGAGTAATATTACCAATACATACTCATTTAAATGTATTACTCCTAAAAGAAAACCTTTACTTAAATATTTAGACAAAATCTCTTTGTTTTTCTCTTCCACACATGACAAACCAAACACAAAAGCAGAGAAATAAAGATATCATATCTTCATCTCCTTCCTCTAGCCCTTAGCATCCCACCTAGGTGAATCTTCCCCAAAGAGGATAATCCAACATGTTTAATCCTTCATATCCTCTTCTCTCTTACCAAATTCATGAAAGTTCTTGCTTCATAAATCTCTCCTTGATACTCTTGCTACAACTCGTATGCAATCCAGGAAATCAAGGCCAAGTCATCCAAGGGAATCATATCTTCACACAAATCTAGCTTGAGCCAAAAGTCCAAGATATTCTTTGTTTTTGGAAGCTAACCGAATTTGGCTTCAAACCAAGACCAAAGGAAAGAAATATAACCAAACTCCTCCCCAATATACTTCTATATCTCTAGCAATTGCAAAGCCCCAAACTTCGTTTCTCATCAAATTTTACCAAAAACTAGGGTTTGTGAAACTTAGGGTTTTCAAAAATTGATTTGGGGGTTTTGCAATTGGAAGTGTGTTGGAGCTAAATCAAGTCTTGTTTGGTTGAATCCAAGCAACTTTAAGTTCCTCACCCATCATCTCTCGAGTTGAGGTTATTCAATCCTTCTTGTTGTAATGTCTTTTATGTTGTATTTAAATTTCTTGTTGTTATTAAATTCAAATTCCATGTATATGATGTTCATGTCCATATATTTTTATATATATGGTCGAATGGTAAGAAAATGATAACATAAAGAATTATGCTTGATAAATCATTTGACTTGGGTATATATGAATGTGTCGTTATATTAATTTTGGAAAAAGTTTTGTTTTTGAAATCTTGGTTCTTAAGTTGCATGATGTCCAAAAGAGATAAAAGGCTACCATAAAAGCTAAAAACTAAGTTGTGATAAGCTAGAAATGTAAATCTTAGGTGGTTAATTTAGCTTAGATTCTTGGTCCATTATGCGTTGCGGTAGGCTAGGAAGGGGATAGACCCCATCGAGGGTATCATTGGTCGATAATCATGGATAACTCATCACCGGTCACTAGACGTTGAGGTGTAAAGATGTCAAGGCCTAGCTAAGTCGAGTTGCACTTGACTAAGCACCAAGGACTTGATCCCATCCTGATTTCGGTCCTTAAAATATGCATGGTAGTGTAGACTTGATGTATCTCCCAAGCTCTTGAGTCGTTATTCTATCCGAGTAGTCATGTCCTTGGTATAAAAGTCTCTTACAACTCTTGTCAAATCCGAAAATGCCTTGGTAACCTTGTCAGCCATGTGGAAAAACGGGTAAAGTGTTTTGCATAAGTAGTGTTTGTGATGTGGAAGTCAAGTCGATTTGTCGATCGCATGTTTGAGCACTTGGACGTATCACCGTAGTGTGAGTTCAACTTCGGAAGTCCATCCGCGCATGACGTTCCACTAATCCTCGATTTTATCCTTGGCAGTGAGATGTAAAATTTCAACATAACTCTTCCACTTTTCTCATGGGCGACCCATTATTTACTATAGAGAAGCGTAGTTTACCTTTGGGCCAAGCCCATTCGAACCAAAGATGTACCATTTGGCCCTGCCGCTCACGAATAATTGAGCCCATGTATCCTCTATCAAAAAGCCTTAATCCATGTGTCGTAAAGAGTAAATGATCGTAGTAAATCCCGACAATCAAGTTTAGAAAACTTAGAATGTTTTCGTAAGTCGTGTCACCCCTAGCCAAATTGGCATCATGTCGTGTATTCATGATCGTCTTGATCTTTGTACTAATGCATGTCAAACTCCGATATATATATATTTCATAAAACTATTTCCAATTTAGAACTTTTTATACTAATAAAATTGTAAACAACTTGATATGAAATAAATATAAGTCGTCCTAGTCATACATTGTAAGAACCAAATTTTAATAAGTAAATGAGGACTACTATATCATTTTGTCAACTAATAAACTTGAGAGTCTTCAACTCTAACTTAAGTATTTTCTAAAACTCAAATAGAAAATAAACCAACTTTGTCTTGACAACACCATTATAGTGTCAACATGAAAAGTATATATACATTTATATACTTACTAGAAAAACCTTTCAATTATTTTTACAAACTAAACCTTGGTTTTAATACAATTATAAAAACAATTGAACCATTTTAAGTAAGTAATACTTAAAACAATGAACTAAAACCTTGCCCTCCTTATCTGGAGTCGTATTCGGTGCGCTTCACAACATTCACTAGATCCCACTTTTGGATTGCACATTTGCTAAGGTGAGTTTTCATAGCCCCTCTTTACTTGATAAACTGTTTTATACATTTTGGGGTGAGAAATATGCAAAACCTTTTTATGGACCAAAACTATTACATGATTACTATTACGTGGTTTAGCCTAAGCCCTTATATCCCTAGAGAATGCCCTTTTTTCATGAACCGTCAATTCCCCATTGGGAAACGTGAATGTTATAAATAGATCTATTGAGGGTGACTCCTCCGTTCGGTTGGCCATACTGATGAGTGTGTAAATACTCATCATTTTTGTCTTATCCGAAATTAAAACACTTAAAAACACTCAAATATGCAGCAAAATACAAAATATATCCTAGGATTGTATTTTATATGTTTCAGATGCAATATATACCAAAAGCAGGTGAAAAACGTATCAAGTTTGCATAATTGTCAGTTTTAGTCCCCCAAGTTTTAAAAGTTGTCAAAATTAGTCCCTGGTAAATCAAAATAAAGCAAAATATCATTTAAGGTCCATAGGATTCAAAAGTTGTCAAAACAAACCCTTCAAAGTTTAAAAATTACAAAATGACAACTTTAGTCCCTAAAGTTTAAAAATTGTCAAAAATAGTCCCTGGTGAATTTAAAAAGTGAAAATAATCAAAAGTAAACCTTGTACTAATGAAACTTGGCAAGTTTGGCCCTTGGAATAACTTTGGAATATTGGCAGGTCCAGCCCCTCATAAATCAGAAATTACAAAAGTGGTCCTTGTGATTTATAAGCTACTAAACCAAACCGGACCCTTTTTGTTATTAACCCAAACCCAATACCCAGCTGGCCCAATGCAAACCCAAGCCCAACTCAACTTGAACCTTGACCCCTGACCCTTGAGCCAGTTCAAAACCTTTTTGACCCTGCCAATATACCCCATTTGAACCCCCACCCTATTATTATCTGGGTCAAAAAGTCAAATCCATCTCCTCATGCTCATCTCTTTCACACAACCTTAAAACCAAACCACCTCACGGTTTCACCACCACCGGCCCACCACTTGCATCCACCTCAACCCCAAATTACCCACTCCACTTCCACCCCACAAACACCCAAAGATCATTAATTGCTAAAACATTCTCTAATCCACTACTTATGACTTTTTGGCCAAAAGTGAATTCAAAGGCTATGATCATCTCTGCTCATCCAATGGCCAAGATTGAAAGTGGGATATATTCAGAAGCATGTGGGGAGTCTCAAAAAGCTATAAAGAAGGAAGAAGAAGCAGAGGAAAAATAATATCTAGAGTAATTTTTCTTAGCTTATGTCAACTTAATCATGTTTTAATTTCCAGTGTAAAATTTAGCTTTCAAGTACTTTGTTTAAGTGTTTTCAGTGTATGTGAACCTTTTTCAGTAATCAATTTCAAGTTTTAAGTACAAATTCAGTTTATGCCATTTTCAAGCTTAAATTCTCAATATGTTTGAATGTGGTTATTAGTTGTTATTATGGACTCATAAGCTCATATAAGCTCCTTATAAAGCTTTTTAAAGCTTTTAGAAACTTTAAAATCCAGTTTAGAGTTAAAATTCAAAAATACAAAAAAAAAAAATACTCAAAAATAGTTAGAAAATCAAAAATCAATCAAGATGGTGAAAGAGGTCAAGGAGGTAATCTTTGACTACCCTTGCTTAGAAACTTTGTGGGAAGCTATTAGGAGTGGTCTTGATCCTTGGTTCTCAGTTGTGAGCTTGGAAGCAATTTGTAAGCTCCTTTCTTAATTTTGACCATTTACTGTAGAAGTGCTTATACACTGCTTATCTATGTGCTTTTATGCTTATTTGGTGTATGTTAGTTAGATTATTGCTTAATATTGCATGCTTGTTCATTAGTTTTCTTAGTTGCTTAGTTTTCACTTTTTTACTATCAATATTGCATAATAGTAATTTATAGGTCTTTGTTGTTATTGTTGGTATTTATGTGCTTAAATCAGCTTCTTATATCATTAAATGTTCTTATGATTCAAGTTTATGGTCTCAATGTCTCATTTGTCTGTTCAAATCTTCAAATCAGTTAAGTATAGGGATGTTTGGCATAAGCTGTTCAAGGGACTCAGTGTGATCTTGGTTGTTGTTAACTGTTTCAATAACTTAACTCAGGTCATTAAAGCTTAGTTCAATCACAAAAACAGTTCTTACAACTCCAAAAGTCAAAATCTCTTTGATTCTTCATTTTAGTGCACTGTCATGAATTTAAGAACCTATGATCATGCTCCTTAGCTTATAAGTAGATAACCTAGCTTATTCTAGCTTTATAATAGCTTATAATAATGTTTAGTTAATTTAGATCAATCAAAATTCATATAAGTCAACTTGTTAGAGTAATTCAAAAAGTCAAATTTTCAACTTAGTGATTTTTGAATAAACTAGATAATTTTTTATAGGACTTAATATTAGCTTTCAAGATCATGCTTTTAGGTTTATAATATTTATCCGCTCATCTTCATCATAGTATTTTTCATAATTTTAGTTAGCTTGTTAACCGCTTATTTCTTAGCTTCTTTTAAGCAACTTTTCAAAAGTGCCCGTGCAGCTTGAGTAAGCTTATTTCATTAGCTTGTATCTTGTTCATTAGAGAGGTTTAGCTTGTGTAATTTGTTGATTCTAGAAGCCCTTCTGGCTAGTTTGTTGTTTATATGCTTATATTTCTCTCTCATGCTTATTTGGACTGCTTATCATGCTCATGTTGTTTTCTCAAAATCACTCACTACACGAGTTATCAAGCAGTAGTTGAGACTTTTTATAAGCTCCTAAAAGCTCGGTACTCTTAAGCTTGTGTATTTTGGCTTTTTGAGAAGCTATCATACCCATCTCAAAGTTCCAAAGCTTATTGTGCCTTTTCTAGCTTATTCCATAGGGCTGCTACTAGCTTTTTGTTTTGTCCATTTCTCAAGATAAAGACCGAGAAAACAAGTGAATTGTGGCCTTTCATAAGCTTGTCACAAGCTCATTAGTGGACTCCAATCTTTGAAATTTAGATTTTTGGAAAGCTTAGTTGGTATACTTGTTAGTTTTAGTGTTCATTTTCACTTCCAAGCTTATTGCATAAGTTTAAATTAGCCTCCAAAGTTTCAAAAGTCTGTTTGGTTATTCAGGTTACTGGATTGCTTATTTGGTCATTTGGCTTATTCAAGCTTATTTCTAGTACTTATCACTTGTTTTTCATTCATCTTAGCATAGCGATATTTCTTTTTCTCTGTTTCCAGCTTTAAGCTTAATAGAGCTTTTGATTTCAATTTAAGCCCAAAAGCTTAAGCATCAATCAAATAAGCTTTTGTTTTGCTTATTGTTAAGTTTTAAAATTTTTTGTTTTCATTAAAAGTTTGTATTATCAGTAATTAAATAGGTTTAAACAATAAAAGACACAAAAACATCAACTTTAAAAATAGTGATAGAGTTTATTTAATATAAATTAGCTTTTAATTTTCTTTTCAAACTTATTATTAAGCACTTATCTGTTTTTATACTTTTCTTAAGTTTCTGTCATATTAAAGTATTTTTAGGAATTTTCTCAGATTTTTCCTTTGTCATCTAGTATTTTTAATAATTAATAATAGTTTAATTAATAATTAATTCATATTAAAGTATTAAATAGTAACATTAATTTTTATTAAGTAAAACCATGTTTTATATTTTTCTAGCTTTGTTAACTTAATTAGAACCTATAAAAATTAATCTTATAATTTTCCTTTTTATTTTCTAATTTTAATCCTTTAATTAGTTTAATTAGATTTGAATTATTAATTAAGTTTTTAATTTATAAAACCTTTGCTAAAAAACAAAAATATTTGATTTTAATTTTTATAAATCTTTTAAGTTGTTCTAGATTTTTAGAAAATAAATTTGTAATTTTCTTAGTTATTTTTGTATTATAAATCCTTTTTAGATTAATTAAACTAAATTTTAAATAAGTTTAAAATAGATTTGATTAATTAATTAATATTAAATTAATATAATATTAGTAAAATATTTTCTTTTTAGATTTTAATTTTCTTTAAGTTTTAAAATTTTCATTTTATACCCTTTAGTTTTGAACTTGTCATTTTAAGTCTCTGTAGTTTTTAAATTTACATTTTTATTTACTTGCAATACACATTTGTTTAATCTGATTGTTGTGCTTTATAGCTCTGTATCCACATACAATTCCATACAATCAGTAGTGTAATTATCAACCAAAATCCTTACAGATCATTATCCTTAGTGATCATTCTACTTCTGAACGTTTTCACACACCATTCAACCTCTCGTGGACTTAACGACCCTGAATCCACTAAATTCCAAGGGAAATTGTATTGAGTCCATAATAGTTGACTTTTGTTGACTAAAACCTTTGGTCAATATTTCTTGACTGTTTTGGAAGCAATCAAATTTTTACGGCCACATTGGTTGAAGGTTTTAAACATTTTCGAGACCCATACTTGCACATATACCACCTTTTGAAATGCTTTTTTGTAAAGTTATCAAAATCAAAAAGTTCATTAACACTTTTCCCCGTGTTAAAAACACCAAAAAATATATAAAACAACAAAACAATCGTAACGCTTATCCTCGTATTTTCTTTAAGGTGATTCTTAAAGAGTACGATTTGGTTAAACGAGACGATACCAAAAATATTGTCCAAAAGTATTTAAACCCTTAGCACAAATCCATACCTACGTTTTTAGTGGTACTTAATAAATACATAAAAATCAACCACCGCAAAACCAAGGCGTAACACCTACCAACCGGGTGTGAACATTAATAAGTTCCCAATCTTAAAGATCAAAACTTGCCTGTGTCTTGTGATTTGGTGTACCTTTTTCAAATAAGCCATTTCATTTGTGATTATTGGTTTAAGTTCACTTGTCGTTTTGCCTCGCATTATTTTTGAAAATCGATTTTTTATACTTAGTGCATGCGACTCGTTCTTCCACTCCACAAGTCCACTTTCAGAGCTTGCAAGTATTCCGCGTGAGACGCAGAGGACGTTTTGCTCTTACCGGATCGAGAACGCCTAGCACCACCACCCTGCCGTAATGGCGTAAGATAAACCGATGAAAGAGCTTCTCCAAGCACCCATCGAGGGTTACGGAAATGCCATTGTTGTCCCAAACCATCGGTCGATACTTTCGATCTCAAAACCGGTTGCTTAATCTTGTAACCCAAAGCCAATTTATGGTTTTGAGCGGACGACCATGCACACATATTCGATGGTTCAACAAGATTGCATCGACCATCAAATACAAGAATGTCCCACAAGAAGCAATTAAGCTTCGCTCCATTCTTTAGAGGGACAAGCCCGGATTGGCTTGAGAAACAACCCCTCGCTCCATTGAGACATGGGAGGATTTAGTCACTAAGTTTGTTAACGAATTCTATCCTCCATCCCGAACTACAAGTCTTAAGAATGAGATAATGAAATTCACTCAAAGATTTGATGAATCATTCGGTGAGGCATGGGATCGTTACAAAGAGTTGCTCCAGAAGTGTCCGCATCATGGTTTTACCGATTTAATGCAAATGGATACTTTCTACAATGGTCCGAGCTGCGTGACCAAGACTCTTTAAATGCCTCGCGGGAGGTAATTTCTGAGCAAACCCACAAAAGAAGCCTTGCAAATCATAGAAAACAAGTCCCGTGTCCGCCTGATTTAACAAAGACATATCGTCTCCCACGGGACCTTCTACTTCATCTCACGTGAGTACATCTAGCACCGATGTTAAGATTGACAAACTCACGGATGCTATTCAGGCTTTGGTTCTTGCGAACCAAAAGAAAGTCACTTTCACACGCACACCATCACATGGTGAAGTGAAGAAAGTCGAGGTCACTTGTGGTGGCCCTCATGCATACTACAACTGCACACACCGATGGTAGCCGTTTGAAGCCAATGCTATAGCGGTGATTTCACATCGAGGAGGTAATCAATACCGTCCTCAAAATGAACCAAACTACCGTGCTAATACTTATCGTGACCACCGGTTTTAACCGAATCATAACATGCAAAACCGAATCGAACCAACCTAGAATGAACCAAGGTTATCAAAACCAAGGTAATTTCTATCCCAGACCAAATCAAGGTTTCCAACATCAAGGAAATTTTAATCAAAACAATTTCAATCGAGGGAATCAATTTCATGGGAATATGAATCCTAACCAAGGAAATTTTCAAAATCAAGGCCCTAATCCGAACAATAGAGGCCATAATTTTCCTAATCAAACACACGCCATTGTTCCAACCGACCATCATCCGATGAGCTATGAAGCAATTCATGAAATCCCAAGATGAAATGAACAGTTGTTGGTTAGCCGATTTCGACATTAAGAAGTCTTTAAATGATCAACCTCGGCTCGTGAAAACTTCCGAGCAACACGATCGCTAACCCGAGGGCGATGCAAAGCGATCACAACCGGAAGTGGTGCTTCATATGATGGACCCGCTATTCCTACTACCTCTTCTTCTTCTTCTCCTAAGGTAGTGGAAAGTGAACCTGAGGCGACAAAGGACCAAGCAACCCACTAGCTCACAGAGTACGCCACATGTCCATCCTCAAGTTGTCCCAAACCCAAATCCAAACCAGTTGTTTTGAACCTCCAGAGTAGCTCCGTTGAAAACCCAAATCCAAATCTTCTATTCCTTACCCATCACGTTTGAATGAGCAAAGCTCCGAAAAAGCCACATCAAATGGACAATTTTTTCAAATTTTCCAAGAACTACATTTTGACATAAGCTTTATGGATGCTATCATGCTGATGCCCAAGTTTGCATCAACTCTCAAACACATGTTAAGCAACAAAGAAAAACTGTTTGAAATGGCTAAAACTCCTTTCGAACGAGAACCTGCTTTCGCTAGTCATAAAGAAGCTTCCCGAGAAGCTTGGAGATCCTGGAAAATTTCTCTTACCTTGTGTATTTCCAGGGATGGTTGAATGCTTTACCTTAGCCGATCTTGGTGCAAGCATTAACTCGATGCCTCATTCAAGATGGAAGAAACTTTCTTCCGCATCCTCTCACCGCATGACTCTTGAGCTTGCAGATCGACAATATCCCGGCCCACTTGGCATTGCCGAGGATGTATTCGAAAGTAGGAAAGTTCCATTTTCCGGTGACTTTGTGGTTGTTGACTTCGATGTCGATCATCGGGTTCCCTCATTGTTGGACGAGGATTCTCGAGAACGGGCGGCTCTCATTGATGTATTTGAGCAAGAAATCACATTACGCTGGGTAATGAAGCCGCACCTTTAACCTTGATCAAACTTCAGGTACTCCGCCAAACTATGATTCTGAAGTGGTTAACCGAATAGATATCATTGATGTTGCTTCGAAGAGTACTCAAGAAGTTCTCGGTTATGTTCATAATTCTTCGAGTGATAATCTCACTCATTCATCTCAACCCATCATTGCCAATTTTACTCCTTCTCTCACTCCGTTTGAGGAAAGTGACTTCATCTTGGAAGAGATTGAAGCATACTTGTCTAGTGATTCGGTTTCATGGGAAATTGATCACGATCCAATTGACATCGAGGGAGATATTCTTCTCATCGAGAAGATGCTCAATGATGATCCTTCATCAATCCCTCCTCAAGAACTTCTTAAAGAGGAAATCAAAACCATTGAAAAATCTAATGATCCTCCCGAAGTCGAACTTAAGGACTTACCACCTCATCTCGAATATACATTTCTTGAGGGTGATGATAAATTACCCGTCATTATTGCTCGAGATTTGAGTAAAATGAAAAGATCTGCTCGATAAAGGTTTTGAAGTCACACAAGCAAGCAATTGCTTGGAAACTCTCCGACATTAAGGGTATCAACCCTGAATTTTGTACTCACAAAATCTTGATGGAGGATGATTTCAAGCAGCCATCCAACATCGAGAAGGGTGAATCCTAAGATTCATGAGGTTATCAAACAGAGGTTCTCAAACTTCTTGATGCAGGATTAATTTACCCGATCTCAGATAGTCCTTGGGTTAGCCCAATTCACCGTGTTCCTAAAAAGGGTGGCATTACTGTTGTCACAAATGAAGAAAACGAGTTAATTCCTACTCGATTGGTTACGGATGGCGTATGTATTGACTATCGTAAGTTGAATGACGCCACCCGAAAAAGACCATTTTCCCTACCCTTTATGGACCAAATGCTTGAGAGATTAGCGGAACGAAAGTACTATTGTTTCCTTGATGGTTTCTGGTATTTTCAGATCCCCGTTGATCCACGGATCAAGAAAAGACCACATTCACCGCCCATACGGAACTTTTGCCTACGACGTATGCCTTTTGGCCTATGTAACGCTCCCCGCACGCTCAAACGATGTATGATGGCCATTTTCCACGACATGATCGGGAAACAATGGAGGTGTTTATGGATGACTTCTCGGTCATTGGGGACTCATTTCAAACATGTCTCTACCATTTAGAAAAAATGCTAAAACCGTGTGAAGACACCAATCTTTGTCTAAATTGGGAGAAGAGCCACTTTATGGTCAAAGAAGGCATAGTCCTTGGCCATAAGATTTCAAAAACGGGATCGAGGTCGATAGAGCAAAAGTCGATGTTATTTCTAAATTGCCTCATCCTACTACCGTCAAAGGTATTAGGAGTTTTTAGGTCATGCCGGTTTCTATCGTAGATTCATACAAGATTTTTCAAAATCGCCGCCTATGACTCATCCTCGAGAAGGATGCTCCTTTTATCTTTTCACCCGAGTGCATCGAAGCTTTTGAAACATTAAAGAAAAAGCTTACTGAAGCACCCATTCTGTTGCCCCACCGGGATTTACCCTTTGAACTCATGTGCGATGCAAGTGATTTTGCTATCGGTGCGTCCTGGGGCAACGTAAAACCAAGCATTTTCAGCCTATCCACTACGCAGTAAGACTATGATCGGCTCAAACCCATTACACCACTACGTAAAAAGAATTATTAGCCGTGGTGTATGCGCTTGAGAAGTTTCGCCGCATTTAATCTTGACCAAATGCGTGGTGTATACGGATCACTCGGCTCTCAAATATCTCTTTGCAAAACAATATGCAAAGCCGAGATTGCTTCGTTGGTTCTCTCCGCAAGAATTTGATATCATTATACGTGATAAAAGGAGCCGAGAACCCGCCGATCATCATTCCGATTAGAAAACCCTCACCGTGATCGTTCGAAAGGAAATAAACGAAACATTTCTCAAGCACTCAATGTGGTTTTTTCGGGAGACTCTTATACCCCATGGTTTGCTGACTTTGCAAATTACCATGCGGGTAACTTTATGGTGAAAGGATGTCGACCCAACAAAACAAATTCTTTAAAGATGTAAACATTACTCGGGACGACCCTACTTATTCAAAAATTTGCGGATCAAATCATCGCGATGTGTGTATGGTCGAAGCCAATGACATCCTCAAGGCTTGCCATTCTGGACCCATGGGCCATCATAGTCCAAATTACACCGCCTAAAAGGTGTTTGATTCCGGGTTTTATTGGCCCACTATTTATAAGGATGCCCACGATTTTGTCAAAGCATGTGACGCTTGTCAACATCACGGAAATATCTCTCAAAGAAATGAAATGCAAAAACGCCATTCAAGTGTGTGAGATTTTTGACATCCGGGGCATTGACTTTATGGGGCCATTTCCATCATCTCGAGGAAACAAATACATACTCGCTGACTATTTGTCAAAATGGGTTGAAGCGAAAGCTTTGCCTACCAATGATGCCCGAGTTGTTGTGAAATTCTTAAAATCTCTTTTTGCTAGGTTTGGAATTCCACGAGCTATAATCGATCGTGTACGCATTTCTAATGACCAATTTGATCGAGTCATGCAAAAGTATGGTGTAACCCACCGTCTTCTCGCTGCACCACCCCAAACAAGTGGGCAAGTGGAAGTTTCTAACCGAGGTATAAAAGAATTCCGAGAGGACAGAGGTAAAACCGCATCCCCGGTCGATAAATTGATGGCGACTCGGGCCTTCCGTTTTATAAAACACCCATCGTGTACTCCATACAAGCTTGTGTATCGAAAGGCGTGTCATATGCCGATTGAGCTTGAGCACAAAGCATACCGGCCTTGAAACATGCCAACTTCGATATTCGGGGGTGATCACAGAAAAATTCAAATGAATGAATTAAATGAACTTCGTGTCGGTGCCGCTTCACAACATTCACTAGATCCCACTTTTGGATTGCACATTTGCTAAGGTGAGTTTTCATAGCCCCTCTTTTACTTGATAAACTGTTTTATACATTTGGGGTGAGAAATATGCAAAACCTTATGGACCAAAATTACATGATTACTATTACGTGGTTTAGCCTAAGCCCTTATGTCCCTAGAGAATGCCTTTTTTCATGAACCGTCAATTCCCCATTGGGAAACGCGAATGTTAAAAATAGATCTATTGAGGGGCGATCCGCTCGCGGTTAATACACTTGATGAGTGTGTAAATACTCATCATTTTGTCTTATCCGGAAATGCCAAAACACTTAAAAACACTCAAATATGCAGCAAAATACAAAATATATCCTAGGATTGTATTTTATATGTTTCAGATGCAATATATACCAAAAGCAGGTGAAAAACGTATCAAGTTTGCATAATTGTCAGTTTTAGTCCCCCAAGTTTCAAAAGTTGTCAAAATTAGTCCCTGGTAAATCAAAATAAAGCAAAATATCATTTAAGGTCCATAGGATTCAAAAGTTGTCAAAACAAACCCTTCAAAGTTTAAAATTACAAAATGACAACTTTAGTCCCTAAAGTTTAAAAATTGTCAAAAATAGTCCCTGGTGAATTTAAAAAGTGAAAATAATCAAAAGTAAACCTTGTACTAATGAAACTTGGCAAGTTTGGCCTTGAATAACTTTTGGAATATTAAGGTGTCCAAACCCCTCATAATCAAATTACAAAAGTGGTCCTTGTGATTTATAAGCTACTAAACCAAACCGGACCCTTTTTGTTATTAACCCAAACCCAATACCCAGCTGGCCCAATGCAAACCCAAGCCCAACTCAACTGAACCTGACCCTCGACTTCGAGCGGTTCAAAACCTTTTGACCAATATACCCCATTTGAACCCCCACCCTATTATTAATACCGGTCAAAAAGTCAAATCCCGCTCTCACTGTTCATCTCTTTCACACAACCCCGCCAAAACCAAACCACCCTGGTTTTCACCACCACCCGCCCACCACTTCAAGCATCCACCTCAACCCCAAATGCCTACCCACCTTCCACCTCCACAAACACCCAAAGATCATTAATTGCTAAAAACCTGCTCTAATCCACTACTATGACTTTTAAGCCAAAAGTGAATTCAAAGGCTATGATCATCTCTGCCATCCAATGGCCAAGATTGAGTGGGATATATTCAAGCATGGGAGTCTCAAAAAGCTATAAAGAAGGAAGAAGAAGCAGAGGAAAAATAATATCTAGTGTAATTTTTCTTAGCTTATGTCAACTTAATCATGTTTTAATTTCCAGTTTAAAATTTAGCTTTCAAGTACTTTGTTTAAGTGTTTTCAGTATATGTGAACCTTTTTCAGTAATCAATTTCAAGTTTTAAGTACAAATTCAGTTTATGCCATTTTCAAGCTTAAATTCTCAATATGTTTGAATGTGGTTATTAGTTGTTATTATGGACTCATAAGCTCATATAAGCTCCTTATAAAGCTTTTTAAAGCTTTTAGAAACTTTAAAATCCAGTTTAGAGTTAAAATTCAAAAATACAAAAAAAAATACTCAAAAATAGTTAGAAAATCAAAAATCAATCAAGATGGTGAAAGAGGCTGAAGCAGGGTAATCTTTGGACTACCCTTGGGTTAGAAGCTTTGTGGGAAGCTATTAGGAGTGGTCTTGATCCTTGGTTCTCAGTTGTGAGCTTGGAAGCAATTTGTAAGCTCCTTTCTTAATTTTGACCATTTACTGTAGAAGTGCTTATACACTGCTTATCTATGTGCTTTTATGCTTATTTGGTGTATGTTAGTTAGATTATTGCTTAATATTGCATGCTTGTTCATTAGTTTTCTTAGTTGCTTAGTTTTCACTTTTTCACTATCAATATTGCATAATAGTAATTTATAGGTCTTTGTTGTTATTGTTGGTATTTATGTGCTTAAATCAGCTTCTTATATCATTAAATGTTCTTATGATTCAAGTTTATGGTCTCAATGTCTCATTTGTCTGTTCAAATCTTCAAATCAGTTAAGTATAGGGATGTTTGGCATAAGCTGTTCAAGGGACTCAGTGTGATCTTGGTTGTTGTTAACTGTTTCAATAACTTAACTCAGGTCATTAAAGCTTAGTTCAATCACAAAATCAGTTCTTACAACTCCAAAAGTCAAAATCTCTTTGATTCTTCATTTTAGTGCACTGTCATGAATTTAAGAACTTATGATCATGCTCCTTAGCTTATAAGTAGATAACCTAGCTTATTCTAGCCTTATAATAGCTTATAATAACAGTTTAAGTTAATTTAGATCAATCAAAATTCATATAAGTCAACTTGTTAGAGTAATTCAAAAAGTCAAATTTTCAACTTAGTGATTTTTGAATAAACTAGATAATTTTTTATAGGACTTAATATTAGCTTTCAAGATCTGTGCTTTTAGGTTTATAATATTTATCTGCTCATCTTCATCATAGTATTTTTCATAATTTTTAGTTAGCTTGTTAAACTGCTTATTTCTTAGCTTCTTTTAAGCAACTTTAGAAAAAGTGCCACTGTGCTGAGTTGAGTAAGCTTATTTCATAAGCTTGTATCTTGTTCATTAGAGAGGTTTAGCTTGTGTAATTTTTTGATTCTAGAAGCCCTTACTCGCTGGTTTGTTGTTTATATGCTTATATTTCCCTCTCATGCTTATTTGGACTGCTTATCATGCTCATGTTGTTTTCTCAAAATCACTCACTACACTGAGTTATCAGTGTAGTTGAGACTTTTTTTATAAGCTCCTAAAAAGCTCTCTGGTACTCTTAAGCTTGTGTATTTTGGCTTTTTGAGAAGCTATCATACCCATCTCAAAGTTCCAAAGCTTATTGTGCCTTTTCTAGCTTATTCCATGTAATGCTACTAGCTTTTTGTTTTGTCCATTTCTCAGTATACACTGAGAAAACAGTGAAATTGTGGCCTTTTCATAAGCTTGTCACAAGCTCATTAGTGGACTCCAATCTTTGAAATTTAGATTTTTGGAAAGCTTAGTTGGTATACTTGTTAGTTTTAGTGTTCATTTTCACTTCCAAGCTTATTGCATAAGTTTAAATTAGCCTCCAAAGTTGTCCAAAGCTTTGTTTGGTTATTCGGGTTGATTTGGATTGCTTATTTGGTTCATTTGGCTTATTTAGTGCTTATTTCTAGTAATTATCACTTGTTTTCATTCATCTTAGCATAGTTGCATATTTCTTTTCTCTCTGTTTCGGTTTAAAAGCTTAATAGAGCTTTTGATTTCAATTTAAGCCCAAAAGCTTAACTGTCAATCAAATAAGCTTTTGTTTTGCTTATTGTTAAGTTTTAAAATTTTTTGTTTTCATTAAAAGTTTGTATTATCAGTAATTAAATAGGTTTAAACAATAAAAGACACAAAAACATCAACTTTAAAAATAGTGATAGCGTTTATTTAATATAAATTAGCTTTTTAATTTTCTTTTCAGCTTATTATTAAGCACTTATCTGTTTTTATACTTTTCTTAAGTTTCTGTCATATTAAAGTATTTTTAGGAATTTTCTCAGATTTTTCCTTTGTCATCTAGTATTTTTAATAATTAATAATAGTTTAATTAATAATTAATTCATATTAAAGTATTAAATAGTAACATTAATTTTTATTAAGTAAAACCATGTTTTTATATTTTTTCTAGCTTTGTTAACTTAATTAGAACCTATAAAAATTAATCTTATAATTTTCCCTTTTTATTTTCTAATTTTAATCCTTTAATTAGTTTAATTAGATTTGAATTATTAATTAAGTTTTTAATTTATAAAACCTTTGCTAAAAAACAAAAATATTTGATTTTAATTTTTATAAATCTTTTAAGTTGTTCTAGATTTTTAGAAAATAAATTTGTAATTTTCTTAGTTATTTTTGTATTATAAATCCTTTTTAGATTAATTAAACTAAATTTTAAATAAGTTTAAAATAGATTTGATTAATTAATTAATATTAAATTAATATAATATTATTAAAATATTTTATTTTTAGATTTTAATTTTCTTTAAGTTTTAAAAGTTTTAAAATTTTCATTTTATACCCTTTAGTTTTGAACTTGTCATTTTAAGTCTCTCAGAGTTTTAAATTTACATTTTTATTTACTTGCAATACACATTTGTTTAATCTGATTGTTGTGCTTTATAGCTATGTATCAAATACAATTCCATACAATCAGTAGTGTAATTATCAACCAAAATCCTTACGGTATCATTATCCTTAGTGATCATTCTACTACGAGCGTTTTCACACACCATTCAACCTCAGGTGGGACTTAACGACGGGAATCCACTAAATTCCAAGGGAAATTGTATTGAGTCCATAATAGTTGACTTTTGTTGACTAAAACCTTTGGTCAATATTTCTTGACTGTTTTGGAAGCAATCACATACTTAGGCCAAGGCGAAACGTATACCATGTCGGAACCGAGTGTTGAGGGACAAAACACTCGCTATGGGCCCCTATATTGTATGATTTCATTTAGCATCTGAAGCGTAAATAGTATCGGTTGCATGAACTTAGAGCTAGCGTAATAGACTTTCATCCATATATCATTATATTCGTTGTAATGATTATATGACTTTGCTTATGGTCCAAACTTACTATTTTAACTGAAACCTATGAACTCACCGAACTTTTAGGTACGACCTTTTTACATATTTTCTCGAGTGTTTAAGTTATGTTCATGAAGGCAAGGCAAGAAGCGGGTAAATGGTCGTAGTAGTATTAAATAAGTGTTTTTACACAGAAACGATGTTTTACATTGGGACCACTAAAATTAATGGGATGTGACCATTTATCTAAACAATGTTGTAAGACAATGTTTTAAAGTATTTTATGGAATTAAACGGAGTATGTATTCCGTTCTTTATTACTTGTGTTATGATTCACCAATCCCGTAACGCTCCCAAATAACACGTATGCTTCCGCTAAACCAAATTTGGGGGTGTTACAGATACTGACCTGAATCTTTATCGCCTTGTAAGTGACCATATGATGCATGGCCCGTGTGGAGTTGATAATCCAAGTTGCCCCTGTATGACTAAAGGGAAATGCACGAAAAATTTTCCGAATAATTTTTCAGCTCGCACTATGACAGACTCTGATGGTTTCCCTGTTTACAAAAGGCCTGAGAATGGAATGTTTATTAAAAAGGCGGGTGGACCTACACAATGGTTTTGTTGTCGGTTATAATAAAGTTCTGTTAAAAACTTACCAGGCGCACATAAATGTGGAGTGGTGCAATCAGGCCGGTTCTATCAAATATTTGTTTAAATACATAAACAAAGGACCAGATCGTGTTGCTGCTACCGTTTGTGTTGACAACAATGAGAATCAAGAAAGCACCAACGCAGAAGTGAAGGATGAAATTAAAGAATATTATGATTGTAGGTATCTTTCAGCGTGTGAAGCTACTTGGAGAATTCTAGGTTACGAAGTTCACTACCGCTAATTCGCCTCATTGAGAGGTTGCAATTTCATTACTGGGGACAACAACATGTCGTGTATGACGCCGATGCCGATATTAATGATGTCCTAAACAAACCTTGATTTGTTTGTACCAAATTTTTGGCATGGATGGAATGTAATAAAATCGATGCTCTTGCGAACTTTGCGTCATGCTGAATTCCCAACTAAGTTCGTTTGGAAGCTTGACAATAAGATATGGCAATAGAGGCAGGGATTTCTTTGTAGGACGGATTCATTATGTTCCTCCTCTCGGGAGAAGCATACTATCGAGGGTTCTTCTTCAATAAGGTTAAAGGACCCACATCGGTGGGAAGATATTCGCCTATTAGTGATAGATTCTATGATTATCAAGGTAAAGATGACAAAATATATGATTCATATAGGGACACATGTTTTGCACTTTCGGATTGTTAGGCGATGACAAAGAGTACATCGAGGCAATTAAAGAAGGACATCGTATTGCTTTTGGCTGATTCGTTCGTCGTTTATTTGTGATGTTGCTTACGCCAAATAGTATTGTCGAACCATCATGTATGGAACGAGACATGGGAATATATGTCTGATGATATTGAACATCAGCAACGTATACTTTTTAATAATCCAGGCAACATTGTTTCCGCTCATTTAAACTTAAATTAACTATTTTAACTATTTTAAAAGTTAAATTAAACTATTCTGTTACTAGGGGTGAAAAGTGAAAACGAGTCGAGCCGAGCCCGAGCCTGCCAGAGCTCGAGCTCGGCTCGTTTATATATCGTGAAACTTTTCACAAGCTCGAGCTCGGCTCGTTAACACAAAGCTCGGCTCGTTAACACAAGGCTTGAGCTCGTTAACACGGTTATACATATAGAAAATACATATACGTATATATTTATAGGACTTGTTTAGGCTCGCAAGCCTAAACGAGCTTTTTGTATAGAGCTCAGGCTCGAGCTCGATTATTAAATGAGCTCCAACTTAGGCTCGAGCTCGGCTCGAGCGTTTAGGCTTCGGCTCTTCGAGCTTTTACCGATCCGATCTCGAGCTTTTCACGAGCGGCTCGGCTCGTTTCCACCCTTATCTGTTACTGTTGCAGATTTGGAGATCCGTGAACGTCATCGTAAAAATCTATGCCTGCAATATATAGACAATATTCTTCGTAAGAATGGAAGTAGCTTAAGTTCTATAAACGGAATGCCTTTACCAGATCTGGAGTTTCTGGAAAACCACACAAACTCTTTGATCCATGACGAAATTTGCTATGACACCGACTTACTAAAAATTTGAACATGAGGCTCTTTCAAAGTCTAACAGGGGAACAAAATTAGTATATCAACGAGTTATCTCACATTGAAAATAAAAAAGGCGTTGTTTTCTTCCTTACGGATATGGAAAGTGGAAAGACATATATATGGAAAACATTATCCATTTGCTATACGGTCTAAGCGAGATATTGTTTTGAATGTGGCATCGAGTGGTATTGCTTTTTTGCTTCTAACAGGTTTGTACCTATCTTGTCTAATGTAATAGTAAATTTTTATTGGTATGCAAAAATAAACTTTTAGGTTTTATTCTCAAAATGACCATATTTTTTTTCCTTCTCCACTTTTAACTGAAAAATTCAAATTCAGTGCATAATAGTTTGCTAGAGTTCTGCACAAACACAAAATGAAAGTGTCTTTTGGGTTGTATTCGTGATATCGTCGGTCCATTTGTGCACAATGAGTGCTATGTTTAGGGAAGGTGTTGGTCACATTTTGTTATCTAAAATTTGAATGCACCACCAGTATTCACATCAGTTTCTGTTTCTCAACATATACAAAATACTTCACTGCATATATTCTGATAACAGGGAGGTATCTTGAGATACGGTCTGAATTTAGTTTACCTTTTGGTATATTCAGTAAACTTTTAAACTCGGATCTGTCAAAAAATAATAAACAGAAAAATGTGATAATTTTATTATCTTAAGTATTCTTATATCTGATCTAATGCAATAATAAGTTTTTATTGATGTATCCAAAAATATATATTCATTGTCTAACGTACCTTCAATATTGCTTCTTTCCTTCTGGCAGGTGGTCGTACGGCTCATTCTCGATTTGGTATACCTATAAACCTAAACGAGGACTCCTTCTGTTCAATAACCCCTGGTACAGATCTTGCTGCTTTATTGATCAAGACAAGTTTAATAATATGGGACGAGGCCCCGATGATGCACAAACATTGTTTCGAAGCTTTAGATCGATCTTTAAGAGATGTTATAGGAACCACTGACCCAAATGCAAAAGATATGTCGTTTGGTGGTAAGGTTATTGTCGTTGGAGGAGATTTTAGGCAGATTTTGCCAGTTCTACCAGGTGGAACAAGGCAGGACATTGTACACACATCTCTTAATTCGTCTTATATA
>OU343216.1:161018925-161075452 GCA_910596185.1 Chrysanthemum makinoi
AAGAACCATAGAAACCAGCCCGTTTACTTTCAGATACGCAACCATAGAAACTTTAGTTCTAGGGCGCGTCGGTGAGAAATACCGCCCGTGCCCTATGTTAAAATGATCACCTTTTCCCGATCTATCTTTTGGTATATGGGGTGAAAAGTTCCGGTGGTGCGTGGCGAGAATATTGGTCGGACAAGACGCCGGAAAGTTTTTAGGTCGCCGGTTTTTAGAGAGAGAGAAGAGAGAGACTGAGTGTATTATTTGTGTGTGAGAGAATGAGATAGGAGACAAAACACACAATCATTAATATGAGTGTGTATTATTTGGATGGGCACGTGGGTAAAAACAGGGGGTAAAAACAGGGGGCGCACCCCGGTTTCCCATATACCATTTTTATTTTTTATTTTTTCAAAAGTAAATAAGTAAAGGTTTAATAAAAGTTGTAAATGTTTTTGTAAAAGTTGTAAATTTTAATAAAAGTTGTAAAATTTAATAAGTAAAGGTTTGTTGTAAAATTTTAATAAAAGTTGTAAATTTTTTTTGTAAAAGTTGTAAAATTTAATAAGTAAAGAGTATTAGTTGTATTAGTATTATTTTAAATAAAGTTGTTAAAAATGTTGTAAATTTTAATAAAGTTGTTAAATTTAAATAGAAGTTGTTGATAATTTTTGGAGAACACTAAGCGTTCCCTGGCTTGTTGTCCGAAATACTCAAGAGCCTGATGAGCCCTAATATCCTCAAGTGCCTCAAGGGCCCAAGAGCCCAATATTTTTCTTGTCAAGATGACGCATAAAAATTCCAAAGTGTTTTTACCAAAGCATCGTCGTTTGTCAAAAAATATGTTAAACAGGCTCAAAGGTATATATGATCCTGAATCTGTGTCAGCCCAACAACCTGCTGTTAAAGAAAGTAATCGTGGACGTTCGAGCGCAAAGGACAACAAATCCAAGTCTAAACCAAATATCCCGGATTTGAACGAAGAACCCCCTACAAAGCACCGCAAAAGCTACACAAAACCTAAAAAAGTCCCAGAATTAAATGAAGAATCTGCGAGACACAGTTCTTATGTGGGAGAGCCTTCTAACATCCCAGACTTAAACGAAGGACCTAGCGAGGGCGACTTAAGACACCACTTGTACGTTCGAGATAACTTTAGCGAATATTGTATGGCTGAAATTCCACCTCTTTTCCGACGCTGGATCCTAGGGATCTTTAACGTGGCAGGTGATGGAAATTGTGGCTATCGAGCTCTTGCCGTAGGTCTTGGTCATCAGGAAGAAATGTGGCCCAGAATTCGAGCTATTGCTAGGGAAGAGGTAGACAATAACGAGGAAGTTTACAGGAAAATGTGGGGTGATTATTTTACAGCTACACGTAAATCGATGATATGGTTTGAAGGTGCAGCACCCCGGCGTTACTGGATGACTATGCCAGAAACTGGCGTGGCTATTGCTATAGCTCTTAACCGTCCTATTGTATGTATATCCAATTCACAATCTGTTATGTGTCTTCCGCTGAGAGGTGGTCCTAATTCAGCACAAATATTGTCCCCCGTTGTGATTCTTCGTGTGGGGGACGACCAATGTGCTCACTTCGTTCTTGCGATTCTTGATGAAAACTCACCACTCCCGTATAATCACCCACAATGGAGATATTTTAGAAATTCCGTGGCCGCGACATGGGAACATATGTTTACTCAATGACAGAGGATGTTTAGACAGACGTAGAAAACGATTATTGATTTATATTGTAAATGACAAAACATGTATAGACGATTACTGATTTATATTGTAAATGACAAAACATGTATAGACGATTACTGATTTATATTGTAAATGACAAAACATGTATAGACGATTACTGATTTATAGTAAACGACTCGTCATCTTTTGGCCAGATGCAACAAGAAAATCCTTTCTTGTGTCGTTGTCGGCGTGGATTTATAATTGAAAGAACATCCCAACAGCCCAAAACTTGTGGTCTGAAGTATTATGCATGTCCTTTGTCAAAGGTAAATAATTAAATGTTTGCTTATTTGCGTAAATATATCAATAACTTGTTTGTTTAGAATACATTTCTTATAATTGTTTCGTCATGTAATGCCGGGGACTAAAGACTATAGGTGTCGATACTTCATGTGGAAGGAAATATTTCAACAAACGTACTTTGGTGAAGCCTCTTCTTCAACGCAGTGCTCAAACTGCGAAACTCAAGATAAAACGATCAACATGCTATTGGCTCAAAACAATTTGTTGAAGGCAAGAATAAAGACGTTGGAGGCATTACTGGAATTGGCAAGAAATCCAGTTGATCACGCATGTCAGTCGAGTGGAATACTCTATGAGCTTATAGATGACATTAATAATCTTCATGTGGAGTAGATTTCGTTGTAATATTAGTAACATTTGTTGATGTACTTGTTTAATATTTTAGTGTCTAATGTTTTATTGTTATTGTTTAATTAAATAGAAACAAATACACAATTAACAAAAAAATAACGTAAAATAAATACCATATAAAAACACTACATAATTAAATACACTATACATATAAAAACATTACACAAATAAATACACTATGCATATACCCTAAACATTACACAATTAAATAAAAAAAACAATACATAAAAAAAAAAAAAAAAAAAAAAAAAATCCAATCATTGGCCCAATGATTGGGACCAATGATTGATCTATTGGGGTGCATGGGAAAGAATGGCTATGTTGGTTTAAACACCACAAAATTAGTGTCCGCACACCATCGTCATTCTATCACCATTTTAGTAATTTTCGTGTGGGGCACTGATAACAAAACTTTATTTATAAATCCTAAAAACCCAAAATAACTGAGTAATAGTAATAAAATAAAAATATAAACAGGTGATTATCCTTATCATCTTTTATGTCCTTCTTTCTTTACCTCACCATATCTCTTATACAGTACCTCACTACCTCTCAAACTAGTATCACCAAATCTTTTTCCATCTCTCTCAGATATCAATGCAACCAACCAAGTCTAATAGGTTATGACATTCCTAACAAAGGCGGCGATTCAGTTAGTGGGGTCTTGTTCGGGGTTAAGTGGCAAAGCCGGTTGTGGTGTTCAAAGACTATGCTAATGTCCATAACTCCAGATCTAGTGAAACGCCGGTTTACTTGCAATTAACCCGTATTAGAAGAAAAGGAAACATAGAATTTTACTCAAGACATGTTATTTTGTTTTTCTGAACAAATGATTAGAACAGAGATATGTGAATTCGGAGTTTGTTTGATGGTCTCTTTTTAGTTTTATGTAGATTGTGACATTCACATGACAGTAAACATATTTGTTTGATGGAAGTGATTCGGAGTTTTCCTGATTTTTTGGTATTTTCCGGTTGTGTGTTTTAATTTTTTTAAAAGAGAGAGAGGGAGAGTCTCAGATTTACGATGAAGAAAAAATTTGTTGAGAGTGTGTAAATTAGTAACTGTGTGAGAGAGAGAGCTCATGTATGAAAAAACAAATGTTGTGTCAGTGGTGTGTATATCATACCACCCGGAAAGAATACATGGGGTGCAAGATTAGATTGTCCCAACCAATATTATACACTGTCAAACATGTATAGGGGTGTGCACGGTCGGAAAACCGGACCGGACCGAAAACCGAGTTCGGCGAAAAGCCAAGACCGAGACCGGACCGAATGTGGTCAGTCCGTGTCGGTCCGGTCGGTCCTTCGGTCGGTCCGGTCCAACAAGGCCAAATTCGTCGGTTTTGGTCCGGACCGGACCGGACCGAGGACCAATTTGCCAAAAAGCCGAGACCGCGGACCGGACCGAATGTGGTCGGTCCGGTCTCGGTCCGGTCGGTCCTTCGGTCGGTCCGGTCCGGCCGGTCCGTTTGCTCACCCTTAAACATGTATACATTCGTTTGACTATTCAACAAAATCATGCATATTAAATCATCATTATTAAATCGATTTTATCACATGTATGATACACTGGCGATCATGCATACATGCGCATGATGGATTAAATCATTCAATGGAGTTGCTTTTCATGTCTGTGACTGATATGTGCTTAAACACATACCTTTTCTTTATCAATATAGACCCAAAACAACCAAGGAAAAGCCGTTTATTGCTGATATTTGTGGTTTTCTTGAGTTTGTGCTTGTGCAGGTACGGATATGCAAAACACGCAAAAGGATCCAAATCAGAAATAAATCCGAGCACGAGAGATCAAGAGAGTTTTAGCTGAGCTGGAAGGTCATGCTTGTGCATTTGGAAAGATTTTATTCCCAGAAGATGATTTTTGAAGTTTCAAAGAAAGTTTGAAGAAAAGTCAAGTTCAGTCCCTCGCACTTTCAAGATTTGGCAAAATTGATCCCTGAAGTTTCAGAAATTACAGAAGTCACCCTTGGATTATTTGAGATTTACAAGATTAGTCCTTAATGAGCATTGTCAGAATTTCACTTTTGGTCCCTTAAAAATTCGAATTGTACAAGTTTGGTCCCTTAAAGCTATCTTGGGTTTATTCTAAATCCATAACACTACTAAACCTTTCTCGGCCCAAAGTATTACCCGGTTCAAAAGCCCAAACCAAATCTCTATACCCGGCTGGTTAGTTAGACCCGAAACCACCCCAAACCCGGACTTATTACCCAAGTCAACACCCAATCCCATGGTCAAATATCTGAAATAATATAAACAAACAAGCGCGCCAAGATTTTCCCCTTTTTACCCAGGCTTAGAACCCTAAATTACCCCATGTCAAATTGAGCCAAATTAACCACAATTAAGGGTACGTTGGTACTTTTCCCTGACACCCCACTGACAAAGGGAATGACACATCACCAATCCGTGTGCTAGAGGCTACTTGTCACTCTCTTATTGGCCGAAGCATGTCATCAGATTTGATCCTAAGGTTGTGATGAGAGGGGAAACGGTTATTATGATCCAAGGGTGATAACAAGCTGCAAAGAAGCACAAAGAGAAGAATTTCGAGAAGCTTCCAAGACCCTTAGCTCGACTATATATAGACCTTTCATTCATTCACAATGTATCTTAATTTTCCTGTATTTTTCATCTCTCTAGAATTATTTGTAGTGGTTATTTACATATTTCAATGATTTAAATAGTTTGTAATTCATATTTTGTACTAATCTTCCTTATTAATAGAATTTGAATTTCACTTGCAATTGTTATTGATTAAGTTTTTATGTTATAAATCTGATTATTATCTTATTCTAGTGCTTATTCAGTATTTTAAACACATGTTTTAGCTTTACTTTTCAAAATCTCAAAAATACAAAAAAATCACACAAAATCCTTTGAAAAATCAAAAATCACTTTAGATCTTTGTTTTGGATTAATCCACCATTGATCTATTGTTTCATAGGTTCATTTAAGCTTTTAAGTAGCTTATTGTGAGCTTATATTAGTTTTAATCTCAAATTCACCAAAATCTCAAGTTGAGTCAGATGCTACAGTGCTGACATGATGTGTTTATGCTGAATTTGGATCTGGATCTGGTTTGGATTGGTGCAGTAGCTGGATTGGGTTCATGTTGAGCTGGAATTGTTTAGGTTAGGGGTATAAGTAGGATAGAGTTCTTGTTTCTTCACTTGGCAAGCCATAGTGGCTAAGGCAAATTGTAAGTCATCATATCTGTCATTGCTCACTTATCTGTGATTGATTCTGTTCACTAGTCATATTTGATACTGTTTGATCTGAGAATGATACTTGTTTAGTGTTATCTAGTCTTATCTGCTTGTTAGTTCTTAAATTAGTAGCTTTAGTAGTGTTTGGCATAGCTGAATAATCTGTGCTAGAGAGTAGCTAAGCTGTTAGTAGTTGTTGATTCAAGCTTGAGTAGTTATTGGATAGTCAATTGAGGTCTTGTTATAGCAGTTCTAGTCATAAAAGTCAGAATCACTTTTAAACTGATCTAGCTTCTTAATCTGTCATAATCAGTTGGTGATATTAGTTGCAAATTGATTTGAAATTGTTAGAGCTAGCTTTTAGTGATCATAGTTAGTCTTATAACACCAATATCAGTTCATTAGATTGGATTAAAACTGAGTTTGGTCAAAGTTTGATTATGTTCTTAAAAAGTCAAATCTGTCAAAACCTTTCAAAAACAGTTTTGCACAAACTTGTGAATCAAATCATTGCTTCATTTCTAAGATTCAGTGTTTGAAACTTTGGAAATTAAATTTTCAACTGGTCTTAATCTGATAATCACTTTTTGCTTCAACTGGTTCTGTCACTTTGAGCTTCTAATAAGCCATTCAAATCAGTACTTCTGCCCTGTTCACACTTAATTGTGAATCAGGCTTACTTTGCATCTTTGGTTTTGGAGTCAAATCAGAGTTAGGGTCCGGAATTTTGGTTATTTGTAGCTAGCCAGGTGGTGTGTAGGACTGCACTGATTGATTTTGGGTTAGCTTATTCTATAAGCCGGGTGCATAAGCCCCAACAGTAGAGGTGTTTCATTGAATTGGTGGAATAAGCAGTTGGCTTATTTCACTGATTTGAGCTTTAGGCTTGTTAGGAGTAGTTAGAAACAGTTGATATTAGTTCATTTTAGGATAAGTTAGCTTTGTTCACTGTTTGATTGGCTTAGTAGATCATTAGCTTATTTTAGTAGCTTAATTGAGTGGCAGTTACACTATAGCTTCCATATTTCATACATAAGCTGCTTGTTTGTCATTTTTCATAGATTCTAAATATCATTTTAGAATTTTCCTGTAGATTTCATAATTTTTGGTCTTTATTTACTATTTTTCTCAATTTAAAGTAGATTTTAATCAATTTTTAATAGGTTTTATTGCAATTAATTGAGAAAAGCTCCAAAAATAATTTTTCAATTTTCTCAGTTTTAGAAAAATATAAAAAGTATAAAAAGATTTTTCCATATTTTTCCCCCTTTATTTGATATTTTTCACAATTTTAAATAGTTAAAATTAGTTTTAATTTTATTAAATCAAGAAAAATCCAAAAAAATTAGTTTTAATTCTAAAATAGTTTTCTTATTACATTTTTAGAGTAAAAGTAAATTTAGGCATTTTTAGGATATCGTTTAGACATAGTTGCATTTTTAGTCGCGTTTGTTAATTACGTTTTATTTTAGATTACGTTTAGGATTTCCCGTAGGATAGATTTCCTTAATTACTTTCCCATTCCCGTAGTTAATAAAATCAAAATCTATAATCCAAATCATCAAGCATAAAATCCAAACCAAGAACGACGTTGGCAATTCACGCCTCGTTGGGAAAACGATTCGGTTTGACTAATCCGTACACACGATCACACACAGGATTTGATTTATTATTCTTTTTTCCTAAGAGAATTTGAATCTATCTTCGTGAGTATTTTTGATATTGATATTAAGGATTTATCCCCACACATAACCCTTGAGCCTATATCAGTGACTCTGTGTCGATTGTCTATCACCCTTCGAATGAGACAAAAGGGTGTCTTTATAAATCATTAAAACTTGTTCAACAAGTCTTTGATAGCACCTCCTTAAGTTTCAAAACTCAACACTCAACCTCCTTTTTTTTTCTTAGTTCAACCATATAAATATTTCATGAATTAATTAAATCTCATACGCAACGCGTGCAATCCCATAGGTCTCGAGTTCGATCCTAACTCACGACTACTAATTTATATCCATAAAACTAACATAACCTAGAATTGTTGGTTGGGAAAATTTTGCCAAAAAATAGCAAATGAGCATGTGAAAGTTGAAGTCTGAGAGATATTTAGTAGAGTGGAGCGGGTGAAATGAGAAAGTGGATAGTTTTGTTTAAATGACAAGTGGTGGAGATCACCTTTTCAAAGCTCAAAACAATAGCTAACTATTTTGGGCTGATGTGTCATTTTGTGAAGCCTACACAGTCATTTGAAGGCTTTGGTTTATAATATAGGTAGATGTTTTGTAATACTTGAATTTCTAAAATTCACAAAAAGACCAAAATACCCTTATGATCAAAAGTAAGAATAATTAAATAAACAGAATACCAAATGAGCTATGTAAATTCAGAAAACTTATAAGAAATATTACGTATGATCCAAATAAATATTGAATGACTTTGTAAAGTTAATTTTATAGATTATAATTTTCTAAAATCATTTATGTATTTTATATAATTAGCCGTGTATAATTAATAGTTTTATAAAAGAATTTAATTAGTAAAAGCCCAATATAAATTTATATTATTAAGAGACCATTTATTTTAAGTCCAATACATTATAAAGCCCACAAGAAAATTGGAAAAGTATATATATACATATATTCGGTTCACATTTATCCCTAAATACCGATTTATACCAAACCGACTTCCAAAACCCTTCACAAATCGATTTCCAGTTTCCAGAGCTTGAGACCAATTTTCTTGGACAAGTTTGAAGGTAAAGAAGGTGGGAAAAATAGTGATCGAGTTCCAAAGCTGCTGGTTTAAGCGTGGTGAGTTTTTGAGTGAATTAGGGTTTCATTAGTGAGGTTTTGTGCTTCTTTTGTTCTAACGATCCAAGCTCATTAAGGGTAAGTTCCTAATGTTGATTTCAGTCCTATAAGTCATATATAACACGTAAAAATTAGCCATGCATGATTTATAAGTCGTATGAAATTATTGGAATCTAAAACCCTAGAAATCGATAAAAATAATCTAATGGGTGTATAATATTTTTAGAGATCATGAATTGATTTTTCCAGAAGCTATTACATGTTATAAGACCTGAATAAAATACATAATTATGAATTCGAAGCTTGTATGAATTGTTTTGAGTTTTATGGTTCGTTAAACATGGAAAAAAGGAAAGAATTAAAAAGGGACGATTAGGGTTTTGCATAAACTAGGGTTTTCTTGTAATCATTAAAGGTAATTAATGAAGTAGTAATGATGAGCTAATGATTGGTTAAACCTAGGTTTAGGGCTTGTACTTGAATTATGTCTTTTCGGTCCTAAATAAAAGTTTTGGGTTGGTTTTGTAAATTATGAAACTTAAGGGTTATTTTTGGGAAGAGTAAAATAATGGTAATAAACGTATAAAAATAAGTGTGGGGGTTAAACATGTAATTTTGGATATTTAAAGGGCCATTCGAATTTTATTTAATTTATTAGGGTACGTTTTGTAAATTCTAAAACCTTTGGGTTAAAAGTGTAAAATCTGATAAAGTAAGGTGAGATTGTGAACTTAAAGATGTCAAGGGTGTAATTTGTAATTCTGAGTAATTATGGGTTCAACAAGTGTAAATTGATTTTGTAGAGAACGCATTAGTTACGTTAATTTCAGTTTGTTATCATTTACGTTCTAGGTTAAATTGGGAAATCATTAAAAGAAGTAATATGTGAATTTAATGCGTATTTAGTAATATTTAAAGAGTATGGGAAACCCTAGAACCTAAATTGGAAGTTGGTGAATTAATGAGGAATACCCTAAAATGTTGAGATTTCGTCTGTCACTAAAATGAGAATATTCTGACAACTCTAAAAGTATTAATGCGATAAATCCGTTATAATATTAATGATGCTAAAATATTAAATAAATCATAATCCGTGTAGATTCGTTGGAGGAGACGCGACGTTACATCTTCATATTCGTTCATTCGTTACTTTTCTCTCAATTGCTTTAAGGTACGGATATTCTGTCTTACTTTAAGACACTTATGTTATCGTACGATATTCCGACCTTTTCAGAAAGGTTCCTTATGATGTTCTTTTCGTTAGCTTTCCTACTTTTCTTATTAGGTTTCCATGCCATTGCTATGAACCATTTCTTGTTTGTTTGACCTGTTGTTTATCTGAACTTATGTTTTATTGAACCATGCATTATCTGATTTGAACTTTATGTTAGGAAGACTTTGATGTGCATATTTGTTGAACCTTGTTATATTTGAATATGAACCTTATGATATGAGTTATCTGATATGATATCTGTTGAACTTTGTGTTTGATTATGATCTGTGTCATTTATGACAATTTGTTTAACCTAAGTTAGTTTGACACCCGAGCCAAATTATTAACTAGTCATGGGGGTTCCATGTCCGTGTCAGTGATGCACCATTGACATGACTCTAGGGCAGTAAGAGGAAGTTCGCCACGCCCCTTATCTGTTATTTGTTATGAGCTCAGTTGGTATTATATTACCTATATATGTCTGTGGGCGATGGATGCATCCTAGATCTGACCATTATCCGGATATGATTTGTTCTGGGTGAATGATGTCGTGTGCAATACGCGTCTTCACAACTTCTGGGAGCTAGCTACTCCAAATTATTTTCTCGAGATTATTTCAGATATGTATGATGTTTCTGATATGATATGTTCTGGGCTCGTGGTAGTTAACTAAATCTTTATCTGTTATTTCTATGATAAGTATTCTGATATGATTTGGTATGTTCAATGTTTATGATTATGTGCAAGGCTTATTATATGCTATTATATGTGCTTATGCTTTTGTATGTTTATGTGACTACCGGGCTATGCTAAGATATGATTAATATGTTTAAATATGATTCGCATGTCATCCGATATTATGTTAGTTTATCGCTATATGGATTCATTAATCTGTGAGGTGAATGTGCTAGTATGAAAGTGAGTATTCTATAAGTTTAGTATGTATAATTTGATCCTTAATTTGGGAACTTTGCTTATATGTTAGTGTTTTATTGCCTATGTGACCTGCCATGTTTGAACTCTGCTGATGTTAGGATTTGATCTTAGAACTGGGTTAGTTTATGATAGTTGTTTTGATAATTGCTAATGATTATGCTATGTTGTGATGGGTCTATTTAATTATAGTTTGTCTAATATGTTCTAATTGTTTTTAATTTTTATTAAATCAAGAAAAATCCAAAAAAATTAGTTTTAATTCTAAAATAGTTTTCTTATTACATTTTTAGAGTAAAAGTAAATTTAGGCATTTTTAGGATATCGTTTAGACGTAGTTGCATTTTTAGTCGCGTTTGTTAATTACGTTTTATTTTAGATTACGTTTAGGATTTCCCGTAGGATAGATTTCCTTAATTACTTTCCCATTCCCGTAGTTAATAAAATCAAAATCTATAATCCAAATCATCAAGCATAAAATCCAAACCAAGAACGACGCTTGGCAATTCACGCGCTCGTTGGGAAAACGATTCGGGTTGACTAACCGTACACACGATCACACACGGGATTTGATTTATTATTATTTTTCCTAAGAGAATTTGAATCTATCTTCGTGAGTATTTTTGATATTGATATTAAGGATTTATCCCCACACATAACCCTTGAGCCTATATCAAATTTTACCGCTGCCGGGAGGTTGTGTCACGACAATATCGTTTGAAGTTTGTCGATTAGTGACTTGAGATCCTTCATTCGTGAAGTTACTATTTTCTATAAAAATAAAAAAGTAAAAAATATTTTCCTTTTTCTTTTATATATATATATCAGATTAAAAATACAAAAAGATTTTCTCTTTGTTTTTGATAATAAATAGAAGATACCAATTATATAACATTCTCAACGGAGGTGTTATCATTATAAGTTCCCTAACAAAAGATCAAAAACTTGCCTATGTGTCGCTTGTGGATTTATTTACTTCTATCGGATAAACAAACCGTGGGTGGGTATAAGGACGGTCCGACATTAAATTGCGACTGAAAAGAAGCGGGTTTTTAATAAGCTTTGCGCTGACCTAAAAAAGCTTCTCCGCTCGCTTGTGCGTTTGTCTTGTAGAGGTGATTTACTCACTTGGGATTATTGGTAAAGTTCACTGTGTTTTCGAATAACGGTTTCTTTTAATTGCCCTGGTTTTTGAAAGTGCATGCGCACTGCTCTAATAACTACGGAGAGAACCTTGCAACCGCTACAATTCCGAGAAGGCGTAATAGACGTGCTCCATTAGTCGAACCCGAGATTCGAACTAATCAAGCCCCGCCCATCATCAAAATGGCGGAGGACAACCGATCTATGCTAGAGCAACTCCAAGCACCCACCGAGGGTTATGGAGAAGCCATCGCCGCCCGCAATCGCTTGCCGATAACTTCGATCTTAAACACGGATTGATAAATTTGGTTTCGTCAAGCCAATTTTACGGATTCGAGAGAAACGATCCTCACTCTCATATCCGCGGTTTAACAAGCTCACGCCTACCATCAAGTAACCGTAACGCTCCGGAAGAGGCCATCAAGCTACTACTCTTCCCATTTTCACTGAGGGGCCCGGATTTGGCTCAAAAACTACCCCTCGTCGATAACCACGTGGGAGAATTTAGTATCAAAATTCGTGAACGAATTCTTCCCACCGTCTAAAACCACAAGCTTAAAAAATGAGATAACAAAATTCACACAAAGATTTGATGAATCATTTAGTGAGGCATGGGACCGATTCAAAGATTTGCTTAGGCAATGTCCCCATCATGGTTTTTCTCGAGTTGCACCAACTTGATACGCTTTATAATGGTTTGAATGAGAACGATCAAGACTCTCTCAATGCCGCCGCGGGTGGTAATTTGTTGACTCGATCAACGAGAGATGCCTTGTTGATTATTGAGAACAAATCCAAAGTTCAGACTTCACGTAGCAAATCGTTGCTGCCCGAGTGAATGATTCACCATCATCCTCGCCTAACGGAAATACGCCTAGCACCGATGCTAAGAATGATAAGCTTGCGGATTTGATCCATGCTTTGGTTAAGAGTAATTCTTCTCACCCGCCAAGTCAAAGCGTAGAAACGACTTGTACTACTTGTGGTGGCCAGCATGCCTACTACAATTGTACCGCCACCGATGGCAATCCGCTCCAATCTAATGCCAGTAACCGGAGGTGCCCAATACCGCCCTCAAGTTGAAACGAACCCTCGTGTTAGTAATCAAATGGGACCTCCGGATTTTCTCCATCAAACAATCAGAATCGTTTCAATCAGAATCAAGTTCGTGGACCGAATGTTCAAAACCAATTCAAAGCTCCACCAAATCAACACCCAAATCAAGGAGCTCACTACAATCATGTATATCACAACCCAAGCTTTCAAGCTTCACCTTTGCCTCCAAATGACTTCACAACTTATGTTCAGAATACCAATTCTACCATCCACACTATGCAAAATCAGATTACGAGTTTGAGGAACGAGTTTCAAACTTCGTTAACTAGACAGAGCAATGAGTTTAGGAATGAGATTCGACTACAGAACAACAAATTGGAAACTTCACGAATAAACTCAAGACATGTTGAATGCCGTGTTGTGTAAGGTCACCAACCCTCATCTTCGAGTTCTCTTCCAAGTGATACTATTCCCAACCCGAAGGGTGAGTTGAAAGCCATAACCACACGGAGTGGTAAGGCTATTGATGGACCCTCATCTCCTACTCCACTGACAAGGGAGGAGGAAAAAGATACCGAGGTTGTTGAAGAAAATGTGCAACCCGCACTGTACCACCTCCGTCGATTCAGACTCGACTTCCGAACCCGATGTTCAAGACTACTCTTAAATCTTCACTTCCTTATCCTTCAAGACTTCATAATCAAAAGCTCCGTGACAAAACCGAAAACCAAATGGAGAAATTTGTCAAATCGCTTCAATCCTTGAATTTTAACATCAGTTTCACCGATGCTTTACTCCTCATGCCAAAGTTTGCCGCTATGATCAAAAATTTAGTGAGTAACAAAGAAAAGTCGGGCTAAAATAGCAAAAACACCATTGAATGAGAATTGCTCGACGGTGCTCCTCAAGAAACTTCCCGAAAAGTTAGGAGACCCCGGCAAATTTCTTATCCCTTGTGAGTTTCCGAGAATAGTGAAATGCTCCGCCTTGGCCGATCTTGGTGCGAGTATTAACTTAATGCCTCTTTCGATTTACAACAAACTATTCTCTCCGAACTCACACCTACTAAGATGACTCTTGAACTCGCGGACCGTTCAACCTCTATTCCGAGAGGAATTGCCGAAGACGTCTATGTGAAAGTAGGACCACTCGATTTTCCCGCCCGACTTCGTTGTCGTTGACTTTGATGCTGACCCCCGAGTACCTCTTATTCTCGAGGCCTTTTCTAAGAACGGGTCGTGCGATGATTGATGTTTATGAAGGAGAAATCACCTTACGAGCTAACAAGGAAACCGTCTCGTTTAATATCAACCAACCTTCGAGATACTCCTCCAACTACGATGATGCTTCTATTAATCGAATCGACATTCTCGATATTGCTACGGAGGAGTATGCTCAAGAAGTTCTTGATTTTATGGGTGGAAATCCCACCATTCCTTCTGAAAATGTTGAACCATCTTCTGAGCCTATAATTGCCGACTCTTTCCCCTCTCTTACTCCATTCGAGGGAGGTGATTTCATTTTGGAAGAGATCGATGAGTTTCTTGCTGATGATGAATCGATTCCACCGGAAATTGATGATGGTGTTTATGATTCGGAGGGAGATATCCGTTATCTTGAACAATTGTTGAACGAAGATCCATTACCGTCACTCCCTCCGAAAGAAATTACGATAGAAGAGATTAAAGAAGTACAAACGTCTGATGAAAAACCTTTGGAGCCCGAGCTCAAGGATTTACCTCCTCATCTTGAATACGCTTTTCTTGAAAAACCGAACAAATTTCCCGTCATCATTGCTAAAAACTTGAAAGATGAGGAGAAGACCGCACTTTTGGATGTCCTACGTAAACACAAAAATGCAATTGCTTGGCAAATTTCTGACATCAAAGGAATCAATCCTCGTTTCTGTACCCACAAAATTCTGATGGAGGATGATTGTAAACCCGTGATTCAACAACAACGTAGGGTTAACCCAAAGATTCATGATGTTATCAAAAAGGAAGTTCTAAAACTCCTCGACGCCGGAATCATTTATCCCATCTCCGATAGCTCATGGGTTAGCCCCTGTCATTGTGTTCCCAAGAAAGGTGGAATGACCGTCATTGCCAATGAAGATAACGAATTGATTTCCACACGCCACCGGATGGAGAGTGTGTATCGACTACCGGAAGTTGAATGATGCTACAAGGAAGGATCATTTCCGCTACCTTTATGGATCGATGCTCGAACGCTTAGCGGGAAATGAGTTCTATTGCTTTCTCGATGGTTTCTCCGGTTATTTTCAAATCCCGATCGATCCAAAGGATCAAGAGAAAACGACTTTCACGTGCCCTTATGGAACGTTTGCTTACCGACGAATGCCATTTGGTTTATGCAATGCCCCTGAACGCTTCAAAGGTGCATGATGGCTATACTTCATGACATGATCGAAAAGTCTATGGAAGTTTTCATGGACGATTTCTCGGTTTATGGAGATTCTTTCACTTCTTGCCTCTCTCATCTAGACCACATGCTCAAAAGGTGTGAAGACACCAACTTGGTCTTGAATTGGGAGAAGTGCCATTTCATGGTTCGAGAGGGCATTGTCCTCGGCCATAAGATTTCAAATCTGGGATTGAGGTCGACCGAGGTAAAGTCGACGTTATAGCTAAACTCCCTCATCCCACTACCGCACAAAGGTATTCGGAGATTTTTGGGTCATGCCGGTTTCTATCGCCGTTTCATCCAAGATTTCTCTAAGATAGCCCGCCCTCTCACCCATCTCCTTGAAAAGGATGCTCCGCTTATCTTCACTAACTAATGCATTGAGGCATTTAACTTTCTTAAGAAGAAACTAATCGAGGCCCCGATTTTAGTTGCCCCCGACTGGGATTTGCCCTTTGAACTAATGTGTGATGCTAGTGATTACGCAATAGGGGCAGTCTTGGGGCAACGAAAGTCGAAACATTTTCAGCCCATACACTATGCGAGTAAGACATTGTCTGAGGCCCAACACAATTACACGACTACTGAAAAGGAATTGTTGGCCGTTGTCTATGCTTTTGAAAAATTTCGACCCTACCTTGTCTTGACAAAGACCATAGTGTATACCGACCATTCTCGCCTTTAAAGTATCTTTTGGCAATACAAGATGCTAAGCCACGATTACTTCGGTGGGTTCTCCTCCTTCAAGAGTTTGATGTTACTATTCTTGACAAAAAGGAGCAGAGAACCTTGTCACGATCATTTGTCTAGACTTGAAAATCCCCATCAAAGTGTGCTCGAGAAAAAGGAGATCACGGAAACATTTCCTCTTGAGACACTTGGGATGATTGCTAAGAAAGACCCAACCACCCCATGGTTTGCCGACTTTGCAAATTACCATGCGGGCAATTTCATTGTGAAAGGGATGTCGTCCCAACAAAAGAAAAAGTTTTTCAAAGATGTTAAGCATTATTTCTGGGACGACCCCTACTTGTTTAAGATTTGTGCGGATCAAGTAATCCGGCGGTGTGTTCATGGCCAAGAGGCTATTGATATTCTCAATGCTTGCCATAACGGACCCCCTGGTGGCCATCATGGTGCAAGTTACACCGCCAAGAAGATTTTTGATTCCGGTTTCTATTGGCCTACCATATATCGAGATGCCCATGATTTAGTCAAATCTTGTGATTCTTGCCAACGCCAAGGAAAATTTCACGAAGGATGAAATGCCACAACATGCTATTCAAGTCTGTGAGATTTTTGACGTATGGGGCATCGATTTTATGGGACCATTTCCGTCATCTAGAGGAAATAAGTATATCCTCGTGGCAAATCGACTACTTGTCCAAACGGGTTGAAGCGAAGGCGCTCCCCACCAACGATGCCCGAGTGGTTGTTAAGTTTCTGAAAAATTTGTTTTCCCGATTCGGAGCACCTCGTGCTATCATCAGTGATCGCGGTACCCATTTTGTAATGAACAATTTGCTAAAGTTATGGCTAAATATGGAGTTACCCATCGCCTTTCTACCGCGTATCACCCGCAAACGAGCGGACAAGTTGAGGTCTCGAATCGTGGTTTAAAGAGGATTTTAGAAAGAACTGCGGGAGAGAATCGAGCTTCATGGGCCGATAAGTTAGATGATGCATTATGGGCTTTCCGCATCGCTTACAAGACACCCATCGGGTGCACCCCATTCAAGTTGGTGTATGGAAAAGCTTGTCACTTGCCCATCGAGCTCGAACATAAGGCATTCGGGGCCTTGAAACATGCTAATTTCGATCTTAAGACCGCAGGTGATCACCGAAAAGTTCAATTGAATGAATTAAACGAGCTTAGGGATCAGGCCTACGAGAATTCTTTGATTTTCAAAGAGAAGACTAAGAGGATTCATGATGCTAAAATCAAAACCGCGTTTTCAACGTTGGTGATCAAGTTCTCCTCTTCAACTCTCGATTGAAGATTTTCTCGGGCAAACTCAAAACCCGTTGGTCAGGACCATTCACCATCACTCAAGTTTTCCCATATGGAACGGTGGAGCTATCTCAGCCCGATGGCCCTAATTTCAAGGTGAATGGTCATCGTGTGAAACATTATTTCGGAGGGGACATTCCATCCATGGTTGTCCCGGATCTCCAAACTTTCCCTAAGGACAACTGAATTCGGGGATCGAGTCAGCTAGCGACTTCGGTGATCAAAAACAGTAGCGCTTCGTGGGAGGCACCCCATGCTTATCCATCTATCTTCTTTCTATTTTCTAATAAGTGACGCGAAGGGTCTGCCTCTTCGATTTCTCGTGTTTGGTTGTTTGTGATGTTGTGTTAGGATGTTCCCGATATGAAGACTCTCGTGCTCGAAGTTTGTCATTTCTCCACTCGAGTTTCATGATCGATGCTGATGGAAATCCGATATCCTAATCTTATCGACTAACGCTTATCTTCTAGCATACTTAATAAACGGCTTTTAGATTTTCGTGATACCCTTGCTTTAAACATTGAGGACAATGTTCCGTTCTAGTCTGGGGTAGGGTAATCTTCGATTTGATTTGACCGCACTTGCTTATTTCTGTGGTGTTTCTCTCGTAACCCCGTTTTCCTTAGAAAATGAAAAATTGTGCAAAAATGAGAAAATTTTAAAATTTTTGTAAGCTTTTGTTAAGTCTTTTTGATTGAAAAGTTTTGCTAGTCTCTTAGATAGAAGCTATAAAATGCGAATTCTAGCTCACAAAGCCAAGATTTTGCAAGTTTCCCTAATTGATTTTAAACATGCATAACTTTATTTCATTAGACGAAACATTTGCTAAGTTAATATATGTTTTGACACCTTGATTGACTTTCCGTTGGTGAGAGTAGGAATAGAATTCTGACTTGACCGGGCGTGTTGAGCCCTAGCTTGTTCCCTTAACCATAGATAATCTAAAAATTATCGGCTAAGCATCTCCGGATCTCATTATTTGGGATTTTAAATTTGCAGAGATCGAGAAATGATAGAGTTACTTATGAGTTTAGATGCTAAACGTGGAGTAGTTGGTTCTCTTTAGAGCCCATCGAAGGTACTTATGGCTTTTTGTTCCCACAAAATTGTTTCACCCCATATCTGTATAAATAATTAGAGATGTCGAGTTTTTGGCGATAGTTAGTTCTTTATCTTCTTAAAAGAATCTTTGTTTTAAAAATTGGGTACACATCAAGGATCCGTAATAAATAAATGAGTAATCAGTAATAAGTGATATGTGATAATGTAATAAGTAAAGTTGTGATCTGCGGTGTCGAGATCGGACCCTTGGATCTTTAGCCGGGATTGAGTGAGGTCTTAGCCTAGCCAGCCGGGATCCTCATTTCATGAAGCCTATAGTCTTGGAATTACCCCGTGAAGCTCTGTGGTTCACAGCTCATATAAATAAAAGTAAAAGTATAAGTGCAATGTAAAAAAAAAAAAAAAAAAAAAAAAAAAAAAAAATGTTGAAAAATGAAAAAAAAAAAAAAAGAATAAAAATTCCTTGATGTGGACCTCATTTTTACGACAATGGTTCTCGAGAGAAGGCGGATAACTAATTATCGACTTAGCTTTATATCTTTATCGGAATAAAAGTTATCGAAACGAGAATTTGAAGAAATTCATTTCTCACAAAAATAAAAAATTCTAGAGGAAATAGGAAAATGGGAACAAAAGGTTTTACACAAGTAACTTCCATGGGTAGTGTTAGCATCTAGAATCATATGTAACAATGATTTCGGTTTTACGCTTAGTTTGGGACTTGTGAAAAATCAGGGACGATGTATTCTATCCGTATGGTCACTTCACGCTGTGTTGTGTTTTCTACTCCGTGATCCTAACGTGTCGTTTGAAAAATGTTTGAGTTATTAATCGACATGAAAGTTCAACAAACCGTCATTCATAACCGGAATGTGCTTAATCGTAATATCTATATGTGAATTAAAAGGTAAACGGGACGTTTTTAGAATTAAGGCTTTCTTAATCTCTTTTGAGGAATCTTTGCTACTTCTTCATAGGTTTAGTAGAAAGAGATTGAAATCCTTGGTTTTAGAAGCGTGAGTTGATTGCATTGCGTGAGGACACGCCAATGGTCTCGTCTGGGGTATTTTTGATATGTGCTTAAACACATACCTTTTCTTTATCAATATAGACCCAAAACAACCAAGGAAAAGCCGTTTATTGCTGATATTTGTGGTTTTCTTGAGTTTGTGCTTGTGCAGGTACGGATATGCAAAACCACGCAAAAAGGATCCAAATCGATGTAAATCCGAGCACGAGATCAAGAGAGTTTTAGCCGAGCCGAAGGTCATGCTTGTGCATTTGGAAAGATTTTATTCCCAGAAGATGATTTTTGAAGTTTCAGCAAAGTTTGAAGAAAAGTCAAGTTCAGTCCCTGCACTTTCAGTATTTGGCAAAAATTGATCCCTGAAGTTTCAGAAATTACAGAAGTCACCCTTGGATTATTCTAGATTGACAATATTGGTCCTAAATGAAGCATTGTCAGAAGTTCACTTTTGGTCCCTTAAAAATTCGAATTGTACAAGTTTGGTCCCTTAAAGCTATCTTGGGTTTATTCTAAATCCTAAATCCATAACACTACTAAACCTTTCTCGGCCCAAAGTATTACCCGGTTCAAAAGCCCAAACCAAATCTCTATACCCGGCTGGTTAGTTAGACCCGAAACCACCCCAAACCCGGACTTATTACCCAAGTCAACACCCAATCCCATGGTCAAATATCTGAAATAATATAAACAAACAAGCGCGCCAAGATTTTCCCCTTTTTACCCAGGCTTAGAACCCTAAATTACCCCATGTCAAATTGAGCCAAATTAACCACAATTAAGGGTACGTTGGTACTTTTCCCTGACACCCCACTGACAAAGGGAATGACACATCACCAATCCGTGTGCTAGAGGCTACTTGTCACTCTCTTATTGGCCGAAGCATGTCATCAGATTTGATCCTAAGGTTGTGATGAGAGGGGAAACGGTTATTATGATCCAAGGGTGATAACAAGCTGCAAAGAAGCACAAAGAGAAGAATTTCGAGAAGCTTCCAAGACCCTTAGCTCGACTATATATAGACCTTTCATTCATTCATAATGTATCTTAATTTCCTGTATTTTTCCATCTCTCTAGATTTATTTGTAGTGGTTATTTACATATTTCAATGATTTAAATAGTTTGTAATTCATATTTTGTACTAATCTTCCTTATTAATAGAATTTGAATTTCACTTTCAATTGTTATTGATTAAGTTTTTATGTTCTAAATCTGATTATTATCTTATTCTAGTGCTTATTCAGTATTTTAAACACATGTTTTAGCTTTACTTTTCAAAATCTCAAAAATACAAAAAAATCATTTTTAAATCCTTTGAAAAATCAAAAATCACTTTAGATCTTTGTTTTGGATCAATCCACCATTGATCTATTGTTTCATAGGTTCATTTAAGCTTTTAAGTAGCTTATTGTGAGCTTATATTAGTTTTAATCTCAAATTCACCAAAATCTCAAGTTGAATCAGATGCTACAGTTGCTGACATGATGTGTTTCTGCTGAATTTGGATCTGGATCTGTTTGGATTGGTGCGTGAGCTGGATTGGGTTCATGTTAAGCTGGAATTGTTTAGGTTAGGGGTATAAGTAGGATAGAGTTCTTGTTTCTTCACTTGGCAAGCCATAGTGGCTAAGGCAAATTGTAAGTCATCATATCTCATTTGCTCACTTATCGTGATTGATTCGTTCACTAGTCATATTTGATACTGTTTGATCTGAGAATTATACTTGTTTAGTGTTATCTAGTCTTATCTGCTTGTTAGTTCTTAAATTAGTAGCTTTAGTAGTGTTTGGCATAGTGAATAATCGTGCTAGAGAGTAGCTAAGCTGTTAGTAGTTGTTGATTCAAGCTTGAGTAGTTATTGGATAGTCAATTGAGGTCTTGTTATAGCAGTTCTAGTCATAAAAGTCAGAATCACTTTTAAACTGATCTAGCTTCTTAATCTGTCATAATCAGTTGGTGATATTAGTTGCAAATTGATTTGAAATTGTTAGAGCTAGCTTTTAGTGATCATAGTTAGTCTTATAACACCAATATCAGTTCATTAGATTGGATTAAAACTGAGTTTGGTCAAAGTTTGATTATGTTATTAAAAGTCAAGTCAAAACCTTTCAAAAAGAGTTTTGCACAAACTTGTGAATCAAATCATTGCTTCATTTCTAAGATTCAGTGTTTGAAACTTTGGAAATTAAATTTTCAACTGGTCTTAATCTGATAATCACTTTTTGCTTCAACTGGTTCTGTCATTTTGAGCTTCTAATAAGCCATTCAAATCAGTACTTCTGCCCTGTTCACACTTAATTGTGAATCAGGCTTACTTTGCATCTTTGGTTTTGGAGTCAATTCAGAGAGTTAGGGTCTGGAATTTTGGTTATTTGTAGCTAGCCAGGTGGTGTGTAGGACTGCACTGATTGATTTTGGGTTAGCTTATTCTATAAGCTGGTGCATAAGCCCCAACAGTAGGGGTGTTTCATTGAATTGGTGGAATAAGCAGTTGGCTTATTTCACTGATTTGAGCTTTAGGCTTGTTAGGAGTAGTTAGAAACAGTTGATATTAGTTCATTTTAGGATAAGTTAGCTTTGTTCACTGTTTGATTGGCTTAGTAGATCATTAGCTTATTTTAGTAGCTTAATTGAGTGGCAGTTACACTATAGCTTCCATATTTCATACATAAGCTGCTTGTTTGTCATTTTTCATAGATTCTAAATATCATTTTAGAATTTTCCTGTAGATTTCATAATTTTTGGTCTTTATTTACTATTTTTCTCAATTTAAAGTAGATTTTAATCAATTTTTAATAGGTTTTATTGCAATTAATTGAGAAAAAGCTCCAAAAAATAATTTTTCAATTTTCTCAGTTTAGAAAAATATAAAAAGCATAAAAAAGATTTTTCCATATTTTTCCCCCTTAATTTGATATTTTTCACAATTTTAAATAGTTAAAATTAGTTTTTAATTTTTATTAAATCAAGAAAAATCCAAAAAAATTAGTTTTAATTCTAAAATAGTTTTCTTATTACATTTTTAGAGTAAAAGTAAATTTAGGCATTTTTAGGATATCGTTTAGACGTAGTTGCATTTTTAGTCGCGTTTGTTAATTACGTTTTATTTTAGATTACGTTTAGGATTTCCCGTAGGATAGATTTCCTTAATTACTTTCCCATTCCCGTAGTTAATAAAATCAAAATCTATAATCCAAATCATCAAGCATAAAATCCAAACCAAGAACGACGTTGGCAATTCACGCCTCGTTGGGAAAACGATTCGGGTTGACTAATCCGTACACACGATCACACACGGGATTTGATTTATTATTCTTTTTCCTAAGAGAATTTGAATCTATCTTCGTGAGTATTTTTGATATTGATATTAAGGATTTATCCCCACACATAACCCTTGAGCCTATATCAGTGACTCTGTGTCGATTGTCTATCACCCTTCGAATGAGACAAAAGGGTGTCTTTATAAATCATTAAAACTTGTTCAACAAGTCTTTGATAGCACCTCCTTAAGTTTCAAAACTCAACACTCAACCTCCTTTTTTTTTCTTAGTTCAACCATATAAATATTTCATGAATTAATTAAATCTCATACGCAACGCGTGCAATCCCATAGGTCTCGAGTTCGATCCTAACTCACGACTACTAATTTATATCCATAAAACTAACATAACCTAGAATTGTTGGTTGGGAAAATTTTGCCAAAAAATAGCAAATGAGCATGTGAAAGTTGAAGTCTGAGAGATATTTAGTAGAGTGGAGCGGGTGAAATGAGAAAGTGGATAGTTTTGTTTAAATGACAAGTGGTGGAGATCACCTTTTCAAAGCTCAAAACAATAGCTAACTATTTTGGGCTGATGTGTCATTTTGTGAAGCCTACACAGTCATTTGAAGGCTTTGGTTTATAATATAGGTAGATGTTTTGTAATACTTGAATTTCTAAAATTCACAAAAAGACCAAAATACCCTTATGATCAAAAGTAAGAATAATTAAATAAACAGAATACCAAATGAGCTATGTAAATTCAGAAAACTTATAAGAAATATTACGTATGATCCAAATAAATATTGAATGACTTTGTAAAGTTAATTTTATAGATTATAATTTTCTAAAATCATTTATGTATTTTATATAATTAGCCGTGTATAATTAATAGTTTTATAAAAGAATTTAATTAGTAAAAGCCCAATATAAATTTATATTATTAAGAGACCATTTATTTTAAGTCCAATACATTATAAAGCCCACAAGAAAAATTGGAAAAGTATATATATACATATATTCGGTTCACATTTATCCCTAAATACCGATTTATACCAAACCGACTTCCAAAACCCTTCACAAATCGATTTCCAGTTTCCAGAGCTTGAGACCAATTTTCTTGGACAAGTTTGAAGGTAAAGAAGGTGGGAAAAATAGTGATCGAGTTCCAAAGCTGCTGGTTTAAGCGTGGTGAGTTTTTGAGTGAATTAGGTTTCACTAGTGAGGTTTTGTGCTTCTTTTGTTCTAACGATCCAAGCTCATTAAGGGTAAGTTCCTAATGTTGATTTCAGTCCTATAAGTCATATATAACACGTAAAAATTAGCCATGCATGATTTATAAGTCGTATGAAATTATTGGAATCTAAAACCCTAGAAATCGTATAAAAATAACGAATGGGTGTATAATATTTTTAGAGATCATGAATTGATTTTTCCAGAAGCTATTACATGTTATAAGACCTGAATAAAATACATAATTATGAATTCGAAGCTTGTATGAATTGTTTTGAGTTTTATGGTTCGGTTAAACATGGAAAAAAGGAAAGATTTAAAAGGAACGATTAGGGTTTTGCATAAACTAGGGTTTTCTTGTAATCATTAAAGGTAATTAATGAATTAGTAATGATGAGCTAATGATTGGTTAAACCTAGGTTTAGGGCTTGTACTTGAATTATGTCTTTTCGGTCCTAAATAAAAGTTTTGGGTTGGTTTTGTAAATTATGAAACTTAAGGGTTATTTTTGGGAAGAGTAAAATAATGGTAATAAACGTATAAAATAAGTGTGGGGGTTAAACATGTAATTTTGGATATTTAAAGGGCCATTCGAATTTTATTTAATTTATTAGGGTACGTTTTGTAAATTCTAAAACCTTTGGGTTAAAAGTGTAAAATCTGATAAAGTAAGGTGAGATTGTGAACTTAAAGATGTCAAGGGTGTAATTTGTAATTCTGAGTAATTATGGGTTCAACAAGTGTAAATTGATTTTGTAGAGACACGCATGAGTTACATTAATTTCGGTTTGTTATCATTTACGTTCTAGGTTAATTTGGGAAATCATTAAAAGAAGTAATATGTGAATTTAATGCGTATTTAGTAATATTTAAAGAGTATGGGAAACCCTAGAACCTAAATTGGAAGTTGGTGAATTAATGAGGAATACCCTAAAATGTTGAGATTTCGTCTGTCACTAAAATGAGAATATTCTGACAACTCTAAAAGTATTAATGCGATAAATCCGTTATAATATTAATGATGCTAAAATATTAAATAAATCATAATCCGTGTAGATTCGTTGGAGGAGACGCGACGTTACATCTTCGTATTCGTTCATTCAAGTTACTTTTCTCTCAATTGATTTAAGGTACGGATATTCTGTCTTACTTTAAGACACTTATGTTATCGTCAGATATTCGACCTTTTCAAGAAGGTTCCTTATGATGTTATTTTCGTTAGCTTTCCTACTTTTCTTATTAGGGTTTCCGATGCCATTGCTATGAACCCTTTCTTGTTTGTTTGACTTGTTGTTTATCTGAACTTATGTTTTATTGAACCATGCGTTATCTGATTTGAACTTTATGTTAGGAAGACTTTGATGTGCATATTTGTTGAACCTTGTTATATTTGAATATGAACCTTATGATATGAGTTATCGATATGATATCTCGTTGAACTTTGTGTTTGATTATGATCTGTGTCATTTATGACAATTTGTTTAACCTAAGTTAGTTTGACACCCGAGCCAAATTATTAACTAGTCATGGGGGTTTCATGTCCGTGTCAGTGATGCACCATTGACATGACTCTAGGGCAGAGAGTGAAGTTCTCGCCACGTCCCTTATCTGTTATTTGTTATGAGCTCAGTTGGTATTAAATTACCTATATATGTCTGTGGGGCGTATGGATGCATCCTAGATCCGATCGTTATCCGATATGATTTGTTCTGGGTGAATGATGTCGTGTGCAATACGCGTCTTCACAACTTCTGGGAGCTAGCTACTCCAAATTATTTTCTGAGATTATTTCTGTATATGTATGATGTTTTGATATGATATGTTCTGGGCTCGAGGTAGTTAACTAAATCTTTATCTGTTATTTCTATGATAAGTATTCTGATATGATTTGGTATGTTCAATGTTTATGATTATGTGCAAGGCTTATTATATGCTATTATATGTGCTTATGCTTTTGTATGTTTATGTGACTACCGTCTGCTATGCTAAGATATGATTAATATGTTTAAATATGATTCGCATGCTGTCATCTGATATTATGTTAGTTTATCGCTATATGGATTCATTAATCTGTGAGGTGAATGTGCTAGTATGAAAGTGAGTATTCTATAAGTTTAGTATGTATAATTTGATCAGTTAATTTTGGGAACTTTGCTTATACATTAGTGTTTTATTGCCTATGTGACCTGCCATGTTTGAACTCTGCTGATGTTAGGATTTGATCTTAGAACTGGGTTAGTTTATGATAGTTGTTTTGATAATTGCTAATGATTATGCTATGTTGTGATGGGTCTATTTAATTATAGTTTGTCTAATATGTTCTAATTGTTTGTGAGACCGCCATGTTTTGGATGCTATTTTCCGCTGCTGCTTTAATGTTTTAAATGTGTTAAGTGAAGGTTAATTAATTTGTTAAATGCCGGATTATTTTCTAGAAAGTGTTTTTGTTAGTCTTAGACTTTTCGTTTGGTTTATATGTAATCTATTTGCTCTTGATATGCTAAGTGTTTGGTTGTTCTGCACGTGTGTTTTTTGTGTCATTTATGTGTTATGAGATGTTTAACTTGTTATGTGGTTGTTTGGATTTCTGTATGTTTGAGTTCCGCAGAATCCTAAAAGATCCCTTGTCATTATTTTATTTTAATTTCGTCATTTGTATATATTGTTTAGCTTTTGTTTCGTTATATCTGTTCACTGGGCTTTGTAAGCTCACCGCACTTTTCTTTTTCTGCGGCAGGTATTAAGCGTTCAAGATAAGCTTATGGGATAGCTGATCTGGGTTGAGAGTAGAGACGAGAGCGAGATTTGATAATAGAGATCTTAGATTTATTTTGAAGTTTGGTTATTTATGTTTTCTCTTGAATATTTTTGTAAGGCTTTCGCTATTGTATAGTATTTAAAGTTCTGATATGAAACCGTATTGTGATATCTTTACCCTTGTCGGGTTGGGGTGTTACATGTTTGATATGCAAATGATCTTTAGGCTGCCTCCAGTAGGGGGATTTAATCCCCGTCATTTTTCCTGCCACGTCAGCTTTCTCTCTCCAGCGACCTTCAGGCGATTAGGTGCCCCAGTAAGGGCGACCAAGTTCTTTTTTTTTTGTTTGGATTGCAACGTAAATATTAAATGGTAACATGATTTTGTCTCGATCGGCCAAGCGATTGAATTGGTTAAAATGGGAGGCGATCGAATGGCTACACAACAATGGGAATCGATCCTCTAATCGATCGAGGAGGCCTCGATCGACATTACTGGGGCTAGCCTTACTGATACTATATAGCACATATAACTAATCTTTAAAACTTAAAAAAACTTAAAAATAAGTAATGTGTTATAATTAAAGTACTTTTTAAAATTAATTGTTTTTACATACCTTTAATTAAAAATTGTAACAATATATAATAATAATTTAACAGTAATATTATTTAATCCTCAAACTTTTATATTTTTCTTTTTTAGCCATTACTTTTTTTCTCGCAATTACTACAAGTTGAATCCACAAAAGTCACAGCAAAACTACAAGTTTGCATGTATAAATATTTGCCGCTATACATTTTTGCTTAGCACGGTTATTCGTCAAGTTATCTAGTATTATCTAATTTTATCTACGTCAAATGACTTGTGTCCCAATGTTACTTCATATTATGTGAGAAGCTTCTTAACTAAATAGTTGTGGGTTCAAATTCTGCTTAGCTGAGTGTTTGACTATGACAACAAGCGATTAAAGGTATCCATGATTATTAACGAAAATATTAGGTTTGCCCGTATTTTATAATCGAACACTGTAAATTTACAAGACTCATGCAACTTTTTATTGTCGGAAGGAAACTGTTAAATAATCAAAGGAGGAAATAAATAGCATAGGAGGAAATAAATAGCATGGACGAATGGAGGAAAGTTCTAATTAAATAATCAAATGACGAAATAAATATCTTTCAAAAAAAAATGACGAAATAAATAGCATATTGGACGAATGAAGGAAAGTTCGATTAGAGAATATTATTTTCTTACATACGACAAATCTAAATTACCAATTTTATAAAAAAAAAAAGAAATTGATTAATTGATATTATTAATTTAAAACTCACTTTCACTACTTTTATTTATTTTTTCTTTTCTTTTTTTTTTTCTTTTCTCAAAGTTATATTTAAAAAAAGGCAAACCGTTAACCTATATAAATTACACTATCATGACGAGCATTTAATTATCTCGCAATAGAAGAGCACTTTCATAGAATTTCAAAAACTTTTTTTTTGGGTTTCTTTTGATATCTTTTGGTTTTTTCTCGTTGCAGTATTTTACTTAATATATCACATGTGGTATAACACTAGTTTGTAAGTTCAAAAACAATCAACATGTTTTCGTAAAACGAGTATAAATATTTCCGTAGAACGTCAAACCATTCATCATTTTTGAGATTTAAAAATATACGTCCTTAACTGTTGAACAATTTATCACACATAATTTTTAACCCCATCAATTCACTTTATTAGCGGAAGTTGGTGAAAATAGAAGATTTTTTTTAAGTCGAACCCGATTGTGATACAACATTAATTTGTAAGTTCGAACACTCAACATGATATCATGAAACGAGTATAAGTATTTGTGTAAAACTTTAAATGAAAACTCGTTTTTGACATTAAAATTACACATCTTTACCTCTCTAACCATATATCAAACATAATTTGTGAACATCTAAATCAATGCAGTTTATTCATAGAAGTTGGAGAAAATAGAAGATTTTTTCTTTTTTTTTGAAAGTCAAACTCACTTGACGTATCACATGTGATATAACATTAATTTGTAAGTTCGAACACTTAACATGCTGTCGTAAAATTAGCATAAGTATTAGTTTAAAACTTTAAAAGATTCATCATTTTTTGCATTTAAAACTACACATTTTAAGCTTTCTAACAATAGATCATACATAATAGTTGAACCTCTGAATCAATGCAGTTAATTCATAGAAGTTAGTGAAAATAGAAAACAAAAGATATTCAAATTCATTTGATATATTACATGTGATATAAAATATACTTATTTTTTCTCCAACTTTCATGAATAAACTGTCATAATTTGAAAGTTCAAAAATTTGTGTGACATATAGTTGAAAAACTGAGGATTTGAGCTTTTAAATGCAAAAAGCGGTGAATTATTTGAAGTTCTGTACAAATATTTATATCAATTTTACAATATATATGAGTGTTGGAACTTACACATTAGTGTTATATTATATGTGATATACGTTGCAAAATACTGTAGCGAGAAAAAAATACAAAAAATACCAAAAAAACAAAGAAAAAAAAGTTTGTCGGAAGTATATGAAAGCGTTCATCTATTGAAAGATAATTAAATGTTTGTCATTATTGTTAATTTGTTTTGCCTAACGATTAATAATTTTTGAGATATATTATTTTCAAAAAAGAATGGTGAAAGTGAGTTTTAACTAGGGGTGGCAATCAAGTCGTGTTTGGGTTGACCTATTCGGGATCACGAGTTGGCAGGTTAGTATAACATCTATCCATACACGACCCGTTTGTTAATCGTGTCAGAACTCAACCCTAAACTAGACATGCATATCACATGTAACCCGTTTGTGACTCGTTTAACCTCTTTAAGTTAATAGGTCAAGCGGAGAAGAAAGTTGACGATTTGTCGATTCAACAAATTTAAATCCAAAAATGATATAAGTAACATACAAACAACCTTGGTTTAAAATTGCGTTTTGCGATCCAATGCGCTCAAGGTCCGAGAGGCCGATGCGTGATGCGGGATGCGATTACGAGCGCAATTTAGACGCCATGCGTTTAGTTTAAAAAACAAAATAAAATTATTTATACATAATATATTTTACCAACTACCAAATAAATGCAATAAACTTATAAATAAATCACTAACATATTCAAATTTGGCCAATAATCCATTTAATAAACCACCTAGTCATAATTATGTGACACGTGGTTCTGAAATTATGTCATAGACTCGTGGTTCTCAAATTCTTTTATGTCATAAACTCATGTTCTCTTTGAACTTTCAAGTAAATTTAAACGTAACAGCCATATCACAACTAAATGGAAATGTCACAACTAAATATGCAATTGATGTGTGCTTTTTTACACTAAAAAACCAATTATTGAAAAGAATTTAAGTTTCCAAATGCAATATCAAGCAGATGAAAATGCACAATGTCTTAACTAGTACTGAACTACTGGGTAATACAATCGTAAGTACTAAAATAGCATAGACATGATCCAAGATCATATACTGGTAATCATGAATTTTATATATCTAAACATGCGTATGTTTTGGTTCTATATTTCATGACTAAACTCTTTTATTTATCAGTGAAGTTTTATTAACATGGTCTAAATAGCCCAAATTTCAAATTGCGCTAATTGTGACTATTGCTAGCATTACACAATTGCGATAAATTGCGGTCGAGTGCGAGCGCAATCTGGGATGGCCTAGCATTAGCTACCATGATGCGAAATTTCAATTGCAATTCAATGATGCGTGCAATTTGCGCAATGATGTGCGCATTTTTAAACCAAGCAAACAGCTATACAACCATTTCAATGATATCCGAGTTATAATCGTAATTCATTTTCATATTTACTACATAACACAATGCATTTAATCCAAATTCAACATAAAATCAAATTTATATATTTATTTTTTTGTGGCACATATACTTAAACGTGTTCACGGATTGACAAGTTTAATACTTGGTCGACCCAAACACGACCTGTTTGTTAAACGGGCTAGACGGGTTGACCAAATTTTGACCCAAACTTATTTACCCACAACCCAAACTTGTTTAAATTTGTGTCGGATTCGTGTCTTTTAGCGTGTCGTGTCAAAAATTGTAATTCAAACGGTGAGAACACAAAATTCTTATTAAAACCTAGTTTTGGGATGTCATTGATTGACACATTTATAAGAAACTAATCACCTATCGATATTGTTAATTTCCAAACAGAATCAAATCAGGAAACATACTAAAACAAGAAACCAAATTTACGAAATGCCCCTTAGCTAGAGTCTAAGTTATTTTTTTTAAACAATCACCACCATGACTTGAACTACACCATTTGTTTGAGTACCTCGAATCAAATGCATCTTGTTTCACATGAAAAATATAATTATTGCCAAATTACAAACACTAGAGATACTAGCCTAATTAAAAGCAGTAATTTAACTTTGCTGACAAAACAAACGAATCATTATCAAATTTAATCCAAAAGCAAACGTCAACGAATTCAAAACAAACAATCAAGAGTGTTTGTGAAATTGATAGTCAAAGTCTCCTCTATATTTTAATGATGACAAATATACATTCACAAACATATAAGATCACCAACGATAGCCAAAAACCGTAAACAACACATCACCAGACCTGGCACGCCAGCATGCTAGAGGCTGGTTCGTGTTTTTCCAAATTTTCCAAGTCGGCTTTCCTCTTATCCGACTAAGGTGAATCTTTCAATGCAGGTTTGTACATGATATTTGTGATTTAAGGTAAACTCGCATTAAGATTTGGACTTAGATAGATGCCCAAAACAAGTCAATGCCAACTTTAATCTTGTTTTTCAAATGCCATTAGCCAAGGAAAAATATATTTTTCCTCAAACTTAGGTGATTCATACTTTAAATATAACTTCAAATGAAAGTATTTAAGTGACCATAATTCTTACGATTGTCTTTACTAATCATGTAATGAGTTTACTCCCTTATGTGATGGAAATGACTTATCTTACGTGCATCCAGATGACTAGTAAATTTATTAATTGTGATTTAAATAAGGGATTATCAAACTTAAATATTTGAGTTTAAGTTTTGAAATATGAATATCCTTTGTATGTGTTTAATTCTTCTACACAAACATTCTCTTATACCTCTTACACTCTTTTCCCGTACACCACAACACATACTACTCATCATTCTCTTTGTTTCTTAAATTCCTACATTTCATACTTAGCCACCTAACTATTCCTTCTTCCACACATTTAACTATTAGATTCTCCACCAACACAAATCAAACACATCACCAACCCTTAGCCTCTTAGCTTCATCCATTTTTACCACATACTCTTCTCCTTCATATGTGATCTTGAATTAAGCCAATACACCTCTTTACCATCTCTACATATTTTCTTCTCACATACAAATTTGAATTATAATATTTGAATCCTTCTTATCTCCTGCTACCCATCATATCTACCTCATTCCTTCCCCTATATTCACTTATACTCTTCATTTTGATTAAGCTTCCACAACAAACCATATCTCACATCTCATCACAAACAAATTTGAATTTGAATTGTGTGGTGTTCCTTCTTACAAGACATACTCTTCTTCCATTTATATGAATTTAAATTAGCCAGCTCACCTTCTTACACATCCTAGCTTCCTTCATAATCCATCTTCTCACAATCACCAACTTCTGTTTGATTTTGAATTTCAAATATCCATCTTTACAACTCATCCTATGACACATTTTTTTGAAAACTCTTCTCTTACACTCAACCCTCTGAAAACGCACAACTCATTTATTGAATTTAAATTTTGAAAAATTCAAATTTTGAGAGGCACGGTATTACCCAACATCCAATGTCTAATCATTCTTCTCTTTCTCTTTCATATTAGTTTAAACCCCTAACTATCTAGTTACCACTTCACTAAATGTTTTTAATCATCTAATACTTGGCTAATTGAGTTGGTTGACCTTATCATACTTTGAGTGTTGGAATGAACTTGGAAAGGTTAAATGTGAAGTGCACTTGGGAGTTTAACAAGAGCGGAGAAATTATAAACAAGCCAAGAGTTGAACCAGGCTGACGCACCAGCACGCCGGGCCAGCGCGCCATAGGCTGGTCTAGACTTGATTTGTCAATAAATACCTTCTCTTGTAATTTGCTTTCCTCAGCTCTTGCCAAACATTAAATCTCTCTATTTTCTTCTATATAATCCCTCTAATTCTACTATCGTATTGTGTTTTAACTTCTTCTCTTATCATCTATTGAAAGAACATTTAATCTGCAAGAGAGACACAAAAGAACTTAACCACTCTTGTGTGTTGTATCAAAGGTCTTCTTCTCTATACCTTTTATTCTACAATCGAGTCTCTAGGATAGGTTAGGTTATCTCAAATAAACAATCAATTATAATCATTTGAAGTCTTATCCGGGTTGTGGATAAGCAAAGGGTATAAAATGTTGTATCTTGGTAATCTAGCCTAGATCGGGTGAAGGTCTAGTACTTGGGGTTTGATACTTGCAAGGGGCAAGCTCTTTGTGGTCTTTGTGGAAAGTCGAATAACAAAATTCTTGTGGGTGGGTTCCAAGGGTGGAATACCATTGGGAGTAGCTGATGCGTTGTATCTAATCTTTAATTTTATAGTATACCGAATCCTTAAGACAATCACCAACACTTTTGAGATCTCTTCGGCGGCAAAGTTTCATAATTAACTAGAAGACCGCCGCACCTTATGAAAAACCGACGTGCATTTGGAGTTGACCCGAATTGTGTAGTTGACCAAGGGCTCCCGTAACCAGCGTACTTCTTGGAAAACCGGCGCACAGCTGAGACTTTAATATAATGCTTTGCTCTATTTTGTACTTGATTCCAAGGCTTGCGTTTCTCTAAGATAAGTGTACTAATCCTGCATTCTTCTAAGATCCTTCAACACATGAACCTGAAATGTAATTTCATACATCAAAAGTTCACAAAAAAAGCTGACAAAATATCAAATAATGCTATGAAATATATGTGTAAATTGAGCATTATCATCCATCATACTTGGGTAATTTAGCTTGATTTCCAGTATTCTTCTACTAGTTGGGGGGGTTGGGATTGGTAGCCTTCAAGCCTCAAACTTAGCCATGCTTGCTAAATGGTGGTGGCGTTTACTTAAAGATCAAAACTCACTTTGGAAACGCATGATTACTTCCATACATGGTTCATACGGTGGAATTTGTGTTGATAACCATCTGCTAAACACCCTCAAACCAAGCCCTTGGAAAACTATTATGAATCGCAACAAACATTTCAATAATGTCAATATAAACCTTCCCTCTATTTTCACTCTTAAAGTCGGAAATAGAAATTCATTCTATTACTAAAATAACCACTGGATTGGAGGGTATGATCTTCGTACATCTTTCCTAGATTATATTCGTTGGAGCTTGACAAAAATTGTTCGATTGCATATAGATTCAATCCGTCTGTCGGTCCAGTCACTCGTAGTTGGTTTTGACAAAAATAACCTACTGAATCTACTTAATGACTTCTTTCCATCATCAGAACTTGATACATGGGATTGTCTTCTTAATAGTTTAAGGAAATACTCTGTTGCATCCCTTCGGGTGAAGATTGAGAAAACCCTTTTATCATCCGTTGACAATCAGATTAGATGGAACAAGTCCTTTCCTATAAAGTTTAATGTTCGATCTTTGAGACTCAGTCTTGATCGTCTTCTCATACTTCTATGAACCTCAACAAAGTAACAAAAGCTTGCTTTGATGTAGTTGTTCAAACAACAAATTGGATAATTGCATTTAAAAATTCAAATACTTGCTAAACTTGTTACAATTTATAAAACTTGCATAAATATCATAATATCTAATTGTAAATGTGTATGATATTATCAACGCTTTTTAAGAAATTTACAACAAGAGACAAAATTGATAGGATTTTGCATGAATCATACCTATTTTTTAGGCCTTTTGAATTTGGACTTTTAGTCCTTGTAAAAGCATGCAAGGAGTTCTCGGATCCGACAAATCTAAGCAGGAGTTGCATGTTCTACAAGGACCGAAAGTCTTAGTTTGATAATGCCTAAAAATTGGTCCAAAATTTACAAAGTAGCATGAATTTTGTCTATATTCGTAAATTTCTCTTCTTTTTTCATCTTCAGCTTTACTGAAATACCTATTGTTTCATGCTTATTTCCGTTAAAGATATTTTAGGGACGAACTAGAATAAAAAGATCAACCAAATTTCAAAGCAATGCCAGATATTGACTGTGTGGGTGCCAATGAAAACATGCTTCACTGAGTTCGTAGATATCAATAAAGACGGTAAACTGAAAGGAGGATTCTCCATAGCTATATTCTGCTTAGTGTTACGAGAATTGCCTTACAAGATTCAACCTGTTTTTATACCCTTCATAAATGGGTATAATGAAACTTTGGGTTACTATGATCAGCTTGTTCAACAAATTGATGGCAAGGTACGCTAATGTTAGTAGAGTTGATTGCTTATATATTTGAATGACTAATCAGATTAACACCATCTATCAAATGAACTTACAATTTCTAGGAATAACTGCTCCCTCAATTACTTGGTTTATATGAATACTTTCATTCATAAAATATTACGGAGTAATAGTTATTGGGTCTACAATGTGATAAATGACATATTATGAGTAATCATCTTCAATCATCATTGATAATGGTAGTTGTAACCTTACTATCTTTAATCGTGAAGGAGTATGAAGCCGTTGCAGGAGACATAACTATTTCAGCAAATAGAACACAGTATGTTGATTTCACGATTCCATATATGAGCTCTGAAGTTTACATGCTTGTGCCCGCTGCACAAAGATGGAGCCAAACCGTGCTGACTTTAATAAAACCTTTCTCAAACAGTCTTTGGCTTACAATAGTTGTTGCTTTTATATTTATTGGCATTGCTATTGCCCGTTTGGAATATAGCGCAGGAAACCCTGAACTTGAAGTTCCTATATATCAACAAGTACTTATGGTTATCTGGTTTCCTATTTCAGTATTCTTCTTCTATGAAGGTACATAGCTACATATTTATGGCTTTCAGATACATATGCACTAATTGTTTTTATACTAATTATGAAGAATCAACATACCTAACTAATAAAAAAAGAATAAACTAATGAAACAAAATATCTCGATCTTGATTTTGTAGGAAGAATACACAACACGTGCACTAAGTTTGTTCTTGTTATATGGCTAAGTATGATCTTCATAGTAATACAGATATTCACAGCATCATTATCCTCATGGTTGATTGTAAATCAACTGCAACCAAAATTGCCAAATCATTATCATGTAGTTGGATATCAAGATGGTTCTGTTGTCAGAGATTTGGCAGCTGATCGTAAAATATTTCCGGCCTCTATAGATGATTTTGAACCATTATCAAGCATGGAAGAATATAAAAATGATTTAGATAAAGATATTGTGAATGCCATTTTTGATGAGGGTCCTTACATTGACATTTTTCTTGCAACGTATGGAGACAGTTACAGAAAGGTTGGACCACTGCTCGAGTTACCTGGATTTGGTTTTGTAAGTATTTACTCTCCCTCCAAAATTTTATGTCAAATATTTTGTTTAACGATATGGCTTGAGGAGTAATATGTGATTAATCCATGAATAACCATGAAGTTTGTTGCTTAATCAATTTTAACGGATAATATTTTCAATACTTTCAGGCTTTTTCCCGTGGATCTAATTTACAACCAGATTTTTCGAGGGCTATTGTAAAGGTTATTGAAAAAAAAATTGTATATCTTTTTAGCACAGCACATTTTCCACATTATCAAATCTAAATGGGGTAAATCTTTACCCTATATTACGTAACGTATGGTTCGATGCTTTCCAAAATAAATTTCAAACATTCCCGTCGTCGCTGCGATATATTCCTATATAGACATTATTTTTAATTCAAGCCGTAGTAGTACTATATTACACAATGTGTAAAAGTTTACTTACATACAGCGACATTAATATTTTAATAACATATAATTGAGCCAGACTATAATACACAATGTCAAGTAACAAGACATAACTTTTTACAACATTATTTTCTTGACTTTCTTTCATGTTCAAAATTTAAAACTTACAAATATCCTCAACTTTTAATAATTACAACCTTTTTATATAACAAACTTTATTTGTCAAATATTTAGCAAATTCATTAATGAAAAAATATGGATTAAGAGCTTAATTCGAACAATTATTGATTGATGCTGACGATCGTTTTATAAAAAATGTTGAAGTTTGATATATATATATATATATATATATATATATATATATATATATATATATATATATTGAGTGAGATCAGTCGAATTTTATTTTTAGTGCGCGATACGGACGCTTCATTCGTCATCTACTTTTATGCTTAGACCGCCATCTTGACATGAACGATTTTTTAAAAAGGCAAGATCTGCATTTTTTAAATTTTTTTTTCTACTATCTTCTTTCATTTTTTATTTTTTGATTTTTCCACCACTTTTGTTTTCTTGATTATGAGTACTACCATTATATTAACGATATAATGAGTTCTCGTGTGATATTATGAAACTGTGATATTATAAAACCGACTGTGATTATGAGTCCTACCATATGTGATATTTTTAATATCACAAATCGGTTTTATAATATCACAGTTTCATAATATCACACTAGAACTCATTATATCGTTAATATAATGGTAGGACTCATAATCAAGAAAACAAAGTGGTCGAAAAATCAAAAAATAAAAAAAAAAAGTAACAAAAATCGCTCAAAAAAAAAAATTAAAAAATCGTGTAGTGAAAGCGGCGTATACTTGCCTTTTACAAAGTCAAGATCGATCTCGCTAAAATAAAGCAATTGATCCTCACTCAATATATATATATATATATATATATATATATATATATATATATATATATATATATATATATATATATATCAAACTTCAACATTTTTAAAACCGAATCGCTATCAATATCATTGTTGTTATTCAAAGCTCTTCGAGAATCTATATTTTTTCATTAATGAATTTGCTAGATATTTGCTAAATATTTGACAAATAAAGTTTGTTACATAAAAAGGTTGTAATTATTAAAAAGTTGAGGGATATTTTTTGTAAAGTTTTAAATTTTGAACATGAAAGAAAGTCAAGAAAAGGTAATGTTGTGTAAAAAGTTATGTCGTGTAAATTGTTACTTGACATTGTGTATTATAGTCTAGGGCTCAATTATATGTTATTAAAATATTAATGTCGTATGTAGTAAACTTTTTACCCGACAGGTAATATACTACGCTTGAATTAAAAAATAATGTCGATATAGTAATATATGTACGCATATCGTTAAATTTATTTGAATCTAATCTACACGTAAGTGTAATATAGGTAAAGATTTACCCGACATTAATAGGTAGATTTGATAATGAAAGTAAAGCAAGAATACACGAAGCACCCTAATAAAAAGTACGCACAAGATTTTTCGCTATTTTTCTACCTTTTCTTATGTTTAGGCTTGTTGATGTGATTTAAATGCTTGGTGTCCATAAATTTAATTCTCTAGATTCCATCTGCATACATAACCGACCAGCATACTCCAAGTGGGGTACTCATCATAGGGTATCTCAGACTATTGGCAATATAGCTTTAGGAAATGCAAAATCTGGTTAGGTTTTTCATCACATGGTGTGTTAATTTTTTCCTTAAACATATAAAATAACAAAAATAGAAGGGAATTGGTCACTGTCGTTACTAATTTGAGTGTAATGCTAAAGTTTACTTACAATACTGAAACTACATGACACTCGAGTCCCGTTCCCTTACAATATGAAAGAATTCATATAGACACCTACATAAAAAAAAGTTTCAAAAACGTTGATAGATACATAATATTACCTAACGAACTAACTATGTAGGTTATTTACGTAAGAAACATCAAGAGTAACAAACTCGGAAACATAGTATTTAGAAAATTGACAACTTCTATTACAAGATGACATGAGGATTATCTCCACCCAAGTTTAATATAAACTAAAGATATAAGTTCTCTGATCTTCTTCCAATGTCTAAACTTCAAACATAGCAACATGTCTCATGTCCATTATATTTTCTAAAATATTTCTTGTTGACCTATTCATTATATTCAACAAACTCTTTTGAATCTGGATAAATAGTTTGAGATGTGTTAACTGTTATGCATGGGATTTTCAGGAAATATTTGAGGTGGTTTACGTCTAATTGAGATTTCTGAACAGATAACAGCAATTATAGTTGCAAGCGCCACCAATATGAATAATAAAGTTACACTCCAAGCATCAAGCCTTTGCGGAAGGGTCTGAGTTAGTTGTGTTTGAGTAGAAGTTATAATACGAAGGTATTTTTTCTTCTTATGGTCAAGCGAAAAATACTGTAGTACCCTTTTTTATTAGGGTGTGTCTGCACATGCCCACACTTTACTCCATTATCAAATCTATCCATTAATGTCGGGTAAATCTTTACCCTATATTCAATAACGCACTACGTGTATAGTTGATTGCTTCCAAAAATAAATTTCAAAACAATGTCATATATATTCCCTATATACACATTATTTTTTAATTCAAGCCGTAGTATATTACACAATGTTAAAAGTTTACTTACATACACGACATTAATATTTTAATAACATATAATTGAGCCTCAGACTATAATACAATGTCAAGTAACAATTTACACGACATAACTTTTTATTACCTTTTCTTGACTTCTTTCATGTTCAAAATTTAAAAGCTACAAAAAATATCTCAACTTTTAATAATTACAACTTTTTATATAACAAACTTTTATTTGTCAATATTTAGCAATATCTAGCAAATTCATTAATGAAAATATCGTTCTTGAAAGCTTTGAATTACGAACAACAATATTGATATGCTTTTGGCCGCGACGGTTTTATAAAAATGTTGAAGTTTGATATATATATATATATATATATATATATATATATATATATATATATATATATATATATTGATGATCAAGTGCGATTTTTATTTTAGTGCGTCGGACGGTCACGCCATTCCGATCGATCTGACTTTTGTAAAAGAGATCGCGCTAATCGTGTAATTATCGACACGTAAAGCGATTTTTTAATTTTTCCTTTTAGCGATCCTACTATTGTTATCTTTTTCATTTTTTTTTTTTAGATTTTTACCACTTTTGTTTTCGATTATGAGTCCTACCATTATATTAACGATATAATGAGTTCTAGTGTGATATTATGAAATTGTGATATTATAAAACCGACTATGATATTAAAAATATCACATATGGTGGACCTCATAATCACAATGGTTTTATAATATCACACTAGGCTCATTATATCAAGTTAATATAATGGTAGTACTCATAATCAAGAAAACAAAAAGTGGTCGAAAAATCGAAAAAATAAAAAAATGAAAGAAGATAACAATAAGTAGGATCGCCAAAAGAAAAAAAATAAAAAATCAAGCATATGGTCAATTGGTATCGCTGTAGCAGATCTTGCCTTTACAAAGTCAAGATCGGATCCTGAACGTCCCAGACCGTCCGCATCGACTAAAAATAAAAATTCAGACTTGACCTCACTCAATATATATATATATATATATATATATATATATATATATATATATATATATATATATATATATATATATATATATATATCAAACTTCAACATTTTTATAAAAGCGTACGTTCACGCGTCAAAAGCATATCAATATCAGCTTGCGTAATTCAAAGCTCTTCGAATATATTTTTTCATTAATGAATTTGCTAGATATTTGCTAAATATTTGACAAATAAATTTTGTTATATAAAAAGGTTGTAATTATTAAAAAGTTGAGGGATATTTTTGTAAGTTTTAAATTTTGAACATGAAAGAAAGTCAAGAAAAGATAATGTTGTGTAAAACGTTATGTCGTGTAAATTGTTACTTGACATTGTGTATTATAGTCTAGGGCTCAATTATATGTTATTAAAATATTAATGTCGTGTATGTAAGTAAACTTTTTACCCGACATTGTGTAATATAGTACTACGGCTTGAATTAAAAAATAATGTCGTGTATATAGGGAATATGAGTTGAGATCAATATAGAACACATATTTGTCAAAGAACAAATGAACCAATCATAACCCTCCATTTTTTATCTAAATTAATACGAAATCATTTTCCACCTTTTTTTTTAAAACAACATATCTTACAAACGGTAAATCTTCAAAATATAAAAAATACATTGACGAGAATTAAATTATCTTTTCATAGATATGCACTTTTACATATTTTCGACAAACATTTTTTCAAAATTCCGTCCTAAAAAATCATATATACGATTTTTTAATCATATATGATTTTAAAAATCATATATGATTCGATTTTACTTATCATATATGATTTTTACAATCATATATGATTCTCAAAAATCATATGTGATTCGTCAAAAATCAATCATATATGATTTTCACAAATCATATATGATTTTTTGTTGACCGAAATTTGAAAAAAAATTGTTAAAAATATATAGTAGTGCATATCTATAGAAAGATAATTTAATTCTCGTCACGATGGTATAATTTTTATCGCTTAACGATTAACGGTTTCGCGCATATTTAATTTTTTAAAAAGGGTGAAAGTTTATCATAATAAAAAATGAATGGCTATTATTGGTTGATTGGATCTATGGTAAATTTTGGTTCTATATTGAACTTTTGCCTAGGGAATATATGTACGCGACATTGTTTTGAAATTTATTTTGGAACGCAATCTGAACCATACACGTTAGTGTCGTGAATATAGGGTAAAGATTTACCCGACATTAATAGGTAGATTTGATAATGGAGTAAAGTGTGGGCATGTGCAGACACACCCTAATAAAAAAGGGTACTACAGTATTTTATCCTTCCCAGTGACGACAATGAGCATATCAAGCAAACTACAAGCTGCATTAAGTTTTATGTTTATAATTACTTTGACTAAAATTTCATAATGTATGAGTAAATCATTGACAAAGTATAACTTTAGATGTAAAAGCGACCTAATTTATGAATCAAAGAATGAATCAAAGAATGAATCAGATTTCCTTTCAAGACTTAAACTGAAATAATGTCATCCTTTCTCCCGTAGCAAATGCTTGCATTTGCAATAAATTGGCTTATGTAATTCCAAATATATAGCTACCATATGATGGTTGTGGTCCAACTACATGATGGAATCTTATTCGTACTATGAGCTACAGTTTGGTGTTATTATTGGAGAAGTTTCGATACTCTTTAAATGATATGAGATGTTATATTTCATTAAGATTCTAGTTTTACCAGATCCAAGTATTTAATTTTCTTCAAAGTGACACTGGAAAATTTAATCTTTTGTGGTTGAACGTGGATCATATGCCCAACATTCTAGAGATTCATATGAACCATGTTTCTGGAGAGCAAGACGAAGTCTTATGACTTCAAAACCGCATCAAAATGCGTAATAATGTTTCGTGAGTCAAAGTGTCTGTTAGAATCAAGGATAGATAAACAGGAGCAAAAGAGAAGATTAGGAACAAAAAATAGCAACACAAACACATGTACAAGATCAAAACTTCAGATGTTAGGAGCAAAAACTGATATTTTTATTATGAAGAGAGTCAAAGATACAAGTTTAGTATTTTTGCTGTTGGTTATATAAGTAGCAAACTGACATATAAAAACTTAACTACAAAGAAACTTATCACTTAAGATACAACCAAAATGACCAAAATACCCTTAGGAGGTGAAGTCAAAAAACATCTAACAATCTCTACATTGACTTCAACTCCTAACTAACACTATATTTCCAATTATCGATATTGAGCAAATCCAAACAGTGACAAAACTTGCTCAAAGGAACCGGTTTGGTAAACACATTCGCAGGATTGTCTTCAGTGACAATATTCTTCACTTTGATTCTTTTTCCATATGAATAAAATGATAACGAAAATCTATGTGTTTAGTTCGGACATGGTATACTTGGTCTTTAGCCAATAAATTAGCACTCATACTATCACAAAACACAGTTGCTTGATCTTGAGGAAAACCAAGATCTTCAATCAAACCTTTCAACCAAATTCCTTCCTTCGCTGCTTCTGTTAAAGCCACGTACTCGGCTTTGGTAGTAGATAAAGCAACTGATGGTTGTAATGTAGCTTTCCAACTTACAACCGAATATCCAATTGTGAAAACATAACCTATTAAGGATCTTCTAGCATCAAGATTCGCAGCATAATCCAAATTTGAATATCCGACAACCAAATATTCACGTTCACCACCGTAAATGAGGCCAACATCAGATGTCCCTTTCAAATAACGAAAAATGCATATCACCGCCTTCCAATGCTCTTTTCCGGGATGAGCCATATATTGTGACACAACACTCATCGCGTGAGCTATATCCGGCCTTGTGCAAACCATAACATACATCAAACTTCCAACAGCACTAGCGTAGGGTATTCGGAACATATACTCTATCTCTGCCTCACTTTGAGGTGCACAAGCAGTAGATTAACAGAAATTTGCTGAGGAAGGAGTATTTACCGATTTTGCCAAACTCATGCCAAAATGAGAAATAATCTTCTGGATATAACTTTTCTATGAAAAGAAAAGCTTACCATGTTTTCGATCTCGAATTTTTTCCATACCCAAAATCTTTCGAGCTGCTCCCAAATCTTTCATATCGAATTTTGTGTTGAGAAAAATATTTAACTTTTTAACCTCGTCTATGTCTTTATCCGCTACAAGCATATCATCGACGTACAAGAGTAAGTAGATAAGTGATCCAGACGATGGCCTTTTATGATAGACACAACAATCATAAGCACTTCTACTAAAACCATGCTTCACTATAAAGCTATCAAATCTCTTGTACCATTGTCTCAACGACTGTTTTAAACCATAGAGAGATTTGTTAGATATTGGATTTTATAAACACATAACACATCAATAATATGGGTCGAATTATGCAAGAGTTTAGAGAGAGAAAGTCGAATGTGGGAGCCTTTCTAGAGAGAGAAAGTAAAAAAAGAAGAAGGTTAGATTATGAAATGAAAGGTCCAACCCTCTACCTTGGGAGGTAGAGGGTATTTATAGTTACATACTAAACGTCCTCCTTGGTTGTGGATCGGGCATACAGTGGGTAAAGACCCGTCCGTCCTCCACGGTGTTACTCTAAACTAAGTAACTAACTAAATAACTAGTAAATAACGTAATGACTACGAGCTAACATATGCTAGACTAGAGTTGGGGTGACCGACTCTTCAACATGGATTTTCTAAATCCTAACAATCTCCCCCTAAGGGAGGTCACCCCAAGAAATACATTTTGCATCCTAGCATTCTATCTTTATCTTCATGCTCGAGCTCGTAGACTTCAATTCTTCAATTCCGCAATCTTTGTGCTTTAGCAATGCAACATCAAAGTCCGAATGATTTGTACTTTTAGTGGAGGTCTTTGAACTGATCCACAGCTTGATGATCCTCGAGATTTCTTTGAGATCATCAGCCATAGTAAATCTCTGGATCACCCTTTGTTGTGTTGCCATCATGTGAAGTTGTGACTTTGGACCGATATGCTCACATTTTGTATCATGATATCTTCTCATCAGAGTTGCGGAAGCTTTTGTTGATTCATAATATTTCCAGTAGCAGAAGCATGGATTGAAAATATCAGTCGTTGATGAAGATATGCACTTCTCATGATTCCTTTAGATGTGAATGTGATGTGTGAGCATGCGGCTATGGATTGACTCCTCACTCGACACGGTACAACGTCCCAAATGGACCCGAAACAACAGGTTAGCAATAAAATACATGAAAGTGTCTTTGATCAATTTCGTTGAATTGAGGTACACGCCCACGGTTCCCTCGATTGATCAAATCAGTACGCTCGTGATCGGGTAGAATTCGAAGAATCTCCTTGTGGGGTTTAGCGGTGACATGCTCTAGCCATTCTTAAACCGAAGGCGTCTCAAAGAAGACAACAGAAGTGAGTGAACCGTGAATTGAGATTCACCGATTGATGAAAAATTGATTTGAAAACAAACGCGTATTGCTTAGAAGAAAGAGTTTTGCAATACGACGAAGGTTTTATGAGAAAGATCAATTTTTAATCAAAAATACCTTTTGTATTTAAAAGAGAATACACATTCGATGTGCTAGAGAAAAGAAGAAATTTGCACATCGAACGGTTTTTTCAAAAGTATTTTTTCAATCAGAGATACTTTTTGAGTTTTAAATATGAATACACATTCGATGTGCTAGAGAAAAGAAGATTTGCACATGAACGATTTTCCAAAAGTATTACACATTCATTTCCGGACCAGGTTGATTCAAGAATGAATCGCCCATCGTTTCTATCCGGAGCTTGTCACAAGCTTGATCCTATGAAAGATCTCACATGTCACCCACCAAGAGCTTGTTTGATGTTGGCTTTAGAAGGATTTCCATCTTCATCGTGAATACTTACATATCACTCGGATGTTCTGGCAATACCACAAGGATAATGCGTAGGACTCTAAATATATACTTACTTTCCACATTGTGTAAAACAGTAAGTCTTCATTAGTTTTGTGTCCTAATGAGATTTTCTGGATGATCTCTTGGCTCTAGACTCAATAGTGCATTTTGGTTTTCTATTCCGGAGACTAGGGAGAGGGTCTCCTTCTTCAATATCAACAATCTCTAAGAGAAAGTCGATAGATTATTTAGGTTCCCCGTAAGAATGAAATAAGTCCTTTTAAGAGGAACTTGAGTAGCTTGGGAAGTTTAGTGCAGTGCATCACTGGGTCCATGACGTCTTGTCTTCAATACCGGCGTTACCTTAGTAACCACCAGTAGTATATGTATTGAACCGGTTTACGCCCTAAGGTTGAATTATTGGAGGCTATTTCTTTTCACACTTTTCACATTCATTTCTTTTCATTCTTCAACCCTATGCTACCGAGACTTCATTACTAGAACCTTGTTGGGTTTATTCGATTAGCTCATGTCTCGGTCGCACTCTTCTCATATTCTCATTTTTCCCCATCATACCTAAGGACTTCTACACTATCTAGTGGATTGTCATTGGGTAGATCCCTCCGACTCAAGGGATCGTGGGTACGAATACCTAACCTAACCATCCTTATAACACCATGCATAAAGTAAATTGGTTGGTCTTTTGGTATTGTGCATTCCTTCTCGAAACCAATTGAAAAATCATTTGGAAAATCAATCAAGGTACTTGTGATATAATATCAAAGCATTTGGTACCTTAATTGTTTTTGATCATTTAGAAATGCTCCCCCTCAACATGTGCATATGATTTTGAAATTGTTTAGCACATGGAGGCAAGAGTTCTTTGAAATAATTTCTTGATCACAATTTCCTTAGAAAAAGCCATTTGATTTTCTTGGTAAATTCTCCCCCTCAATATGTGCGTAGGATATTTGAAATCATTTTATCAAATAGAGGAAAGAGTTCTTTTGAAGTACATCCACGATCACAAAACCTAGAGAAACCATTTAGAAAATCAATCAAGGTACTTATGTTAAAACACAGAAATCATTGTACCTTGAAAGTTTATTTCTATGAAATGCTCTCAATATGTGCCGTGATTCAAAGGCGTTAGCACATATGGGAGAGCAAGTCGCAATTGAATCAAATCGATCATCATTTATCGATTTCATAATTAAATAACAAATTTTCCCCCGATCAAAAATATCAAACCCTTTGAGATTTTGGATCCCAAGTGATTTAATAAGGTTTGGAAACATGGGTGAATATGTGGCCTTGTTTAAATACTCTTACGGTTTTGGTTAAATGCTCATCCACAATCATGTGCATTATGTATTTCAAAATCGTTTGGCACATGAAGGAAGGACTTTTGAAACAATCACCCTTTAAAACCGATTTGAGATTTAAATCACGATCTCTCCTCCGATCAAAAATTTCAAACCAATTGAGAGTTTGGACCCCGATTGATTTAAATCATTTGGAAAATTTTGGGGGAAAGACGTGGCAAGATTTAATTTTGAAAAATGATGGATAAGGAATAGTTTTCGACATTAAAAATTGTTAGTGTCAGGTATGATAGTTTTTAAGAAATCTTTAAGTAAAATAAAACGGTTTCACAATCAAACAAGAACGGAAAACATTTCATTTTGAAAGATCTTTGATTTTTAAAGAAAATCATACCATGACATAACATTAAATCTTTAGATCACCACTTATTATTGTACAAACGGACTCTTTGATGAAATATCGTTTGAAAATATTTAATTTGAAATCACTCTCCCCCTCAATCGATGACCGTAATCGTTGATTAAGTGACTTGGGTTTTGATAAAATGAAGTCCGGTGATTTCCAAAATTTAAGTCCAATTTATTTTCAAAACAATATTTTTCCATTTTCAAAAACATCAATTTCAAATTGTTTTAAGAAAAATGGTATCGTCCACTACTATTTCCTGCACAAAGATACGTTAGGTGGTTGAGAAGCTTACGTTGTTGTCAGGGGTTCGGAAGAAAACCATCTCTGAGATCGCAGTGAGACCTCTTAAGTTTCATCTATCGTGCCAACTCTCCATGGAGATCTAATTAAGCTCTGTTTCTTCATTTGTCGACCTAAGAAATAGTTACCCTTTCCTTTCGGCATCCAATCATCAACTTTTGTGGGATCCGGATTGGGAACATTCTTATAATCCATGATATCTGCATACGTTAGTGGACACAAACAGATATATGGTGGTCGACATCACCCAAAAAACAATTGACTAATAAAAGTCAACACAACATATCAATCAGATCATGCAAAGGCATGGGAATAATGTGTTCATCAAACTCTAATCATCTAATCACAACAATCATATCCTAGATTCCTAGTCCTTCAACATAGGCAAAAATCTTTTTATGTTAAGCACGTAGGATGATTATATAAGCTCGTTAGATGATATAAATTTGAAAACATTCTCCCCCTCAATCAATGGCTCTTTCTATGAAAAGTTTTAACCATGCTGAAGTCATTGATTGGGTTTTGCAAATTAATGAAAATTCTGATTCTGATTGATTTTCAAGCAACTCATTCTACCACAATTTTTGAAACAACAAATATTTTTCTGAAGAATTTAAGAAGGAAAAATATTTGTATAGGAACAGCAGTCCTTCGACATACTTTCCTCATTCAGTTTTAGGATAAGTGCACGAAATTTTTGATAACTATTTAAGTGCAGAACTTTCCCTCTTTGAAGAACGGGTTGCTATCTGAAATAATAGCAAACCATAGTTTTGAAGAACGGGTTACAGTCAGAAGTAACTATAAGCCATATTTTGAGACATGTTTAGAAAAAAATATTTACACCTCATGCTCGAACTTCATCTAAAGTCCCGTGCCATTATTGAATGACATTTCTAAGACCGTAGATGTTATCGATACCTGGAGACATGTCTTGAGAAAAACACCTTTTTTTTTTTTTTTTTTTTTTTTGGAATTTTTCAAATTTTCTGATTTTTATGGATTTTGTTGATTTTATATTTTTCTATTTTGCTTTTTGATAAATATATACAAAGTAGGATGATATAGTTTAAGAAGATGATGATACAGAAAATGGAGATAAGGATATCGAGCAAATCCGTTGAAGAAGATAAAACTCATCATCTCTTAGACTTTCACCACCAAAGCTTCTGAGGCTCAAGAATAGATGGCGAACATGAGCCTTTAAGAAAAGCGAGACTTTGGCAAATTCCCCAAACCGACAATCTTAAGTATTAGGACCATTTCCCCGAAGATGAAAGTGAAGCAAAATGGTCTCATTGTATGAAGCTCACGAACCCAAGAAGACACATCAAAGTAACAAGTTAAACATTGATCATCTCAAGGTTATCAAACACGAATACATGATTAAGCTCGATCACGTGAACTCGTTGTGCATCCTCGGTACACATTACTCTTCGAGATTGAGCAGCTTGTCAATTCGAGAACATCTATCAACGCTTTCGCTTCTACCAAATGCATTCCAGTTATCTTTCATATAACCAATCAGCCCATAATGTACACATGTGCCCAACAAGAGTAGAGACGATGACATCCAAGTAACATGTTGAATCATCATCATCTCATGATGTCTACTCCGAATAACTTTAGCCCGATCATGTGAACATGTTGTGCGTCCGATGACACATATCTCCTCACGTGGGTCGCGATCTCATCAATCATCATTACATTGTGTACATGAAGCATAACCGAAGCACTACCATAAACCATATAGAAGATGTCGATAAGCAATATCATCTCACGCCCCAAATATTCTTCTCATATTTCTTCCATCAAAGTCGAAGTTAACACATACCTAAAGTATCTAGAGACCACTTCCCAAATGATTGAATAATGTATCCTTCCCCAAATAGTTGGAATAATACATCCTTCCCCCAAATAGTTGGAATAACACACCAAAGGCTACGAAGTTAAACACCTGGTTTTCTATGTTATGACATTTGTCTTTCCCGGATTAATTCAATAGAAAAAGTATTAAGTTCATCACGCGGTACTGCTTGTTGTTTAGATGTATATCTCCTTCCCTTGCTGGTTTTGATACCTCGTAATCAACACATTATACATGCCAAATACTCTTGAAATAGAGAAGAACAAAATTAACTCAAATGAATCTCGTGAGAATCAACCGCTATAGAAACTCTCCACTATCTTTATCAACCCATATGTAGACAATTTGGTGACCATCGATGAAGAAAACCCGTATACCAAACTTGAAACTGTCAATTCCCCATATTTGTGACTTATGCTTGCATTAATGAAGAACGGTGTAGAGAATCCATGCTTCATGCAAATCTCTAAGTACTCAATACCCAATGAAAGTATGAGACATTAACACCTCATGATTATCCACAACGCCCTATGCGCGACAATCGGTAAAACAACGAACTCCTAAAAGTGATAGTTAACCAGGTCTTCAACCATCCACCCCGACTGCTGGTAACTAGATAAACCAAGTCTTCAACTCAAATTCTTAAGCCCGAACAAGTTATCAAATAAGAACACGCTTTAGTGAAAGTCAACTTCAATCTCAAATAAGTGATAAATGATTAACTCCAAAGTGATCAACTTGTGTCAAATGCCCAACACGTGACTAAACATACAATCGGATGTACATTGACCCACTGAATGAACTGGAACAAATGATTCCTCAACATCAATGCATTCTTCCTAATGGTATACATGTAGAGACCGACCGAAGATTCACCAATAATGTCTTCGAATGGATGAGGTAGTCATTTTCCTTAATGTTCATGAGATTGATTTATAGCGTGCACAATGAGAGGAACAGTAATCCGTGAAGATTTGGCAAAGGAATACCAAAGAGCGGATCATTATTCAATAGTGCAACTACAATGAGAGGAACAATATCATGATAGTCATTATCAACGCCTTGTGAAATAACTAGAGATAAGGTTTCTTGAGAATTCGAGAAGTACTCTTAGATGGGGGAACCATGAGTCAAGAGGAACCGAGCATGAGCCTGTGAACCGGATGATCAACCCGTTGGAGATTGGAAGTATCATCAAACATATCTTGAAAACAACGAATCCCAAATAGTAAATCCCAGCTTATCCCAAAGTGAGTGAAGTCATTAGGCGTTGAGAGTCAGATGACCATAACTCAATCATCCATCAACATGTAGTATATTCACTCTTCTCCCCCTCAAAAATTGCAAATGAAGTTTGTCATTTTAGATTGAGCAAGTGAATAAGAATATATACCAATGAATGGAGATCCACTTGAGGATTTAATGAGCATGGAAAAACATGAAGCTTGTTGATGAAGAATGTCTATGAGAATGGTCATAAAAGTGAAGATTTTTCTTCTTCTAAAGATAAAGCGACGAGGCGTACACTTTCTTTTCTTTGGGGAATGGGGCCTGAAGTGTTATCTACGGACGCATGTAATGATGAAGCACGAGGCTCGAACCGATGCACGTACGCCATAGCCGATATCAAGGTTGTGTTACTAGAACCCGTGAGTTATGAGATATCAATCCTTTTGTTATCCATACTTTAAGCCAGCCCATGTATTGAAGGATCGACGATTCAACTAAGTAAGGACTACCTCCACTAACATTACAAGCTTGATTGCATATATATGGGTTAGTGACATTAGTATCCAAACCCTTTGGTTTCAATCAATCAACCTTGATTTTGCGTTGGTAAACAACTCTCCGGTAGGTATCCACCTAAGTCCAAAGATCCTTAAACATTCTCCGACCGGTACCACTTATGGCGCTAGGATTGTTAGCTTCTTATGCATAGTGGAAGACTTATCCTTATTCCTAGTTTCCAAAGATTTAGCAATTGGTATCCATCTAGGCAAAGTTTTTGGTTTGTTTTGCTTCATATGCACCGTAGATGACTTAGTGTAAATCATAGACTTAACATGTTGAACCTTTGCATGAGCATTTACTTTCTTTAGGGATTTTGAGAAACAATTATCAAGATTTGCCTTAAAGATGCATTTCAGACAGTTTGAGCAAACAGCTTGTTTGGATTCAAAAAATGATCTAGAGTTCTTAGAGTGATTTTCTAGAGGAATAGCTTTATTCAAACTAACTACTCTTAGATCCAAGCCAATCCCTAGTCTTTAGTTGAGTGTTCCAAGGTAATGGTTTAAAACTACTAGCAGTTCCTTGAAATCTCGTAGAATTTGTTAATACAAATAAGCCGTAAAAACGTTTATTTATATTTTACGATCTTCTAATGTTTTGTCGATAACAAACGTAAAATCATGATAACGAAACAAATAAAATACGTAAATGGTTTGAACTAATAGTTTCTAACATATTCATATTTTCACATAAAACACTAAAACAAGTATAAGTGATTTTATGATTTAGTAATACATATGTACAACAACTAGTGTTTACATATTTGGGTTTAATATACACATAACTAGTATGTAGTATATTGGATAATATAAATGGGTAGAAACTTAAGTATCACAACCCATTGGGCAAATACATTGAATGTAGTTGGGTACAACCCAAAGCCCATGACCCATGGAGCTTGACCCATAACCTATTGCATGACATCGTGCTTATATCATACATGGATAATATCCATATGGATCAACCCATACCAGTGACCAAGTGTTGCACTTAAAGATACATTATATCTAGCTAAAGATCCATGGTTCAACCCATGACCCATGACCCATAACCAAAATACCCATGGGTAAAGGGAGCGTCCCACGGATCCCTAGCTTAACGCTAGACGGATCCCTTGTGGAAGGGATCCGTGGGATCTGGAACTGTAGGTTTTCTTCTATAAATAGTGAGTCATTTCTTCATTATTTCTCACCCTTTTCTAACACACTTTCTCCTAAGCGAAACTCACTAACCTCAGATCCAAGAGATCTATGTTTGTAGTTTTGTTTTGTGTGATCTTTAGGTTCCTTAAAGGCAAGATCATCACCTTTGAAGTCAAAGTTCAAGTCCATGAGTTGCCATGCTTCCTCATCATCAAGCTACTTGAAGTCTTCTTGTTGATGATTCCTTTCTATCTTCAAAGAAGTGTAGTGTTGAAGACATTAGTGAAAGATGTCTCAAGAGTCAAGACGAAGATATTAGTGAAGGGTATCTATCTTCTATACCATAAGCACTTGTGGTAGGTGCTTAGAAGCCAAGATTAGAAGCATTAGTGAAAGGTGCTTAGAAGTCAAGACTAGAAGCATTGGTGAAAGATACTTAGAAGTCAAGACACAAGACATTAGTGAAAGGTGTCTTGTAGATCTAGTCAAAGGCATTAGTGAAAGGTGCCTTAGATGTACATTCGATATGGTGTGTTTCGATGTACAAGATAGACTAGTTTTAGATCCAAGGATATTGATATCCTTGATGATGTTGTAAAGGAGTAGATCTCCTTTGGGATTAGTTGTTGGTGTAGTGTGGTAGTAGTTTCTCCATTGCAATGGAACTAGGTGCTTAGCCTAGTACCTAATAAAGGGTAGGCTACGTTGTGAAGGTGTAGTTCACCTTGGAGTGAAAGAACTAGGTACTCTAGGCCTACCGTGTAAATGACGTTGTGTAGGTGTGGATCACCTTGGAGTGAAAGAACCCGATGGTTAGCCTAGCACCGGAAAAAGGGTAGGCGACGTTGTGAAGGCTTCTCCGCCATAAGGAGATTGGTGTAGTGATTACGCTCGCTCTAGTTCTGGGAGTGTGAGTAGGCAAGGAAGGTCCTTGTAGCCAACCACTATAAATACTCACGTTGTGGTTTTGTGCTTCTTACTCTTATCTTTTCATTACTTACCTTTATATGCTTGTTTATCATCATCCAACACACACATCCAAATAGATTGACATAAGTCGATCTAAATAGATTAAAGGAAGTTTTAATTGGGAAAACTATTCAACCCCCCTTCTAGTTTTCCACAATTGGCATCGAGCTTCAAGTACCAAGTTTCTTGAAGTATATTGTACTTTAAAAGCTTGATATGATCCATGGTTAATTGAAAACTACAAAGAAGGCTTTTCATAAAACAAAAACACAATGTTTTTTTTTAAAACTATATGTTTGGATGTTGATTTGATAACAACATTTTTTTACTTTTTCATTTAATTGCACTAATCTTCTTTGTCATGTTGATTAGTCAAAGCTCATACCCACCAAGCTATGGGAATCGCTTGGTAACAAGAATACCTTCCTTAAGAAGCTATCTTAAGCGCAAAGGAGCGAGAATCGCCTAAGTGACATTTGGTGTCATTTGTAAAGACATTCCTAACTGCGCTAGAGGTATGATTTTCTTCTTATTTTGCTTGATAATTAAGTATGCCTATTTAGGTGATTATCCTTTGTGCTTATACATGTATAAACATGAAGCTTCATTAGGAAGTCTTTTTCTCACATATAGTCTTATCGCCTAAAGTCGTATATAAAACTTAGTGTTTTATTTCTTTTAATTCAATAATAAAACATAACACTAATTTCAAAATTCCTCCTTCCCCATAAATACTCCCAATCGTCAATCATCACTTCATCCTCACTTTTCAAATCTTCCAATTTCAAAATTTCTCTCATTCAAAACTTTATCTTCCTCTATTTTGTCTCAACCAACTACAAGATCATCATCTTCAACATGGTTTACATCGCCTTCGTGCTCATCGTCTAACACTCATCGACTTGTGTTCCCTATGATGAAGTTCACATACTGAGACATTTACTTTGTGTTGTTAATCTACATTGGGGTTATATAACCCAACTGTATCATTCTTAGTATTAAAATGAAATATTACTAATAGTCTAGTTATCTAGGTTATTATGTGTTTATCATTTTTGTGTTATGTCTTTCTTTCTGATACATTAAAGTCATGTATGCATGTTAAAAGAAAATGTAGATTAAAACACATATCTTGGTATAAAACTATGAGATCTAAAAACCTATGTTTTTCATAAAATCTGCTTCAGGATTACAGACGGACTACCTGAAGTTATACTAGCCTGATCCCTTTGGTAAAGGAACCGAGATCCTCCTCCGGAAAACAGCTTTTCATGCAAATAAAAATCACTTTTCTTATAAAAAGGTAATACTCCACTAGAATATCAAAACCATAAGTGAGTTAAATGTCATTGTTGTTAAAACCATTGTTAATTAAAATCTAGTAAAAACATTAGATAATCATAGGTTGATCACAAACATATCTTTCTATTAACTCATGTTTTCTATAGGTTCACTATATGCATGAATATGAGTTTGATTTTTCACTCACTAGCCTACACTCCAAACATCTTCCTTGAACCCAACACACCGGCAACCATGTCCGTGGGTTCAATAATCTCTAAAACCGCCACTTGCACGGGATGTATTGTAGACACCTCTCTACAATTCCAAGAAGGTATCAATACCTCCTTCCGAGCCATAGGACTAGAATGTCTTCTTGAAATCAACGAGAAGATATGTCCAAGGTTCATAATGGAATTCTTCCATCAAGTTGAACTCGTTCAGAAGCGAGGATCGCTTCTATCTCTTTGGTTTTATATCAAAAACCAAAAGTTTACTTTAACCCTTGGGCATTTTGCTCACATCCTTCGGATTCCAAATCATGGACAATGTGCCTTCATCGAAGATTGGTCTCTTGATTCTCTCTTCAACTTTCGTGAAGAAAATAGTCCATATTGTTCACATACCTCCCCTAAGATTTAAATCGCATAATATGCAAACCTCAACCATATTACCATCCAAACATTATCTTCACACGGGACATCCGAGAAGAGTACAAACCTCTTGCACTCATCCTACGTGAAAATGTTTGGAGTCTTAGGGAAATCGAGAAATCCTTCCCGCTTGTTGTGCTCACATGTTGTAATGTTTGCTAACACAACAACCATACAATTCATACTTCTTTGCAAGGAAAATTGCAAATCTTCAAGGCTCCAAGAATAAACTCATCCCTTATGGAATGTTCTTGACGCTATCATTAATAAATCCACTTCCATCCTCAATTTCAAAGTCCGTTATGCGTTCTTGTGAACAAGATGATGGCACCGCTAAACATATCTCTCATGAAGACTTTCTTCATTCTTGATTCCACCAACACTCATCAATCACGTAATGATCCTCCTAGCTTAAAACACCCAAGGAACGTAGTAGTATTTCAAATAGGATCAATCCTCTTGTACTTTGATTTTATCAATGTAATCATATTTCCTTTATGAAATAAAACATCTTACATTTGACATCTTAGTGTTAGACCCCCTTTAAACTAACCTTGGAATATAATGCATTGTCAAGATCATTGCATACCTTTAGTAAAGGTTCCTACTGAAGGATGGATCGGATCCCATGAGTTAGACTATCCCTACACTTAGGAACCGTGGGATCGGGAAAGCAGAAAATGCAATTGCAAGCATTGTATTTCAAAAATGTCCTTAGAACACCTCACACTAAGCTAAACATAGTGTCTTGAAGGCAAATTAAGTCCTTATCAAAGATAGGTATACCCTTCCTACTCACACACAACTCACCAAGATCACACTCTAAGACGCTTGTAGATCTATCATTTCATTTTTCTATCCATTACTCTTCCGCTCTTAAACTCACACTTCATTTTTCACTTGATCCCTCACATCTAGTCTTAGAAATCTTTTTGATTATGGCAAAATTGATCATAAATCATCCTCACCTCAAAATTGATCAAATTTGATCAAATTCTAGTTTTCCCATCTCAAAGCTCCTAGGATATTTTCCAAAACACTATCCTAAGTCACAAACCTGATCTCTAGGATCATTTGGCTTCAATTGACACTCTCATCTTTAGTGTCATCCTTGCTCATCCATTGGTACTCATGAAAGTTCCAAATCCTTCCATAAAAGACAATCATTAGCTACATCACTCATTACCTTCAAGTATTTAAGCACCCCTTCATTTAAGACACTTAGAGGACCTGAAACACTCAAGATGATATAGATCTTAGATCTTATAAACATCATTTCCACTCTTTCATAGTCATGTTGAGAGCCGGATCCTAGGATTAGCTAGACGATCCATCTCGAGGTGGGAACCGTGGGATTCGGATGACAGTTTATGTCAAATCTTGCTAAAACAATCATTTCAACTCATCTTTCTAACTCAAGCACTCCATCTCATCTTAAATGAGTTCCTAGATCAAGACAAACTCAAGTTGACTCTTGTGCATGTCAATCATCACATTCCAAAGAATCCTAGTGGCTTAAGGCTTAAATGCACTTGCCAAATCTCTTGGTTTATAAACCACTTTGTTAGGACCTCCATAGTCACCTTCATCTAACTTTCAGCATTTTAGCAATCTTTACAAACCTCTTGAAATCATCTCATCATGAGGAAAACCCCAAGTAGTAACCTATCCACCAAAGAACCACCCAAGAAAAAGGCTCGTGTTATACCAAATCTCTTCAACCAATCATCTC
>OU343216.1:161075552-161125855 GCA_910596185.1 Chrysanthemum makinoi
ATGGCGAGTAAACTTGATGAGCTTAATACTTCTAAGTGATTGAAGATATACCGGGAAGACAAATGTCATTACCGCAGAGAAACTCAAGGTTTGACTCATGGCGTTTAGTGTTTATTCCAACTACGTGGGGGAAGTGATGTTAGAGAAAGTTTCTGAAGATAAAAGAGGTACACAAGTATGACATATTCAGGGAAGATAAATGTGTAACATGAGGGAGGTGTTATCAGTTTATTCTCTCGTTGGGAATGTGTGTACCGATTTTGAGCTTCATACACATTCATCGAGACGAAAGATGTGAACATTGGGGAGGTGTTCTTCATTACCCTCATGATGTGTATTCGGGAGAGTTCTTGGATATTGGTGTACTTTGATTCTTGAGCTTACACATTCATCGGGGACGAAAGATGTGAACATAGGGGAGGTGTTCTTCATTACCCTCATGATGTGTATTCGGGAGTGTTCTTGAGCATTATACAAGAGACTTTGCATCAATTCAACTACTCGAGGGAAGTGGTCTCTTGACACCTTTTGGAATGGATTGCGTCAGACTTCAGTGGCTATGAAATTTGAGAAGATTATTTATGAGTGGGATGATACGTTGTTGTTCTTCTATTGGATGATATAACCCTGAACGGAGAACCCCGATTATCGTTCTTAAATGAAGCAGCGGGATTTATGATTATGGTGTGGTTCTTCGTGCACCTGGCTAAGGCAAGCTTGAAATAGATATTCAAATCTGCTCAGCTAAAGGATTTTCGGTTTGGGGGGAAGCTGCCAAAGTCTCACTTTCAGATGGTTCAATTTCTTTCTTCGATTCAAGAGCCCTGGAAGCTTTGGTGGTGAATGTTTAAGAGTTGATGACTTCTATCTTCTACAACGGGGATACTCGATATCCTTATCTCGGTACTCGTATCATCATCTTCTTATACTATATCATCTACTCTATCTTTGTATATATTTATCAGAAAAACCAAATACAAAAATATAAAACCAGCAAAAAGAAAATAGAAAAATATAAAATCTACAAAAACCCATAAAAATTAGAAAATTTCAAAAATACCAAAAATATGTTTTCTCAAGACATGTCTTCTAGTATCGATAACATCTAAGGTCTTAGAAATGTCATTCAATAATGGCACGGGACCATAGATGAAGTTCGAGCAGAAGGTGTACATATTTCTTTTCCAAACATGTCACAAACTATGGCTTACAGTTACTTCAGACTGTAACCCGGGCTTCAAAAATGGTTTATCGTCATTTCAGGCTGTAACCGGCTTTTCAAAGAAAGAGCAGAGCCATGCTTTATCTCTTGTTTCAAACCTAATGCTCTGATTCTAAAACAAACGTTTGTCATCAACAAGACAAATGTTTAATTTCAAATATTTTTCCTTCTAAAGATTCTTCTAAAAAATATTTGTAATCTTATGAAAACTCAATTGTTTTGAAAACACTTCGGACTCTATTTTTGAAAATCAAAAGAACTTATCAAGTGTCAAAATTTTTCAATCAAATCAAAAAGTGTTCTTTTCAAACAATTTGCACTTAAATGAGTAAGGTCTACTCTAAATGGTTTACAAAATGTTACACAATTGGTTCCAGACCTTGGTTATTATTATGTTTTCAAAAGATATTTATGCATGTTCAATCAATGGAGTTTAAAGTCTCAAAATCGATCCTTATCAGCTTAAACGCTTTTCACAAATCAAGTCACAATTCTCATAAAAGCCTTCAAAATCAATTTAAATCATACGAGAGATCACAAATCTCAAATGATTTGATAATTGTGATCGGGGAGAATTTGTGATTTAAATTGGATTTAAACTGATAATTCGATAAATGGTTTCATAAGTGTTTAGCATGTTTGCCTCCCTGCAAGTGACAAACGATTTCAAATTTTCCATGCACATGTTGAGGGGGAGCATCTATTTTATACCTCAAATTATTGAAACGTGATTGAATTGTCTCTAAGTCACGTGTTCCCTCTAATATGTGCAAAATTCTTTCAAAATTCGAGGCACATATTGAGGGGAGCAAACTTTTGAAAACCTCATCCTTCCTCAAAATGTTTTATCTACTCAAATTGATTGGGAAGTGATGATGATCATTTTAGAAAATGTTAATCAAAAGATTGGACCTTTCATTCTTAATCTAACGATTTCAAAGATCTCTTGCCTCCATGTGCTAAAACAATTTCTAAATTTTTATGCATATGTTGAGGGGGAGCATTTCTAAAATGATCAAAACTATTAAGGTACAAAATGCTTTGATCTCGTATCACAAGTACCTTGATTGTTTTTCCAAATGATTTTTCAATTGGTTTTAAGGAAGAATGAACTATACCAAAAGACCGACCAATTTACTTTGTGCATGGTGTTATAAGGATGGTTAGGTTAGGTATTAGTTCCCACGATCCGCCCCGAGGGATCTACCCGTGGACAATCCACTAGATAGTGTAGAGTCCTTAGGTATATTGAAAAAGGAGAAAATGAGAAATGGGAAGAGTGCCGACTGAGTCCGAAGCTAGTCGAATAAACCCAACAAGGTTCTAGTTATGAAGATTCTCGTAAGCACCAAGGGGTTGAAGAATGAAAAAGAAATGAAATGAGAAAAGGGTGAAAAGATATAGCCCTCCAATAATTCAACCTTAGGGCAGAATGGGTTCCAATACATATGCTACTGGTGGTTACTAAGGTAACATGGGGTATTTAAGACAAGACGTCATGGACCCAGTGATGCACTGCACTAAACTTCCCAAACTACTCAAGTTCCTCTTAAAAGGGCTTGTTTCATTCTCACGGGGAACTGACATTATCTATCGACTTTCTCTTAGAGATTGTTGATATTGAAGAAGGAGACCCTCTCCCTAGTCTCCGACATAGGAACCAAATGTGCACAATTGAGTCTAGAGCCAAGAGATCATCCACAATATCTCATTAGGACACTATATTAATGAAGACTTGCTGTTTCACACAATGTGGAAAGTAAGAATGTTTTAAGAGTCCTACGCATTATCCTTGTGATATTGCCAAAACATCTGAGTGATATGTAAAAATATTCACGATGAAGATGGAAATCCTTCTAGAGCCAACATCAAATAAGCTCTTGGTGGGTGACATGTGAGATCTTCTCGTGAGATCTTCTCGTAAGATCAAGCTTGTGACAACTGGATAGAAACGATGGGGAGATTCAATCTTGAATCAACCTTGGTCCAGGAATGGAATTTACGAATACTTTTGGAAAAACCATTCGATGTGCAAACCTTCTTTTCTCTAGCACGTCGAATGTGTACTTATGTTTTCAAACACAAAAAGTATTTCTGATTGAAAAAATACTTTTGGAAAAACCGTTCGATGTGCTTAATCTTTCTTTTCTCTAGCACGTCGAATGTGTACTCATTCTCTAATACAGAAATTATATTGATTGAAAATTGATCTTTCTCATAAAACCTTCGTCGTATTGCAAAACTCTTTCTTCAAGCAATACACGATTGTTTTTCAAATCATTTTTCATCAATCAGTGAATCTCAATTCGTTGGTTCACTCACTCTGTGTTGTCTTCTTTGAGACGTTCGGTTTGAGAACGACTAGAGCATACCGCGAAACCCTGTCAAGGAGATTCTTCGAATTATACGATCACAGTGCAGATTTATTGATCAACGGGAACCGTGGGCCGTGTACCTCAATTCAACGAAAGTGATCAAAGACACTTTCGTGTGTTTTATTGCTAACTGTTGTTTTGCAGTACATTTGAGACGGTTGCGCGTTGATCGGTGAGGAGTCAATCTAAAGCCGCATGCTCACAGCATCCACACTTAATTAAATAAATCATGACTGGTGCATATCTACAAAACCCGCTCAGATATTTATATACTATGCTTCTGCATTGCTGCAAATATCTTGAACCAAGAAAGCTTCCGCTACTTTGATGGAAAGATGTCATGATCCAAAAGTGTGAGCATGTCGGTCCGAAAGTCACAACATCACATGATGGCAACGCAACTATGGATGATCCAGAGAGATTTGCTGTGGCTGATGATCTCAAATAAAGCACAAAGATCATCAAGATGTGGATCAGTTCAAAGACCTCCACTTAAAGTAGTAATCTATGCAGACTTGGAAGAATCACTGCTTAAGCACTAAGATTGCAGATTTGAAGAATTGAAGTCTACGAGCTCAAGAACAAAGTCAAGAATAGAATGCTAGAATTCAAAATGTAAAACATGGGGTGACCTCCCTTAGGGGGAAATTTTTAGGAATTGGAAAATTCCATAAGTAAAGTGTCGGTCACCCCAAATATTATCTAGCATAAGTTAGCTCGTAGAAATATCATTAGTTACGTTATTTATCAGTTTATTAGTTAGTTATTAGTTTAGTTTAGCGTAGTGTAACACGTGGAGGAAGGACGGTCTTTACCCATCGTATGCCCATCCACGAGCCGATAGGGAGGTCGTGTCTTATGTAACTATAGATACCCCTTCCATCCATGGAAGGGGTGGTGCTTCTCATTCAATCTAACATTTCCTTTGTGTAAACCTCTAGCAAGAATACCCTCTATACTTTCTCTCTCTAAAATGGCTATCATGTATTTTGAGCATCCAAGACCACCCGAATCATCAAACACAATAATATTATCGATCCTACAAAAAGAAACGAAAACATGAGAATAACAATGAATTAAAAGATATATATGTGTGTTTGTTCGAGTCAAATGCTTGTATCGAGTCATAATGGATGTTTTGCAGAAATTTTTCCAGATTCTAAAGATGTAATTTTTCCAGAATTTTTTTCAGAAAATCGAGACAGCACTTTTTGTCAGGATAACTGAAGGCTGTCAGGATCGCAACCTGACGGCGTCAGGAAGGAGTAAAAACAACAGATTACTTTTTTCTCTTATAAATTTTTGGAATTTTACAGGTCTTAATTTTCCAGAAATTCTGTAAACATACATTCCATAAGCATTATATCCTAGTTTAGTCGAGTCTTATATATATTATTACCGCCGATTTTACGTGAAGGTTTCATTTGTTTTCTTCAAGTGTGCGTGTTTAATTTATCAAGAAGAAGATACATAAGATTGGAAGGAGCTTTTCACGCATACATTCTTCTTGGGAAGGAATTAACCACCACTTCACACACGGATCCTACCGAGCTAATCAGGGGAGTATTAGTTTCTTACGTTTTTCATTACCTTCTATTATCATAACTTTGATACTTTCGGGAACATTGGGGACAATGTTCAGTTTAAGTGTAGGGAGGGAAAATAAAACGGGAACTTTGAAACTATGCTTATCCTTGATTATTTGCTTTGTCCAATTGTATTTGTGTAATAAACTATGAGAAAATGTCGGTTAGGGTAATTTTGGCACCAAATTTTTAATTTTTCATGACATATAGGAGTGGGCCATTAGTCTTAACAAAAGCGCCTCACGGATAGGAAGTTGCATGACTAGCACAAAAACCCTTTACCACCTAAATTCCACCCAAAATGTGAGGATCGCCCTTAGATTAGTAGGAATTAAAGCATTCATCTTTAATGCTTAGAGTGTGAACCGGTAGTATATTAGATTCTTGAACTTGTTTTGTGATGCATTCCGAGATCGCTAGTAAGACTACACTTGTGTAGTTAGGAATAACTAAATGATAAGAGGCATTAGGATAACCCTTGTTTGATACCCGTAATATAATTACTTCTTCCACATCGGTTGAGTAATTCCCCCACACCCTTTGCGTTGTACTCATTTTTAGTACACGATACCCCTAGTTAACCCTCGAGCCTATCCTTTTCGCGGTTCTCGTGATATTTCGGTTTTTCTGGAATATCAATGAAGAGCATTGTTTACACCCCACCCCCAAATGTACACCCAAATCGCCTTATCCTACCTTGTATGCACTCACTTTTAGTGCATTATTGTTATCACCCTAAACCCTTAGTTCAATTATCTAGTTGCTTGCATGAGTTGCTAAGTCGAGTCATATCATTTGTATACAGTTTTGGGACGATTGGGACTCATGGGAAAAGTTAAAGTTTATGAAATGACTAAAAGGGAACGTTAAATTCTCTTATTTGTGTAATAACGCATTACCCAAGTGTTTTGATATTTTCAATTCGGCTCAAATTAGTGTTAGAGTAATAAAACTCAAGTGTAGGGATGTGCCTATAAATCCCTTTCATTTTGATGTTACCGTAGAGGATGGTAGAGTAAAAGTGTATGAAAAAAAATCGCAAAAAAATAGAAAAAGAGAAAAAGAAAAAAAAATAGAGTGTTGAAATAAAAATAAAAATAATACGGGCTACCATCCTACATCTATCTTTAAATTTTTGTTTGTTTGTTTCAGTTATCTAGAGTTTAGAGTGTCGAGTCTTGGCTTAGCAACGCCATTCTTCATGCTTGTAACGTGAGATTTTTGACTTGCCACCACTAAATAGCCTATCCCACCAAACCCTTTGTTTCCTACCGTAAGCCTAACGTTACAACCCTTTAAAGACCTATTTGATAGTCTTTCCTAGGTGCTTACGCCAAAGCGATGGAGGTTTGATCTATTCTCAAGCCTATGGTAATCTATGTACTAGGACCGGTTAATGAGTGTTTATCTTCTATTTCCACTTTGATATATTTCATATACACCTCAGAGATGTGAGTATCCAAACACCCCATGTGAGGTGCTAGTATGTAATTTCCGTGCTTGTTATGACTTTGCGGGGCTTATATGTGTTGTGGACTGTTTTAAACCAATGCTTCATGACCCTAACTTATAAATTAATTGGCTAAAAGCACATTTGCTTGAGGACAAGCAAATACCAAGTGTAAGGATATTTGATAAGGTTTTAAAATGTACCTTTTTGAGGGGTCGTTTAAGCCCTTATTTGATCACTTTTGTATCCGTTATTACTTAATATCGTTCCTTTTCACTTTTTAGATCTCTTGAAGGCAAATTGCTGGAATGACACTTATTTGGACGAAAAGGCGCGGATATACTGAAGAAATGGCCAAAGTCAAGAATCGAGACACTCAAGTCGCTAAAACATAAGTGCGCGGCCATCGCTAACTGCGATGCCGAGCACTTCGTGACGGACAGTAGCCAAATTGCTTATTTTCATGTGACGGTGTCGGGCTTTAAAAGAGTAGGCCGTCACAACTCAGACGGCCTAGATTTGATCGCATGGCGCCGAGGTGAAGGACGGGACGTTACAAGCACAAGGTGACGCCGCTTCGCAAGACTAACGTGGCCAAGACGAAACCCTAATACTTGGCGACGGCAGTCTGGCATCATAAGGTGACGCCACGTCGCACTTGTAATATTATATATAGAATCCGAGTTTTTCAGTTTTAGTGTGTAGTCTTTTGGAGTAAAAACCTAAACCGAACCAAGGCTGTCTTGTACAGTATTTTAGGGTTCCAAACCCTATCTTACATCAAGATAAGTGTTTTACTTCATTAATTCAATTATGTCTTCAATTATTTGTGTGTATGCTTGCATGTTCTCCATGTCCGGCTAATTTACTTGTGTGTTTGCTTAGGGAATATGAAAATTAATTATTGAATATTGATTGGTTGTCTCTTATCTTAATTGTTTAATGATCTAGTAATGCGATAGGTCATTCATTGTGTTATTAATGCTTGATTAATCTTTGTGAACCTTAGACTATAACACTTAGAGCAGTTGTAGGCTAAACCACCCAAAGAGTGCCTTAGAGTTAGAGTTTATAATTCCTAGAGGTTTTGTAGACGAGACCCTTTGGTAAGTTCAAAGAGTTAGGGATAAATGCATACCCGACGACTTTAGACACACAACGCAATTAAGAACAAGGACGTGACAATTCAACCATCAATAGGAGATAATTAAGGAGTAATAAAACCTAAGTGAAACACATCTTTAAACTATCATACGAGCACACAATAATTAGACATAGACTACATACACCTTAGATTAGATAATTAGACAAGTAGAGTAATCGGTAGAAATACCAACCCCAAATCCAAACCCGAGATTCAGTACCTTTCCATTTCTTAAAAAATATAAAAAGATAAAAAATAATCTTCCTCAACCCCAACCTTAGCGTAGTAACTTCTCACTAGCAATCCTATTCCCCTAGAGAACGATATCAATACCCGTGGCTTACCCTAATACTACACTACAACGATTAGGTTCAATGCCTAGGGTGTTATAAAACTTGCTCGAAAAAAAGGAAGTTCCTTTGACCCCGAACGACGCATGTAGCGTTATCAATAATAGATTCTAGAACTTGTTTTGTGATGCATCCCGAGATCGCTAGTAAGACTACACTTGTGTAGTTAGGAATAACTAAATGATAAGAGGCATTAGGATAACCCTTGTTTGATACCCGTAATATAATTACTTCTTCCACATCGGTTGAGTAATTCCTCCACACCCTTGCATTGTACTCATCTTTAGTACACGATACCCCTAGTTAACCCCTCAGAGCCTAACCTTTTCGCGGTTCTCGTGTTGTTTCGATTTTTCCGGAATATCAATGAAGAGCATTGTTTACACCCCACCCCCAAATGTACACCCAAATCGTTTAGCCTACCACCTTATGCACTCACTTTTTAGTGCATTATTGTTATCACCCTAAACCCTTAGTTCAATTATCTAGTTGTTGCTTGCTAAAGTCGAGTCATATCCTTTGTATACGCTTTGGGACGATTGGGACTCATGGAAAAGTTAAAGTTTATGAAATGACGGAGGAAGGCGTTAAATTCAAATTCCTTTTATTTACGTAATAATGTACTCCAAGTGTTTTGATCTTTTCAATCGGGTCAAATTAGTGTTAGAGTAATATAAACTCAAGTGTAGGGATGTGCCTATAAATCCCTATCTTTTTGATGTTACCGTAGAGGATGGTAGAGTAAAATTGTATGCAAAAAAAACATACTACCATCCTACATCTATCATTTAAATTTTTGTTTGTTTGTTTCAGTTATCTAGAGTTTAGAGTGTCGAGTCTTGGCTTAGCAACGCCATTCTTCGTATGCTTGTAACATAAAGATTTTTGACTTGCCACCACTAAATAGCCTATCCCACCAAACCCTTTGTTTCCTTACCGTAAGCATAACATTACAACCCTTTAAAAGACCTCTTTGATAGTCTTTCCTAGGTGCTTACGCCAAAGCGATGGAGGTTTGATCTAGTCTCAAGCTTATGGTAATCTATGTACTAGGACCGGTTAATGAGTGTTTATCTTCCATTTCCAAGTTGTTATATTTCATATACACCCGAGAGATGTGAGTACCCAAACACCCCATGTGAGGTGCTAGTATGTAACTTCCGTGCTTTTTATGATTTTTGCGGGGCTTATATGTGTTGTGGATTGTTCTAAACCAATGCTTCATGACCCCTAACTTATAAATTAATTGGCCAAAAGCACATTTGCTTGAGGACAAGCAAATACCAAGTGTAAGGATATTTGATAAGGTTTTAAAATGTACCTTTTTGAGGGGTCGTTTAAGCCCTTATTTGATCACTTTTGTATCCGTTATTACTTAATATCGTTCCTTTTCACTTTTTAGGTCTCTTGAAGGCAAATTGCTGGAATGGCATTTATTTGGACGAAAAGGAGCGGATATACGAAGAAAATGGCCAAAGTCAAGAATCGAGACACTCAAGCTGCTGAAATACATGGGGACGGCTTCAGGTGTTATCTGCGACGCCGTCGGAGCACTTTTGTGACGGCTCAGTAGCCAATTTCTTATTTTCAAGTGACGGTGTCGGCTTTAAAAAGTAGGTCGTCGCAACCAGACGGCCTAGATTTGATCGAGCGGTAAGAAGAGCGAAGAGGACGGCGTCACAAGCACAACGTGACGCCGTCGCAAGACTAACGTGGCCAAGACAAAACCCTAATGACGGCGACCCGACGGCGTCACAAATCATAAGGTGACGCCATCGCGAATGTAATCTTATATATAGAATCCGATTTTTTCAGTTTTAAGTGTGCAGTCTTTTGGAGTAAAAAATCTAAACCGAACCAAGGCTGTCTTGTACAGTATCTTAGGGTTCTAAACCCTCTCTTACACCAAGATAAGTACTTTACTTCATTAATTCAATTATATCTTCAATTATTTGTGTGTATGCTTGCATGTTCTCCATGTCCGGCTAATTTACTTGTGTGTTTGCTTAGGGAATATGAAACTTAACTATTGAATATTGATTGGTTGTCTCTTATCTTAATTGTTAATGATCTAGTAATGCCATAGGTCATTCGTTGTGTAGTTAATGCTTGATTAATCTTTGTGAACCTTAGACTATAACACCTAGAGTAGTTGTAGGCTAAACCATCCAAAAGTACCTTAGAGTTATAGTTTATAAATCCTAGAGATTTTGTAGATGAGACCCTTTGGTAGTTTCAAAGAGTTAGGGATAAACGCATACCCTAAGACCTTAGACACACAACGCAATTAAGAATAAGGACGTGACAATTCAACCATCAATATGAGATAATTAAGGAGTAATAAAACCTAAGTAAACACATCTTTAAATCATCATACGAGCACACAATAATTAGACATAGACTACCCTTACCTTAGTTAATTATATAATTAGATAATAGAGTAATCAGTAGGAATACCAACCCCCCAAATCCAAACCCGAGATTCGTACCTTTCCATTTCCTAAAAAACATAAAAAGATAAAAAATAATCTTCCTCAACCCAACCTTAGCGTAGTAACTCCTCACTAGCATTCCTATTCCTCTAGAGAACGATATCAATTCCCGTGGCTTACCCTAATACTACACTACAATGATTAGGTTCCTTGCCTAGGTGTTGAAAAACTTTCGACGAAAAGGAAGTTCCTTTGACCCCGAATGGCGTGTAGCGTTATCATATATGCAGTCGACCATGCAGGTGATTATGTTGACGAAAAAGTACAAGTGGGGTATGTACTTTTTGGGATGTTGTTTAACATCTTGGTTTCAAAAAAGCGGCATTGGCCATATCAACAACCGAAGCGAATATGTCTCGTAGGCAAAGCATGCCAAAAGCACTATGGATGAAACAAGCGTTAGTTGACTACGACATTCATCTAAGTGACATAGCCATTCGATGTGACAACAAAGGTGCCATCGACTTAAGCAAGAATCCGGTATTGCATTCTCGCACCAAGCATATTGAGATTCGTCATCACTTCTTAAGAGACAATGTTCAAAAGGGAATATCTCTATTGAAGGTAGCATCCGAAGACAACATAGCCAACGTCCTCACCAAACCGTTGAAGCGGGAAAAATTCAACCTACTTCGTCTTGGTCTTGGTCTCATGGAACAATTGTCGTAATTAGCTTTTAAACTCTACAAGGTATGTAAACACTAGCCTTCTTCTTTCTGAGTCTAGGATCTCTATTTCACCACAACTCACAAGCAATACGGGAATTTTCAAAACCCAAGATAAGTCTTCACTTATAACTCATAGTTTTCTCTTATTTTTCAAAATAAGTACCTTTGCAAACACGTAATTGCATACATATTTTCTTTTTGAGAATAAACGGTTTATTCACACATAGAAATCTCTTTTCAAAATACTTTCTAAAAGGATACCTCTTCCCGTATCACTTTCATAAAATCCATTTCTCACGTCTAGGACAAATCGCTTTTCATTATTAATACAAAGTAAAAACCCGTTTTCATTGCATCTCATGTCTTTTGAACGTTAAAGAGGACACATAACTAACATGTGTTTTCGGGTACATTCATTTAAGCAACAATGAATTAGGAGCACTCGGGTTATTTCACATATTAATGTGCTTTTTCACTTCTAGTTTATTTTTCTTTTCTTTTTAGGAATCGAGATAACCGCAACTCCAAATGGTTTGCATATAGGCACACACTAGGCACAAATGTTTCCAAAAGGAAAATTTTGAGCTTCCTGACTCACCAGTACCATGGATCCCATCCTTAATGCTGGACGGATCCCTCAAGGGAAGGATCTGTGGGATCCGAGTGAGGAAGCTAATTTTATCTTCAATTTTTTTCTCACTTTGGATGAAAACTTCAATATTTTCATCATTTTTTTGGAGTATGTTATTTAATGCTTGTGTTCTCATGATCACATGCCTTAAATTCATATCTAATCATTAGATTTTAATCCACATTTTAGGTCAAGCATTCATTACAATGCATTATTTTTCTATAAATAGGATTCCAAAAATGTTTGCATATTCATTAATCTCAACTTCACAAACAAACACCATCATGTCATCCAAAAGATCTTCCAACATAGATGAATTACCTAGTGCAAACAATCCCTTTCAAGAAATCCAAAATTTTGTCCTCCCACCTTCCAAAATACCACAACCAAAATCTAGAAAATCCATACCGCATGATTAGCATCCGCCTTGTTGCTTAGCAAAACCATCATCAAATGGTTCATCACCAACCACTCATTCACCACAAAATTCTTCCATTATAGCACATCCTTCATCACCAACAAGTACACCAACTTCATCGCCCATCAGATCACTACCTAAGGTCACTCTTTTGGAACTCCTTAAGACTCTAACAAGATCTCAACAAACAAAGCAAAAAGAACTAGTCTTTTTGACACCTCCCACTTCTCCAAACACAATCTTCAAAGACCTTGAAACCTCACCACCTTTAGCTCCCATAGTGTTACAAGAACATCTAGGTTCTTTTCCACCACCACTTCCAAACATTCGAGACTTTGATCCGTATTTTTCAACTTTTCCACCACAACTTCCGCATCTCACAAATCAAAGTCACCCGGAAAACTTCCGCACTCATTACCCACATCACTTACATTGTGAACATTGCCAATCCACTAGGGATATTGCAATAAAGATTAGGGAATAAATGCGAGTCATACTTAACCTCATCCTTGATCGCATCAACATCATTACTCACCAAAACTTTCATCCATAACCTTATGCAAGTATGGAAGGAATTATTTTTATTACTTTTAGTATTTTTCTTTTGAGTCATTTTTTAAGAACAAGTCTTGTTCTTACTTTTACATGCTTGTATGTGGCATAAATACCACTACATTTTGTTGTTTTATTACAAGGCCTTGTTTACATACCTTGAATCCCAATCTTGATTCTCGTCAATCGAAAGATTATTTATGCATGTTAATACTAACCGTTTTCTTTGTAGGATTTTTTTATTTTTCTCACTTGACACCCCATTCTAGGGGGAGCTACCGTCAAGGGGCAGTTAAAGATACGTGGACTATCTTTTCACATTTTATTTCTTCGTTGGGGTATCTTTTTGTTTCGACAAAAATGGGGAGAAGAAGTAAAACTTAGGCTTTCAAAACATACATCTAATCTTAAGTGTTACTCATCATAACATTACGTTTTGTCATCAACAAAAAGGGGGAGATTGTTAATACAAATAAACCATAAAAACGTTTATTAATATTTAGCGATCTCTTTGTGTTTTGTTGATAACAAATATAATGTTATCATAAGTAAAATTATAAGGATACATGTTATTTTTGTAAAGCATTTACATATAGTCATCTAATACAAATTGTTGTAATAAATCATTTGTTGTAATAGTTTATTAGGATGGGTAAAAACCACAACCCATGGAGCATATCCATAACCTATGGTATTGACCCATATCCATTTGACTAGATGCATTGCATCTATTAGATACATTGTATCTAATGAAATACCCATGGACCAACCTATGACCCATGACCCATAACCAAAAAACCCATGGGCAAAGAGGAGCGTCCCACGGATCCCTGTAGTTACGCTAGACGGATCCCTTGAGCAAGGGATCTATGGGATCCGTGCAACAGTGGCAAGATTTTGCCTATAAATAGAGAGTCATTTCTTCATTTCTCCTCACCCTTCTTCTTACTAACTCTCTCATATATTCTTACACTTTTCTAACAAAAGATCACTTGATCTAGAGAGTTGTTCTTCTTTATTCTATTGTGATTCTCATATAGGTCCTTCTCTAAGGCGAGATCACGAGCATTCTACAAGTCATCCAAGCAAGGGGTCCTTGATTGATTTGTTCCTCCACAAGATTTCTATAGCAAAGATCTTGTACTTGATATTTCACATATTTGTTGTGTAATAGTCGTGTTGGTTTAGTCCTCCGTGTTACAGACTCGATATTTAGCTTTGTACCAGAAAAAGGTGTAAGCAACGTTGTCAAGGCTTCTCCACCAAGTTGAAGGAGTTTGTTGACATAGTGCTTGAACTCTCGAGTAGGTGACTCGGGAGTGGAGTAGGGCAAGGAAGGTGTCCTTGTAGCCGAACCACTATAAATCGGTTGTGTCATTTCTATCCCTTACTTTTATTTCTTTACTTGCATTACTCTTAGATATATACTTTATCTTCATCCATACGATTTCACATAACATCAAATCTAAAGTTTTAAAAAAGTAACTTAAAATCGGCAAAACTATTTACCCCCCTTTTAGTTTTTCACATTTGTTATGTAACTTTTAATTGTATATAATCTGTAAGTTTTTAACTATGTTGTAATGATTTTTTAAGTTTTTTTGAAATTTTATAATCATATCATCATGTTTTCTACAAGATTTGGAACAAATTTGATGAAAAAATGCATATAAAACGCGTTTATTAAAGTTGCACACCAGGTATTTGATAAAATGTCTGAATAAGATTTTAAAGCTGTGATGCACTAATTTTCGATATCTGAGCTTAATATTGAAATATATGACATCTGAGGGCATATGTGTGTATATTTGCAGCATCAGAATTACAGGTTAGGGCATCAGATTGTATTAGTGCATCTGTGTTTTTGGTATCTAGAAATACTTCAGCATATATTTGTATGTTTAGTGCATTATTGGAAATACTTGGACATCTATTTGTATATTTAGTGCATCGATGGACATATTAGGGTATCAATAATGTTAGGAATTAGAAATTCCATGGTGAAGAGTCGGTCACCCCAAATATTATCTAGCATAAGTTAGCTCGTAGACTTGTAGTTATTTATGTTATTTATTAGTTTATTAGTTAGTTAGTAGCGTAGAATAGTTTAGTGTAACACCGTGGAGGAAGGACGGGTCTTTACCCACTGTATGCCTGATCCACAGTCCGATAGGAGGACGTATTCATTGTAACTATAAATAACCCTTCCATCCATGGAAGGGGTGGTGCTTCTTTCATAATCTAACCTTTCCTTTTTGTAAACAAAGTCTCTACCAAGAACACCCTCTCTTTACTTTCTCTCTCTAAATGGCAAACATGTATTTCCATCATCCAAGACCACCCGAATCATCTACACAATAAATATTACGATCCTACAAATGGTACCAGAGCCTAGGTTACATTGTTTTGATGATTCGAATGGTTTTTATACGGTTATATTATGCGGTTTTTATACGGTTATATTATGCAGATTCATTGTTTCTAAGCAGCGACTTGTGCTTATTTTCTATAGCGAGTTGTCACAAAATGCTATTGAGTGTTTTTGTCCTTTATCGAATAAAAGTCACACTATGTCCAGTTTAGTGAACCTGAAGGAGTTGTTATACATGTATGTAGCGAGTTGATAATTTGGTCAAAAAGCGAGTTGATTTGACATGATAATGTAGCGACTTGTCTTTACAAATTAAGTAGTAGCTACTTGACAACACCATGTAGCGACTTGTTGACTCACTCAAAAAATTATGTTGCGATTTGTCAAGATAATGAAGTAGCGACTTGCTGTGTTTGAAAATAGCGACTTGTGTTCAAAAAGCTAAAGTGGTAGTGACTTGACCAATCAGTTTAGCGACTTGTTGACTTATACTAGACCAAGACCACAAGACCAATAATACCAAAGTCTATTCATACTCATGAGACCTCAGGTTTCATCCATCCTTGGTCCTAATACAATAACTAAAACGAATTGACAAGATATGTGTGATAAGTGTCGACCCACAACTTCATAACCAAAACTAATCCTATCTAGACTCATTCCAAGACACTCACAATGAACATCATCAGTCAACACTACTTACAACACCATGATATCTAAATACCTCGAACTTCAGGACCATAAAGATCTAGCACACGAAATGATATCACATCATAGATCAATTTAAAGGCATGACCTTCTTCATTTAATATACGATTTATTCAAGAGAGACAAATAACAATACTGTTATCATCTCCCTTTTTGAATCGTTACAAGACTCTTATCAACAAGATCAAAAACAAATGCAATATTACTTACCAGAGACCATCTTTCAGATCTTGATGACGTGTTCTTGATGAGGAAAAAATATGCCATCCCTATGGCAAGGACATACGAGTCATAACCTTCATGCCATCTCTGTGGCAGTTACATGTTCCTCAAGCCGTTCTCTATGGCGAGAGTGTAATAGTATCATAAGGTCTTTCGTGGGTACTTAGGGTTAGTTCTTGATCCGTATTGATGTTTGTGGAATGAGTCAGATGATGAAGTGATAAAGAGAGGCGGAGTGTTTGTGATAAGTGTGATTTTATGGTTTGTGTTTACAACCGGATAATTAGGTTAAGACTTTATAACCGGTTATATTATGTGTGTTGGATCGTATATCACACTAGTAACACATGGGCTAAACCGGTTTAAATCTTGGACATGAGCCGACTTCTACATGATTATTGGATATTTGGGCTCTTAACCAACATACAAATCACACTTTGATAAATAAGTGTTACTCGAATTTCATTTACACAAAAATAAAACATGATTCATAAGCGTTAATATGCTTAGATAAATGTGTGATATTAATATGAGATTTGAGCACTTACACATGTTGAGATTTTCCAAATGTGAATCTCTACGGCTGTTGGATCTGAATGTTGGATTTGTGAAGATTAAGAATGGGCCTCTCGTGAAAGTCAATTTATTTGGATCGGGCCTTGTGATATCATGAAGATTTGTAAGAGATTTGTTGATGATGTGATTTATTGGGATATGTGGTTTTGGTACTATGGTGTATACTCATTCACGGAGAATATTATTTCACGGCCTTGATATTTGTAAAATGTTGACTACGGGATTGGTTGGATGATATTTCTTATTTAGATTTGAAGTGAGGTTCTTTGGGCACATTTAATTATTTCATCTTCTTTCTTTCTACCCTTCCGCGAAGATGACTTGTTTGGGCGTTTATTGAGTGTGATAAAGACTTGGCTATTTAGTTACGGTTGTGATTCTTTCTCGCTTAACCCACAACGTAGCTATCACTTTGGTGTCTCACGTAGTTGAGGATATGTCAAGAGGTTTTGTACATTGGGTACACCATTTCTTCTTCATAAGGATTAGTGCAAAGCAGAAATGTAAATCCGGGGAGCGTTCGTCTTGTTCAAATTTTGGCATATCGGGTCTATTTCTCCATGTGGTCACTACAATAGCCGACAGAATGCGTGATTGATGTATTTACCAAAGTGTTTATTGGATGGTTGGTGATAGTGTTGATGTTGGATAATGAACCGTTGATGAACCGCTGCATGTTCCCCTAAAACAAAAATTCTCTGAAACCAAAGTTGTCATAACACATTCAAGCTGACATTATTTACGGTTTTGTCTTGACTTTGTAAAATCCCGCGAAAGAATCTATTTCTCGGTTAAACTCATAGACTTGTAAAATCCCGTGACAATGAAAACATCTCGATTAAAGTAATGTGTGTTTCCGGATCTATCTTACGGTTTATTCTTGGTTTTGTAACATCCCGCGAAAGAAACTATTTCTCGGTTTAAACCATAGAGTTGTAAAATCCCGTAATGACGGAACCATCCTGGAGAAAGGAAAACGTATTTCGGGATCTTATCTGATGCTGATGCTACGGTTTCTGGTTCGAACAAGGGATAAAAAGGTGTACTTCATGAATTGGATGTGTGTTTGAATATTCGTCATGGCAGTTTGGTTATTACATGGTTTTACGGGGTTATGTGCTTTTAACCATGGTCGGGATGAAACCATTGTCATAGTTCACTTAAAACGTAAATGGAGGCTAGATGTGAGCTTTTAATTAGAAGATGTGACGACGGGGTTAATTCACTATTATTTATTTGAGGTTGAAGTGAAATATCACGGGCGAGTGTACTTAGTATCTGAAGGTATCGGGGATGGTTGGATGAAGATTCTTCAAGATCCTTGTTTGAACTTACTATCAAAAATGAAGACTTGGAAATCTAGTTATTGTTGGGTTACTTTTTCCTTTTCTTTTACCACTTGGGGGAATTGGGCTCTTATCACCACAAAATAACTATCACTTTAAGGAGTTACGTTGTAGTGCTCAGTGTCACATTCAATTGTGGATTCTCAAGAGGTGATGTACGTCTTATACTTGATGGTTGGTTGGTTGAAGAGTATAGAGTACTTAGAGAGCACTTAGAGATGCTAATGGAAATCGGAACCGCTCTTTGTTACATTTGTGCAAGTTTAGGTCACGAGTTCGGGTTAGTTTACTTCAGGGTCAAATTTATCATATTGGGTTTTCTCCATCAGCTGTCACAACAAAGAGCCTACTGAATGATAATGGGGTGATTACATGTTTTGCCAAGAGATGATGAAAAGAGAGAGATTATGATGTATGAACACATCAGTTCATGCCTCGTAGTCTAAAAGAAAAGAAAATGTACGTTCGGTCGCATTATCTTCGAGAAGAAGAAATCTTCTTATGACGTTTGAACACAACGGTTCAACCTCGTACTCTAAAGAATAGAAAAGTGTACGTTTGATTGCACTTTATCTTAGAAAGAAGAGAAATATTCTTATGGCGGTATGAACACACAGCGATTCATGCCTCGTATTATAAAGAAAGAAAAGTATACGTGTCGGTCGCTTTATCTTACGAAGAAGAGAAATCTTCTTATTATGACCATTCTCATCAACATGCTTCATACTTTTCCATGCGCTCGGTCATCAAGTGAACCGAGACTCTTGTTGATTGTTTTCTAATTCTACTTGCTCAACTATAATGACGATGGCGACATCATGTGCTAATTTTGCGGTGGAGAAGTGTAAATAGACTACATTTGGATGATTTCACTTATTTAATCAAGAATGGCAACTCCGTATGCAATTCTTGAGGGGGAGAAAAAGTGTGAATTTACCGCATGGTTGATCGATATCTGAGAATATATGGTCATCGGCTCCTAACTCGAGGTAGAACCGATCTTCTTCTTATCGGGTCATCTTTACATGATGTTTCTTATAAGAGCCGTTGGTTGACATCTTTACAGTGATTTGATTAATGACAAAGTGCTTCCATTCTTGGTGATTTCCTTAATGAACATCTTTACGTTCTTGTTTGATTGGGAGGGATTTGAGTTAAAGGGATTTGCTATTTGTATGTTAACGGGAATGCATTTGGTGAGTTAAAGATGTTGACTTTCTATTCTCCAACTGGACAATCTTGAAGAAGGTCGAGTCTACATTTTCTGCTATATGTTAGAAGACTAAAGACGAGTGGCATTTGATTATCCAAAGACTTCTTCTTAATCTGGGCATTTATCAAGCAGTTGTCGGTTTAGGAGAGCACTAATTGGGGGAGAGTGAAATGTCAGATTTAATCCCCAATTAGACTTGCTCACATTCTTGACAAGTTGATTCTCACAAAGACTTCAAGCGTCTTCTCAACGATTTCAAGTATTTGGGCTTATAATATGTTCTTGATTACGAAGTGTCAAAACCAGCAAAGGGGGAGACTAACATCTAAACCGAAGCGAGTAAACTTGATGAACTTAATTCTTCTAAGTGATTGAAGACATCTCGGGAAGACAAATGTCATGACCGCAGAGAAACTCAAGGTTTTACTCATCAAGGCTTTTAGTGTTATTAGTCCAACGACGTGGAAGTGATGTAAGAAAGTTTAGAAGATAAAAGAGGTATCGCAATCATCGGGAGATAGAATTGTATACATTGGGGGCCTTTGTTGTTTCACTGAGTGCTTAATCGATGATTCGAGAGATATAATTACTTATTCGGAGTTGACGTCCTAAAGATAGTCATCCGAGAGATAATCATGATTGGCTTGCTTCTTCATGTCATGGTTATTCTCTCTTTGGGCATTGGTGCCGGGTTCTTGAGCTTCATACACTTTCTTCGGGGAGAAAAGTATACATCGGGTTATTCTTTGGCTATCGGACTTAATCACGCTACTTGGATGGTATAAGTTTCTGCGTCTTGGGTATATGTGTGGTTTAGTGAGCTCTAGTCTAAAAGTATTTGCATCAATTCAACTACGTGGAAGTGGTCTCTTGACACCTTTTGGAATGGATAAACCGGACTTGATGGAAAAATTTGAGAAGAGGTATTCTAATGTGGGATGATGCATTGTTGTTCTTCTTCTTGATGATATAACCCCGAACGGAGAATATCGATTATCGTTCTTAAAAAGAGCTGCGGGATTTAAGATAATGGTGTGCTTCTCTGTGCACCTGGCTAAGGCAAGCTTGAAATAGAGCTTCGAATCTACTCATCTAAAGGATTTTCGGTTTGGGGGGAAGCTGCCAAAGTCTTTCTTTCTCATAGGCTCATGTTCTATCTTCTATTTTGGAGCCTCGGAAGCTTTGGCGGTGAATGGTTAAGAGATGATGACTTTTATTTTCTACAACGGGGCTGCTCGATATTCTTATCTCGGTGCTCGTATCATCATTCTTCCTAAACTATATTATATACTCTATATGTAAATAGTTATAAAAAACCAAATACTAAAATATAAAACCCACAAAAAGAAAATAGAAAATTATAAAACCAACAAAAATCCATAAAAATCAAAAAAACTTGAAAAATACCAAAAAATATTGTTTTTCAAAGACATGTCTTCTGGTATCAATAACATCTGCGGTCTTAGAAATGTCATTCAATAATGGCACGGGACCGTAGATGAAGTTCGAGCAGGAGGTGTAAATATTCTTTTTCCAATACATGTCTCAAAATATGGCTTCTGATTATTTGGGCGTAACCAGCGCTTAAAAATATGCAGTTTCTTGAACGTGACCCGCGCTTAAACCATGGCTTGCTATTATTTCAGATAGCAACCCATTTTTCAAAGAAGGAAAGTGCTACGCTTAAACAATTTTCAAAATATTTCGAGCACTTATCCTAAAAACAAAATGAGGAAAGTATGTCGAAGGGTACTGCTTTCCTACTCAAATATTTTACTGTCTAAAATTCTTGAGAAAAATATTTGTTTTAAATAAAATAATTGGTTAATGAGTTGCAAAATCAATGGATTTAAGTTTATAAATTTGCAAAACTCAATCAATGACTTGGCGCTTTTAAAACTTTTTGAGAGAAAGAGTCATTGATTGAGGGGAGAATGTTTTTCAAATTTACATCATCTACTTGGGCTTTCTTAATCATCCTACGTGCTTATCCGAAAAATATAATTGCCTATGTTGAAGGACTAGGTTTCTAGGATGTGATTGTTAGGATTAGATGATTATAGATTGATGAACACATTATTCCCATGCCTTTTATGATCTGATTGACATGTTGAATTGACTTTTATTAGTCGATTGCTGTTTGGGTGTTGTCGACCACCATATATCTGTTTGTGTTGACTAACGTATACAGATAAGATGGTTATAAGAATGTTCTTGTTAAGTTCTCATTTTAGTAACACAAGCATCAATAGAAGAAATAAGATAAGAGAGATCGGATGAACACAAAACCAATACACACGATATGCTAGTAAGGAAAAGTTATGCGTAGGTGAATTAGTAAAGTGAACAACCAACCCTCAAGTGAGGGTTATACAAGAGTATTTATAGGAGGGAACTAGAACACTCAAGTTCCCATCCTTTTACTTATTGGGCTTGGCCTAGGCTTATGGGATTTCTACATAAGCCTAGCCTTGATTATTAACATAAAAGCCATATTAAGCTAACTATTACATATGAATCACTAACACTTGAGATATGGTTTAGGAGTGATTCCAACAATCTCCCCCTAAGTGTTAGTGATGAATGAAAGAGTGATAAACGTTGTAGGTGCTGATGTAATAGTAGCTTTGACTTCTTCTGACATTCTTCTTTCTTGTGAGAAGAAGTGTCTTGATTCAAACAATCTCCCGGTGTATAGAAATTGTTTCCTTTAAGTGTTACGCTTTGGCGTCATCATTTACTTTGTTCTTTGATCTTTGTTCTTTGTGATGGTAGTGATAGTATGTTGTTTAATGCGGATCAGTGCGCCGTTGCTCTAGTGTCTCCGTCTTTCTTCAACATGCTCACTACGCTCTTTAGCGTTGGATTTGATCTTGATGAAGTTCTCTTAGTCTTTAAACTTTGTAGATTCTTTGACTTGACGAAGAATCATTCGACTTTGTGTTGCCCTTTTGAGAGAACTTTCATTAGTGATATTGTTGGTATGAGCATGTGAAGAATCTGCATGATAGGTCCGCTCCAGAGCTTCCATAAGAAGAAACATAAGAAAGGTTAGTAATAAGTGTGTAGCGGATCCGGCACTTACAAGTTGAACCCGAGTGTTAGGCATAGTGTGAAACACAACTCTAATTTCACAAAGGCGTTCCTGAAGCTGGAGTCCCACAAATTGAGATAACACGATACCGAAGTACATCTACGGTTCGAATGAGTGTGAGGAACAAAAGCATCACCTCATACTTGTGAACCCGTTTGAGACACCTAGCACGTAATCCACGGGGAGTTACGCTGACTTCTTTATTGGGGGTACATTTGATGTTGACCTGGCGGGAGTTTCCATTCAATCAGCGAAGATCACATGTGTAAACCTCTCATAAATTTTCTCGACAAATTGCTAAGATCTGTGAAGGACCGCGATAAAGTATCACTTGCGTTCTTATTGATGAACATCAAGCGATAAAAATGTCAAGTGTACCTAAGAGATCTTTTTGATGAATCTCGTGGCTCTAGACTCAATGGTGCACTTTGGTTTTCCTGAGCGGAGACTAGGGAGAGGGTCTCCTTCTTCAATACCGCAATCTCTAAGCCGATGGAGTAGTGGGTTCCTGTGAGAATGAAACAATCTTCGTTGAGAGAAACTTGAGTGGCTAAGCGTTTTAGTGCATGTGTCCTTTGGGTCCATGGCGACTTTAATATTCAATACGGTGTCATCAGTGACAACCGTAGCATATGATTGAACCGATTATGCGCTAAGTTGAATAATCTTGAGGACTATTTCTTTTCACCCTTTTCTTTGCATTTCTTTTTAATTCTTCAACTCATTCTTTATCCAATTCTCATTTTCTCCTTTTTATAATCATACCTAAGGACTTCTAATTCTAACTATTGGTAGTGTCCTTGGGTAGATCCCTCCAATCTGGCGGATCATAGGACAGTTATTCCTAACCTTAATCACCTTATAGCTCCATTGCCATAAAACCATTTTCATGAAAATCTCTAGAAGTGTTTGTAAATGAAAACCATGTTTGAACACTTCAAGAGTTTTGGATTTTCCGATACTCCCCCTCCACATGTGCTTAAGAATTTTGGCAGAAATGCGCACGGTGAGGAAAAGAAGCGCTTGCACAGAATTGATCAACTGGGATAGACAATTCTTGTGAACCACATTCGTTGCATAGTTAAAGAGATACATTGTCGACTTTTAGACAACTAGCTCTAGAACTACCTTGAAGATGTGGACAACCTCGAGAGGTTGTCAAACCGGTAAAGTTCATGTCATCAAGAGCTTCTCGACTAGGTACAATTTACTTGGATAAGTCTTGGAAGACAAATCTTTTCAATGTATATTTGTTGAGATCTCGTCAATTCATAGGTTGAAGTCTTTTCACACGAGGATTCAATAGCAAAACACAACATATTTCTTATCACATAATTTTTCTCCCCCTCAAAAATGGCATATAAATATGTTATTTTTGAAGAAATGTTGAGAATAAATATGACCATTTTGAGTTTTGTGGGAAGATTACACGAAGAACAATTTATGAACAAAGTTTTTGATTAAATACTCCCCCTTAACAAGTGATATTAACGGTTGAGGTTTTGAAAAAAAACATAAGAGGAAGTACTTGTTCTTTTAGGCAAAACAAATTGAAAGGTTTGATATGTTTTACTCAAAGTAAAAACTTTAGCTCCTTTTATAAGGATTATGCCCACGGTCCTTTCATTACAAATGCGGGTTGTACAGCATTATGTGTGCACAAACCATAGTCATTGTAGAATCACACATCCAAATTAATATGAAATTGAAGGTTTAAGAGGGTACCAAGTAGTCCATCAATCTTTCAGGAATGCAAGCGAGGCGTTGATAGCACGTGAGAGTAATCTGGGGCGACCACAAAGCTCTCGAGTTACGAAGGCGGTCCCGTCACATGTACAACCTTTCATTGATACGGTGATGATCTTCACATCCATCTATCTTGAGAATTCCATCGCTTTGGAGACCCAATGCCTTCATGTAGCCTTCACCTATATAAGCTAGTACGGCAACTTTCAATGTGTGATCCCCAATTTGTGAAGATCTACACGCCATCAAGCGATTCGCGTTGTAGTTCACTCTGGTAAACTACTCGAATGGTTTCTTTGATGAGAGTATATTGTGGGAAGGTAGTTGATGTCGAAGTTCTAGGCGAGGTGCAGTGAGGTTGACACGAGTCGTCGATTCATGACAGGTTGTAAATCTTCTACGTTCTGGATCACTATGCTCGATGAAGATGAGTAAGGACTTGATGTATTCACGTTGAATTTGTTCGAGAATTGTCTCATTCTTCCCCGTACCTTGGCAAGAATACAGATCTTCAATGTCGTTGAGAGACAAGTTACGAAAGTCCGCTTCACGAAATTCATAGTCCCTTCGTCTTGTCTTTTTGACCACGATAGTCTTGAGGATGTGTAGTCCCATTTAGGCGAAAGAGTGACATGCTTACAGCAACGATCCCTTTATCACTTTGTACACTTCATGTTGAGACTTTCGAACTGGCGGCTTTTGTAGTAGATTAAGTAGGTGTTAGGCCAATGGTGAATCCCATACATTGCATCAATGTCATCTTTGTTCCACGGTTAGAAAACATGTGAGTAGCCTTTTCTCGATGGCTATGCGGTGGAGTATATGGTTCCAGGGAGCGAAGTGTAAGTGATGTAGCGTATTTCTTTGAACTATAAGCTACGTGTAGAAGAAGAAATTCAAGTCTTTGTTGAAGAAATAGCGGAATGGAATCTTAGGTTGATCTGGTTGGCCAATCGTTGGTAGGGGTCTAGACCAGTCAGTGTAGTATGGAGGGTTGTCTCTTACGGTGAAGTGATGTTTGCTTCAAGGTTGAGCCAATCAATGTTGTTAGACATGGCTCGTGCTATATTTTCAAGGTGATATTCAACTTCAATAGCACTTTCGAGTTGTCTTTAGTAGTTGAAATGCTTCATTCTTTATTCGTTTCAACTCGATTTCGTCATCTTCTTCACGGAACTTTTCTTGCGGTAACTTAGCATGCTCAATGTTCGACCTTCACCAAATCTTGATCATCGGTTAGGGCGGGAGTAGCATCAACAAGTTCGAAGAACCAATCATACCGATGTCGTCTTCGTCAAGCCATGAGGCGACATCGACCTTAAACGTCTTATTCTTTTCTTTGGCCTTGATGAGGATGTTGGTTTCTTTGAAGCGGGAGAGGTGGTTTGTTGTTAGGGCTCGGGGACTTCCTCATCGTCACCACCGATTACTCAGTGATCACCCGATTTTCTCTGCTGAGGTGGTAACTTCGAGTCCCTGAGGTTTGTCGTGAGGAAGGCGTGGAGGAGATCGTCTTGTTGTTGGAGTCCTTAGGGGTGGTGGTGGCACAGAGGAGGGTTCTCCAAAATTCTTTGGACGTTTAGGCTCGTTATCTTTATCCTTATACTTATCATCATCGTCTCTTGGACGTTTAGGCCTTTGAGCTTCTTCTCGCATCTTGATTTGAGTTGGTATTCGGCAGTGTATCAAATTTACCTTCGTAGGAAGTAAATGTTGCAGTCGTTTAGACATTTGAGTTACTAGCACGGAAACCAATTGACATCGGAGGAGAACACTATAAGATCGGTTGGGTTGATTGTTACGGTCATAGGTGTTGATCTTATAGTTTGCTTGGCCGGATGCATCCAGTAGGATAGAGTTGTCTGTTGAACATTTCTCTTGTCCTCGGGAGCGGTTTGAGAAGGAATTTGTGAGTGTATTCTCTTGCCGTCTTCTCCAATTCCTTTTGGAAATCTCCTTTGATAAAATGCGGATTTGTTCCTTTCTTTCAACAACTCGTTTATCCCTTTTGAAGAAAGTTGATTACGTCGCGAGTTGATTGACTTTTTGGTTACATCCTTCTTCCTTGCTTGGCGGCTTTAACAATCTTTGTCTTAGCTCGGGATAACCAAGAGTTTGTTGGTTTCTTCTTGATTTAGATGTGGATCAGTTTGTTCCTTTGGATGGTGGTGGAGGCGAATGAGAGGATGAATCGATGATGAGATATGAGGAGACTTCGGGGTCCTTTCTTTGGTTCAGAAGTTTTTCTTTTGGCGTGTTGGACTATCAAGAAGAAATCATCATATTCAACATCGTCATCTTTTCGGACTTGGCCAATTGTTACGCCTCAATCTTGCTTCTTCATGACTTTTTCTTTCTCGGACTTCTCCTTTTCAGGTTCCTTAAATTCATAGGTGATGGTATCTTCCAATCGTTGTTGTTGTGGATCGTGGGTCTTGGTACGTTCCATGCTCGGGTTGATTAACGCGCTCGAGGCTGGTGTAGATAGTGCACCACCACTTGACCCTCGGGGCCAGTTTGATCCTTTACAAATTCATTGGCAAGATGTTTGAGTCTGAGGTTCTTCAACTTCTTTTGATATTCTCTTTCCTCATCAAATGGTTCTTCTTCAGAGCTTTCCTTATCATGCTCAAACGGGGAGTTTTCCCTTTTCCTTTATCGGCTATTGGGTGGGAGGCTTAGCTATTGTTGGAGTGTCATCAATTGCAGTTTGAGTGGTGACCTCCGTGCGATTCAGTTTCCGGGAGCTTTTATCGGTATCTTCGTTGCGGTTCAGGGCTTGGGAATAGGAATAGGAACAACTTCCTTAGAGGAACTTTCCTTTTGATGCGGGTTTCCTCTTGGGGAACTTTCTTTGACTCTCAGTGCTTGTAACACTTCACACTTGCTTCTCTCACGGTTTCTAGTAGGTGTACCAGGAGGACTTCATCAAGAAAATCGGCACACTTCCATCAACTGCTACGGATACCTTTTGTATGAATATAGTTGTTTGAGCGCATCGGTTAGAAGGTGATCTGGAAACTTGCACCTTGTTTCTTTGTTGTAGATTCCTTAAATCATTTGTGAGTGTAGGCTCATACAACATGGAGTGATTGTTGGGGGTCATTGGTTCTCAAGGGGATATCGGGATTATACCTAGAGCTCTTTGGATCAACAGTTTTGTATATCTCGATGTATGGGATTTTGGAGCCAAGCTTTTGAGGAATGATCATGTCGTCCCATGTCGAGCTTCAACTTCAATGTGTTTCATGTTGACCAAGCCCAAAAGATCGTAGTTCAGCGAGCTTGGGATGCTTTCGCAACCACTATCACGTCCATAAATGGATTTGGTGATAATGATGATGTAGAGGGTTCTCCATGGTGAGGAATATTCTTAAGATCCGCGTATGAATGCTTTGTGATTACTCGAAGCTTAGGTAACCAATGTTGATCATGGTACTTGAGCGGCCTCTTTAGGTTGGTGTGGCGGTGTATTGGTTTGGCTTCGATGGCGGTATAAGAAGAAACGACCTTAAGTCTGCTTAGGTGTGGCGGTGACTTGCTTGTGGTTGGCGTCCAGATCGCGACATTTTGTCCTTTGATCTTTAAGCATTGTGCGGGGGTGAATATAGATCTGAGCCTTTATGCTTGAGTGGTGAGCATGTTTGCGATAAGGATGATTCTTCATAATATCCGGCAATTAAACAAGAGACTGAGCAGTGAAGTATCAAAATCAACACGAAGGTTATTCTTTCAATCTTCATTGGATAACCATGAGGAAGATATCAAACTAGCGGTGAGAACATTTGGTGCTTCCACATTCGCAGTGGCGTCCATGTAAGTGATGCGAAGATATTAGCCAAAAGAACCAACATGTCGAAAGACATTATGTTAGTCAACGAGATGGTTTTTATTGTCTGAGTTGGAATGTGATATGTCGATGATTGTTACGAGTCCAATGTCACTTGTTTGTCCAATAGTCCAATGGCGTCGTGATAAGTTTCGTGAGTTGATTAACTTTAAGTTTTAAATGTAACACATTGGATTTCACAAATACACTAAACCATAATCATATGAGGCGTACAATGTGTTTAGAGAGAGAAAGTTCTAGACAAAGAAATGGAAGAGAGTTGGGAACTTTAGTGAGAGAAAGAAAAATCTTATTATGAGCTCCAACTCTCTACCTTGGGAGGTAGAGAGTATTTATAGTCTTACATAAAAGCATACACTGACGGTACGTGGATCGGGCATACGATTGGGTAAAGACCGTCCGTCCTCCACGGTGTTACTAAACTAAATACTACTTAACATCAAATAACTATGACCACGAGCTTTCTAACGATTACATATACTTGAGGTGACCGACACTTTAACTCCTGGATTTTCCAAATCCTAACAATCTCCCCCTAAGGGAGGTCACCTCAAACACACATTGAAATTACATAGAATACAAACAGATATTTCATTGAGATTGTTCTTGGATTCTTGTTCATGTTCTTTGTTCGAGCTTCGTAGTCTTTGATTCTTCATTTTGCATGTTTGGATAATCAGTGGAGGTCTTTAAGCGATCCGCGTGATAATGAGTTTGAGCCGACTTTGAGATCATCGGCCACATAATCTCGACTCATCCATTGTGGTGTTGATATTATGTGATGTTGTGACATTTGGATCGACATGCTCACATTACGGATCATGATTTCTTATGTGAGTAGCGGAAGCTTTCATTGATTCATGATATTGGCGGCGAGTAGCGAAGCATGGAGTGAAAATATCGAGTCATTGATGCACTAATCATGATTTCTTTGGGCGAATGTGTTGAGTGAGCGCGGCTATGGATTGACCGCTTCATTACGATCAGGTTTGCAAGCGTCGGGGTGTACTGCATAAGGCGATTAGCAATAAAGCGCGCAAGTGTCTTTGATCACTTCGATGAATTGAGGTACCGCGGCCCACGGTTCCCGTTGATCGGTAAATCTTGCCTATGATCGGTATAATTCGAAGAATTTCCTTGGCGAGGTTTTAGCGTTGCTCTAGGCGTTTGTCAAACAAAGCGTCTCAAAGAAGACAACACGAATGAGTGAACCGGCGAATGAGATTCGATTGATGAAAAGAGATTTGAAAAACAATCGTGTATTGCTCAATAGAAATTGTTTTTGCAATACAACAAGGGTTTTAATGAAAATCAATTATCAATCATAAACACCTTTTATTTTGAGAAATAAGTACCACGGTCGATGTGCTAAAGAAAAGAGTTTTTAAGCACAACGACCGATTTTTCAAAGGTATCCGTCAATCCATAACGAACCGAGTTGATTCAAAAGATTGAATCGCTCCATTGTTTCTGTTCGGTTGTCACATGGTTGATCTATTGGATAGATCTCACATGCCACCTACCAGGAGCTTGTTTGATGTTGGCTCGAGAAGGCTTTCCATCTTCATTGTGAATATGTTTGCATATCACTTTCGGATGTTACAGCAATACCACAAGGATATTGCGTAGGACTCATAAGATATAATCTCTCTTTCCACATTGTGTGAAGCAGAGAGTCTTCATTGAAAGTGTCCTAATGAGATTTATTGATGATCTCGTGGCTCTAGACTCAATTGTGCATATTTGGTTCCTATCTTGGAGACTAGGGAGAGGGTCTCCTTCTTCAATATCAACAATCTCTAAGAAAGTCGATAGATATGGGTTCCCGTGAGAATGAAAACAAGTCCTTTTAAGAGGAACTTGAGTGGTTTGGAAAGTTGAAGTGCGGTCGTCCTTTGGGTCCATGGCGTCTTGTCTTCAATACCGATGTTACCTTGGTAACCACCCGGTAGTATATGAATTGAACGGTTTTACGCCTAAGGTTGAATAAATGGAGGCTATTTCTTTTCACCCTTTTTCACATTCAATTCTTTTTATTCTTCAACCCCTGTGCTTACGAGACTTCATAACTAGAACCTTGTTGGGTTTATTCGATCTAGCTTCGATCTCAGTCGCACTCTTCCCATTTCTCACTTTTCTCCTTTTATCATCATACCTAAGGACTTCTACACTATCTAGTGGATTGTCCATGGGTAGATCCCTCCGGTTCTGGCGGATCATGGGAACTCAACCTAACCTTATCATCCTTATATCACCATGCATAAAGTAGAGTTGGTTGGTCTTTTTGGTATTGTTCATCTGCCATTGAAACCAATTGAAAACCATTTGAAAATCAATCAAGATACTTGTGATATAGAATCAAAGCATTTTGTATCTTAATTGTTTTGATATTTTAGAAATGCTCCCCTCAACATAAAAATTCAGAATATGTTTAGCACATGGAGGCAAGAGATCTTTGAAATCGTTAGATTAAGAATGAAAGGTCAATCTTTTAATTAACATTTTCTAAAATGATCGTCATCACTTCCCAATCAATTTGAGTAGATAAAACATTTTGAGGAAGGATGAGGTTTTCAAATTTGCTCCCCCTCAATATGTGCCTCGAAGTTTGAAAGAGTTTTGCACATATTAGAGGAACACATTAGAGACAATTCAATCACGTTTCAATAATTTGAGGTTTAAATAGATGCTCCCCCTCAACATGTGCATGGAAAATTTGAAATCGTTTGTCACATGTGGGAGGAAAACATGCTAAACACTTATGAAACCATTTATCGATTATCGGTTTAAATCAATTTAAATCACAAATTCTACCCTGATCACAATTTTCAAATCATTTGAGATTTGTGATCTCTGTGAATTTAAATTGATTTTGAAAGCTTTTAAGGAGAATTGTGACTTGATTATGAAAGCTTTTAGCTGATAAGGATTGGATTTTGAGACTTTAAACTCCATTGATTAAACATGCATAATTATCTTTTGAAAACATAATAATAACCAAGGTCTTGAACCAATTGTGTAAAATATTGTAAAACATTTTTGAGTAGACCTTGCTCATTTAAGTGCAAATTGTTTGAAAAGAACACTTTTTGATTTAATTGAAAAATCATTCTCCCCTCAATCAATGACGAAAGTTGTTGATTGATGGATTGAGATTTTGACACTTGATAAGTTCTTTTGATTTTCAAAAATAGAGTCCAGAAGTGTTTCAAAACAATTCAGTTTTCATAAGATTGCAAATATTTTTCAGAGGAATCATTAGAAGGAAAAATATTTGAAATTAAACATTTGTCTTGTTATTAATGAACATTTGTTTTTAGAATCGAGCATTAGGTTTGAAATATGAGATAAAGCATGGCTATGTTCTTTCTTTGAAAAGCGGGTTACTGCCTGAAATGACAATAAACCATTGTTTTACTTTCTCCCAATTTTTTTTTTTAACATTTGAACAACATCTAAAGTCCCGTGTCATTCTTTGAATGACATCACAAAGACCGTAGATATTATCGAATTGAGAAAAAATATGACAAAATAACAATATTTTTGATATTTTTGAGATTTTATTTTATGGATTTTGAAAGTTTTATAATTTTCTATTTGCTTTTAGTTGGTTTTATAATTTTGTATTTTGCTTTTTGAATAAATATATAAAATAGATAGATGAAGAAAGACCTTTACTCCTCGTCTTCCTCGAAGGCGTTTGAGTGTTCTAGTTGAAGGCTTTTCAAGCCAAGTCGGAAGGAAGAATAAACTCAGCGTTCTCTTGGAAGAGCTTTGGTGAAGATGTACGCTAGCGGTATTAGACTTCACAAAATAGAGTTCCACCACACCTTTTTCCACTTGTTCCCCGATGAAATGATGTCGAATGTCGATGTGCTTTGCTCTTGAGTGTTGTGCGTTGTTGCATGAGAGAGCAATAGCACTTTTATTATCACAGATGCAGAGGATTTTGTTGAATTCAAAGCCATAGTCAGATAATTGGATCTCATCCATAGGATTTGAGCACAACAAGATGACATGGCTATGTATTCAACCTCGTAGAGAAAATAAGTACTCATTTGCTTCTTTGAAGACCAGCTCACAAGCTTATCACCCAAGAGCACCTCGGACGTACTTCGGACGTGTATCTTGACATCTGCATGATCGGCATCTGCATAGAACATTAGTGACATACCGGTGTCCCGGGTACCAAAGTCCCATATTGATGGTTCCTTGGAGATAGAAAGACCCTTAACGCTTCAAGGTGCTTTTAGTAGGCTTAGCACGATATCTAGCACACATGCACACGGTGAACAAGATGTCTCGGTTACGCTGTTGTGAGGTACAGGGGATCAATCATACTACGATATTTCGTTTGATCTACCATGATCCACAGTGGTCCTCATCCATTTAGTACGTTCAATCATGGGAGTGTCAACACGGTCACTAGAATCAAATCCAAATTTCTTTAAAATCTCATTTGCATATTTAGATTGATTTATAAAAATGCCTCAGGGACTTTGTGAAATTTGTAATCCCAAGAAAAATGACATTTGTCCCATCATTGACATTTGAAATTTGGAACCCATTTCATTTGAAAAGCGATCACATTCATTGGGGTCGGTCGAGGCAAAGATAATATCATCAACATAAATTTGAACGTGAATTAAATGTTTGCTGACTTCCTAGTGAACAATGTCGGATCAAGCTGCTCCTTTCTTTGAATCCGGTAGGATAGAAGAAACTTTGTTAGCGTATCATACCATGACCTTGGAGCTTGCTTTAAACCGTAAAGAGCCTTAAAGCGATAGACGTGAGTAGGATGCTCACGGATTCACAAAGCCGGGTTGGCGGTATACGACTTCTTTAAGATCTCCATTAAGAAACGCCGTCTTTACATCCATCTGATAGACTACCATATTCTTACTTGCAGCATTAGCCAAGAAGATTACGATTGCCTCGATCACGAGCAGCGGGAGCAAATGATTCTTCAAAGTCAATACCCTCCTCTTGGCGGTATCCTTTTGCAACCAATCGAGCCTTGTTCTTTAAGACATCACCATGCTCATCAAGTTTCACTTTGAAGATCCATTTTAGAGCAATGATCATAGCACAATCTGGGCGGTACTAATTCCCATACATTTAATCGATCAAACTCATGAATTTCTTCTTGCATGGCATTGAACCGGCTGTCTTCATTCATGGCGGTTTTAATGTCTTTTGGTTCGACCTTAGAGAGTACGGAGTTGAAGAAGCACCATAAGGCATCGGTTGCAAGTTGTTTGTGTGGATCTTGGGCGAGAGGGTTTCCAATGATGTTGTCCAATGGGTGATCATGTGTCCATTTTCTAAGGTGTTCATGTGGTTGTTGTTGTGGAAGCTGAAGTAGCGAGTCGATGTCTCCTAATGAAGATGGTTCGATGATGATTCGAGGAGCAAATATGTTTTCAAATAGAGCATCTTCGGGAATAGCAAAGGGATTAACTTCATCATTGATGCCAGAAACAATTCCATGATGTACATTGATGATTGATGATTTGTTGATGAGGCAGTGATCGGCGGCGGCTTCTTGACTTAATGATATTGAGATTGAAGGGTTGACTTCATTGAGGATATGAGACCTCTGTTGATGGAATTGACATTTCATCAGAACTTGGTTCATAGTGTTCATCAAACATTGGATCAAACAATTTCTTTAAATCATCTTAGATGGAGGTACATATGGAGTTCTTGGGAGATTTTGGTTAAGGATGAACCAATGGGACTATTTTGTTTTTTGAAGGCGGGTCTGGCTGGATTGTCCGGAGCCATTTGACGGTCGACTCATCAGCGTAGCGTGAATTGTTTCCATGATATTTCGTTCTCTTGTTGTAGATTCGGTAACCCTTCTTGTTTGGTGCATAACCAAAAACTCCAATATCTGCCTTTGCTCTTAATTTACCTAAGTCTTGACCGTCATTAGTTGGATAGCACAAAGCACCAAACACACGAAAGGTAGGAGAGATCAGGTTTTCGTTTATGAACAAGTTCATATGGAGTTTTCCATGAGAGGTGTTAACGATTAGCGTGGCAATGGCCGGCCCATAGAAACATTAGAACCTTTAAATAAATTAGCATTGTTCTTGCGGCTTCCACAAGAGTTCGATTTTGTCTTTCAACTACACCGTTACGTTGAGGAGTTAGGTGGAAACTTCTTTGATGGCTGATTCCAACACTTTCATTAAACTGAATTAAGTCTTTGTTAACAAACTCTGTGCCATTGTCTGTTCGAACAATTACATTGTATTGTTGAGTCGAACACGAAGTTTGTTTGATTAGTTTGATGATGACATCACGGAGTTTCATCCTTTGTCCTCAAAACTTTAAAGTAAATCGAGTAGTCATCAACAACTACTAGAATGTATTTCTTCCCATTTATCGTTTGCACTCTCATTGGTCCATACAAATCCATATGAAGGGTATGAAGAACTTCCATTACTGAGTTTGTGGGTTTTGGTTTGTGGGCATATTTTGCTTTTTTTTATTGGCATAATTTGAACAAAGATGATCTTCTTCATATTTTAATCTGGGTAAGCCTCTAACAAGATCCTTTCTGGAAAGGTTATTAATGGTGCCAAAGTTCAAGTGATTGAGGCAGCGATGCCATAACCATGACTTTGTTTTAGAAGCCTTTGACAGCAATTGGAAGACTTCATCATATCTTCGATAGAGATGGTGTATAGATTTGAACCACGAGTTCCTCTTAATAATTCCACACCATCAAGTTCTCTAACGAAGCAAGTATGTTTTCTAAAGGCCACCTCTAGATCGGAATCACGAAATTGACCAACAAGAAAAGTTATGACCAAGACCTTCCACATAATATACCACGGAGATTACACTTTTTTCAACTACATAATCACCATAACCCATAATTGCTCCAAAATGGTCGTTCCCGAATCTAACAGTCCGATGAATTTACTCCACGAAGTTCATGAGCGCGACGGTCTCAGTCATATGCTTGGCGGCTGAGTCCGTACCACAGCGATTTGAGCGATCTGCAATTGAACACAGACAAGAATGGATAACTGGATAATTGGGATCCCAATGCAAGAATGGGTTCCACTTGGTTGTGCGATGATTGGAACACCACATCATAATAGAAACACCCATATCAATATAAACAATGGAATCATTAGAAATAGATGTAGTGCTAGTATACGTATTTGACCTATTCAAAGTATGTTCACTTCTTAAGGGAATAGTTCTACGAGTAGGCATCCATTTTCTAGTGGGCATTGTCTTAGCAGTGAAGGCAGAAGCTGATTAACCTTATGGCCAAAAGGTATCCATTGATAACCTATCTTACTAAATGTTCTTCTGTGGGTTTGTTTTCTAACTTTCTTTCATTTTTGCCTTTTAGCCTTCTTTGCATGATTTTTAGCATTAACAATTTTAACTTGGCATTTGACAGCATTAGACAAATCATTCACACCACATTCATGATTAGCAATAGAATTCAAGCAGACATCATTACATGGTTTGCAGTAGTAGAATTGAATTAATTACGATGCAGCTTATAGCTAATACTAAAATCAACACGATTCGTTTTATTCAACTCAAACTTAAAGTTCCTAGGGTGATCTTCTACTCTCTTCCAATGCACATTCTTAGCTTGCAAGGTCCTATCTTGCTTGTATTGCCTTGAGACTTTGACACGCTTGCTTTAATGTCACTTGATTACTCTGAGAGGAATGGGAACATTAGTTGGTTGCTACTTTTTGCATTCTGAACTAGATGTGCAAGGGATGCGAACTACGAAGGCACTAGAGTTCACTTTCTTAACATTGGGCATAGAATGGTTGTATACTTGGCACTAGGCATAGAACAAGGCATCAAGGCTTGACACCTCACCTAAGGATTTAGGCCATATTGTAATTAAGCATTCTAGAAGTTCTTGAGATCGTTTGGCATATAAGCAAGCAAACCTAATTTCTCTATCAAGTGGTTTATTAATGAAATCCTCTTCAACAATCTCACGGAGACATTCTAGACTATCCTTAAGGTATGAAATATGTTTGAAAGCAAGTTCATTATTCCTAAGATGAGGAGGAATGTATTTACTGAGACAAAGCATATTTAATACAAACATGACCTTGACTTTGATTCTCCCCATTAAAAAAAGTGGCATTTTCCCTTTTTCACTTCTTGATTCTCAATTTCCTTTTTTAAGAGTTTATTTTTCATTGTTTTTGTCACGTTTTATTGAATCATATAACTCTTTAAAGTGTCGTTTAACTTTTCATTTTCTTCTAGAAAACTCTCATTTTCCTTTTGTAAAGCATTAAACAAGTTTTGAAGATGAAAAGTTTGAGAATTCTGAGAATCTAAAGGAGGAGGCATTTGGGAGCGTGTCACATTGTTCTTTTCACCCTTTAATTGTGAAATTTGGGCTTTCAACTTTCGGATCGTGTTACAATGAGCTTGAATCATTCATCCGCGTTTGTTTATTTCAAAAACTGCATCAAACTCAAGAGCATCCGAGGATGTCTTGATATTTGAGGTTTTAACATTTTCTTTGAGATGTTGATATTTTAGTTGTAAATCAAAATGTTCAACTTCTAGTTTAGAAAAATGTTTTACCAAATTATCGTGATCATCTTGTTCAATTTTCTCACTTAGTTTAGAGTTTTTGATTTCAAGCTCAATGACACGATCATGGGAGACTTTCAAAGCAACAGATAATTCATGAAATTGAGAAGCATTAATGGAACAATTAGTAGCGATAAAAACACATCTTGAAATACATTGAAATAAGATTCTCATACAAGGTATGCAAGTTCTTCCTCTCAATCTCATTATATTTTAATGCTCGCTCATAGTCACTAACCTCAACTATCATTGCATCAAATTCCTTTTCCATTCCTTTAATATCTGAATCTATCCCTTCTCAAATTGATCTTTTTAGTTGTTTAAAGAAAGGCATGACCTGATTAAATAGCATTCTTTTGTTTGCTCAAAACCCTTTCCCTTCGGTTATCGATGGGTGTGATCCTTTTCTTACAAGTTTTCTCAAAATCAGCAAATAGTTGAAAAATAACATATTGAGTGATTAAGGTCTTGCTCTTAGTGGCAATAGTTCTAGGAACTAAATGCATTGGTGTATTTGGAGGATACCACGGATGGAGCATTTTCCTAAGGGGAGGGTTTGTAAAAACAAGATTCTCTGCTTTTTGCTTATCTAAGTCCTTTTTCGGAACACTTGGGTGTTAACAACGTTTGAGGCTTAAACTTGTTTAAGGAGATCCAATTTTTCTTTTTGTAATCATGGGGTTTGATCGTTATGTTATTCTTTTTACATTCGGGATCTTCTAGCTTCTTATTCATTTTCTCCCTAGATGCATCATCTAATTTTCTATCTTCCTCAGTGCACTCAAGGCAACTAGGTTTCTGTCTAGGTTTAAGAATCTCATTGCCATCATAGATTACATTTTGAGCTGCCTTTGCTAACTACGACCTTCGGGGTTGGGTTCCTCTATAATGGGAACCTATGCTTATAAGCTTAAAACTCTATGCTTAGTGACCATGTGGCGTCTGAATGGTATTCCTTATGCGTACAACTTATTTTCAAACTTGTTTTTCAAAGTTTTTAGATTGGAAAAATCATTCAAAAGTTTTGATTCCTTAGCATGAAATTCTTGCTTAAGCACTTTAACATTTTCTTGAAGTTCTTGTTTTTGCTTAGCAGTTTTAGAAAGCTTTTCTTGTAAGGAGTTTAACTCTTGTTTTAACACTTCTTCTCTAAAATTACTTTTTCTAATAATTGTACGCATTTGGTCATCCATTTCCTACTCACGGGTAGTTAACTCAAACTTAGCACGTTGTTCATAAATAGCCTTCGTTCTTTATAGGCATTAAGTTGAGATACTTGAGAATCATCGGGGCACATGCGGTGTATTCATCAAAACATAGTCATCATTGTACGGAAGATGCATCACTTTGTACAATCTCACTTTCACTTTGTTTCACATATTGATCATATGGGACAACATTGATATTACCCATATTTTCAATATCGACTCAATAATTTCAGTTGATTGTACTTTGTTATGCATCTTTTGCATCATCAATATAGTTTTAATACCTCAGAAATGATTTTGTCTTTGGATGGACCAGCTTGTTGTGATGAAGAGACTTTAGGAGGGACCATTGGAGAAATGCTAGCCATGAAAATTGTTTTTGTCAGATAGTTCATCATCAACATCGAGTCGTATGCATCACAATCGTGACTTGAAAGGCATTCGATGATTGTTGGCCTATCTCTGAATTGGTTGCTCATCCACATCACGCATCATATGTCTTGCACCCTCGGCAGAAACAACAACTCCTCTTCATCCAAAGATGCACCATTATCCTGATCTTGCACAAGCAACATCTTATCCACGAAGTATACGCATTCGAGGCGTTTTGGAGATGTGCAGTTCCTTGCAATATGTCCCTCACCACCACAGTTGTAACATTTGATCGGCTTTGCTTGTCCTTGATTTCCATTCCTTCCCATTGATTTCCACATATCCTCTACCAACTCCACCTCTCCCTTGTTCATCTTGCCTTTCTTGGCCGGTTGCACCATAACCTTCCCATCTCGCGGTGGCTTGATTGTGTGGATTGGATGCTGTTACGAGGTTGTTGTTGGTGTGTGGGAGAGTTCATGTTTTGACTAATCATGAGAGCCAGTTGATTAATGAAGTTTCCCACGTGTGCATCAGCATCGGCTTGTTTGAACATTGGATCGGGAATGAGTTTGTGATTACCATTACCCATGGGTATAACTTGAGATGCTTTGGTGGTAATTCCAATGTTTGAGTAGAAGGCGGTTGAATCATTTGATGAGCTTGTCTCTCCACTGTTGGTTTTGAGCGATCAAGAATCCTTTTTCAAACATAGCATGTCTCATTACGAGAAGGAAGGCATAGAGTTGCTCATAGTTTGTATTCTTCAATCCTTTGGTTAGCTTCACGGAGGTGACAAACTTGTGCCATTCGGGATTCATGTTGTTCACAAACTTTGAGTTCAAGTGAATGTTTGGCATAGTCATTCTGATGTTCCTCATGTCATTAACAAGCTTGTGGAATCTCACGTAATACTCATAGACACTCTCATCCGGTTTCATCTTGAAGTGCTCAAATTCATCATAGAGTTGTGATTCTCTGTCTTCCATAGTTAATTAGAACCGAGAGAAGCATCTTGAAATTATCCCACACTGCCTTGGCTTCGGTGTTGTGATTGATAAGCTTGTAGATGTCTTTTGGAAGACCTTGAAGTATAATGTTAGAAGCCACGATATCGCATGAATCTCTTTTTCTTCTTATCATTGAGCTCATCATACGTCTTTGGTCTATCTATTCCATAGATCATTGTTCCATCTGCGGTATTATCAATTAGTCTCTTGTAGTCTCTCGATAAGGTCCTTCATCAATTGATTTGAGAATGTTGACCCCATTTTCCTTTCCAAGCGGTACAATCGGATTCTTTGAGCCCATGAGTCATAGTCGGTTTTGTCAAGCATGGGTGGGACGAGTATCGACCTACTTGCGACATCCTCATCTACGGAAGAGATGATTGTAAGGCGATGTTAGACATGATTACAAGTTCTACGGGATTTTATATTCTTTGATTAAACAGGAAATAGATTCTTTCACGGATTTTACTAAACCAAAAGAACAACCGTAAGAATGTATCACAAAGAAGTAACAAGTCTAAATAGACAAGTAGCTAAACACCAAGTTCGCTAGGTATCAACTCGTAAACAACCAACTTCGCTCAAAGTGTCAACTAAGCAAGGAATCAACTTGCTAAATAGCCAAATTAGCATTAGTATCAACTTAACACAATCAACTAAACCCAATGAAACAAATTACTAAATAGCCAACTTCGCTTAGTACCAGCTAGCAACACAATCAACTTCGCTTAATGGAAACAAATTAAACACAATAATCAGCAAAGCAACTAGCAGAGTATGGCTACAACTAAGCAACCACCAAATTAAACTTAAAGCAACTTCGCTAAATAGCCAAATGCATATAACAACTTCATCCAGTAACACAACAACTGCTACCGAAGAAATTATATCCAGCTCAACTTCGCTAATACAAACTTCAAAATGACCACTTTTCAATCAAAAACAACCAAACCACAATGATTCAAGCTTTCCAATTCAAAACCATACACACATTATGATGATCCTAAACAAAAAAGTACAATCAAAATTCAAACTTTAACACTAGAAATTGTCCAAATGATGCAAAAACACTAAACTTTTAAACCCCAAAACCATCTAAAACCACTAAAATCAAAAGATATGTAAGAGATGATCAAACCATGGCTCTTGATACCATTTGTAACATATTGGATTTCACAAATACACTAAACCATAATCATATGGCGTACAAGTGTTGTTTAGAGAAAGTTCTAGATAGAGAAATGGAAGAGAGTTGGGAACTTTAGTGAGAGAAAGAAAAATCTTATTATGAGCTCCAACTCTCTACCTTGGGGTAGAGGTATTTAATCATTACATAAAAGCATACTGACGGGCTATGGATCGGGCATACGATTGGGTAAAGACCGTCCAGATCCTCCCGCGGTGTTACTAAACTAAATACTACTTAACATCAAATAACTACGACCACGAGCTTTCTAATGATTACATATACTTGAGGTGACCGACACTTTAACTACTGGATTTTCCAAATCCTAACATTAAAGTCCATGTTTTCACTTATTTTTCATAACATATTAAACGTTTAAGCTTATTAGTGACATTATTGGTTTTAAATTGGTGTTATGATTTATTTATGGGAAAATTAGTCAAAATAGACCCATGGCATACAGGGCTTATCACTATCAGGACCATGCACTTTTGCGAATGAAAATGGACAAGTTGCCCGGCGATTTTTACGGTATCCAACCATGGGGTGCCATGTGTCGGAACAAAGGTATGACGATGCATTATTTTGAGTATATGTCATGTATTGTAAAGGTATTGTTTTGGGCAACAAATTGTATTTTTGAACTATAATATTGGGCAACTTGTATTTATACGAGGATAATATTGTCATTTTACCTTGGTTATATTATAAAACTAATACCGGTAATATTAGCATACTTAGAACATCAGCCTACACACAATCAAACATCTTCTTATACGATTTCTAACGGCTTCTACAATTAAACTCTTCTTCTACATCACGGCACACACTCTAAACCACATCTTATTACAAAAACCCTCTAAACCCTGATTAATTTTACTCTATAATTCCATATGAAAAAATTAAAGTTGTACAATTGTAAATGCATGATTAGTTCTACATTGATTCTTTTGAGATATTAAACTCTGTTTTTCAAAGAATGAAAACATGAAAGGTTGTTTAGAATTATGATATTTGGTCCATGGTTGGATATAAAAGTCGTCGAGAATGGCTGCCTTCTGATGCATTATGTTTTGCAACACCAGGTATATGTTTCTAACATCTCTGATTCCCCTCCACTAAAATTCCAAATTGGGGATCATTCGTTAGGTTTGGCGGAAAGAATTTTTGTCGATACTTGAGGGTTTCGATTTGGCAAAGTTTCAAAACCTATTAGATAAAAGCGCATTTTTCGATCGTGTATTTCTGAAAAGTAATGGTATAACAAATGCAATTGATCTTTTGGAACTTGTTAATGACGGAAAAAAGGATGGGAAAAGGTGGTTATCTCTTTCTGATGAGGATGTTGTTAGGGTGTGTTTGCGGTAGGTACGGAGAGTGGTGTTTATAGGAAAAGAAGACAGGAATTGCATCCATAATCACTTATTGTCCTTGGTTGATGATTTTGAAGCATGGAATGTATTTCCTTGGGGTAAATATATGTATAAATTTTATCAAGAACATCAATATTGTTCATATTCACGAAAATATCATTTGTTAAAATTGAAAAAACCCAAAGTTGGTGCCACATACAATCTATACGGGTTAAGCGGGCTTTCAAGGTTAGAATTCTCGGTAGTTTGTACTAATGTATGAATGTCTAGCTTTGATAACATATTTCTTTACAAAAGCAGGTTATTAAAGCTTTTATTATATTTTGTTGTTACTATTACTTATTCATTTCAAAAGTACCTAAAATGCGTTGTTGTTTTATTGTTATGAAATGCTGGTTTTTCTTCTGTATACAAGTAATATAAAAGTTACCCGTAATTTAAATAACAAAAATGTTATAACACATTTTAGTTTGTGATTTATTTTTAAATTGTAACCATAAAGGTATTGTTTCATCCTAAACAGGTTACCTTTACTTTGGTAAACAGAAACATTTTCAAAAGCGATAGTTGCATAAGTACCGTTTTAAGAGATGGTAATTGTGGCTATTCAGATTTGGATTTTGGAGACTTATCCTACAAGCTCACTTTGGTGGGTGAAAGACAATAAGGTCATTCCACGTGGTCTTGCTTGGTCGGGACTTTCAAATTTTTGAACCAGATTGTTGTAACCTCTTTGGACGGTATGCATCACCTGCAGTCTTACATTCTTGACCCGAACTTGTGTACGAATTTGTTCACATTATATGAGTAATTTAAATTTTATTATTATTATTATTATTTTTAAAAAAATTTTGTTGTTGTTAGGATTCAACTCCCATGTTGAACTTTCTACGCAACACAAGCTGAAATGAAACAACCGTGGTGTATTATAGCATGAATTTATAGATGGTTTGTTTGTTCGAGAGGCCAGACGATGGTTACAAGACTTCAAAGCATTCAAATGAATTCGTAGGATGATTTCAATTTAAACTTGTGCATGGACGATTTCAATTTAAATGTTGCACAAACGAGAACTACTCATTCGACCAGTCTATTTCTTGAGTTAGTGGATTTGAATAAAAAAAGTTTTGATGATAGAAAACGGCATTCATTCGGTTGAGAAACACACCTTTTGTACTTGATGTGTTTATGACTGTGAAAAGCAGACTTTCAAAAGTACAGGAACTGTTGGGTCTTAATAATTATCTTTCTTGTTGATCCTGAACATATTAAAAGTTGTGCCACCACAAGCGACCCTGGCGTTACTCCGATGATCAAAGGTTTGTATTTACTTTTTAGTTTACCTCCAATGTTTATACCAAACTCAAATAATAGTTCGTGTCCACACTTATATCAAACATTGGTCGATACAGGCCACGTCGTCTCATATTGTAGGCCCTAACGGGGATAAGGTTGTCCATGCGGACCATGCAATGGACATTGAAAATGATGATGGGCTTAAAGAAACGCAACCATGTAACCTTGGTATGCTTGTTGAAGCTTGTGCCATGACCCAAAATGTCCTGTTATGGAATATGGAGGTCAAAGTAGTACTCAACTTCCACCAGTTGCACCTAAAGAGGAAAATAAAATACCCGGTGACCCCATTATTGTACGTTATATTTCAATTCACAGTTTAAATATCGGCTATAGCATACGTCCCTACTTATGTATATATTTAAAATTCAGGAGAAGGATTGTGGTAATGTTGAGGTGGTCTTACATAAGCGATGAAAAGTTTTGGGTGATAATTCTCTAGATGCAATGGATTGTGATAACGAACAACAAGATGTGGTTCAGAAACAATTGACTTGCCAACCTGAACCCGTTAGCAATATTGATTGTGCGGACAAAAGTAGGAACACCCACCAACAAAGCTCATAAGGTATCTACATTCATTAAAACATCGCCGATAAATAAAATATTTTAATGTGCTGTTTTGTAACATACTATATTCTCAAATGTCAGTTTAAAGACAACAACCTGCCATATGTAAATGTGGTTGGCCAAAATGACACTCATTTCCCCAAGATAATGTCAACAAAATCGTCGATACAAAATTGTGTCTTTCGTCTTTGGATTTAATGGATTGTGATGATCAACAAGGGGATGTGGTTGACAAAAATTCGTTTGTTGGCCTTGAATCCAGTAACAATGATGTTCTTTGTGGTTAGCCTAGAAGATACACCAACAAAGAAAGAGCGGTGAAGCCCCTGAATCTCAGGTTAAACCAAGTGTCATTTGCAAATGTGGTAGGTCCTAATGACAAACCTCTTTGGAAGATCTTTTCTCGATATGAATACAAACAAAAGAAAGAGAGTAAAATTGAGCGACAACCTCAGTAAAAGAAGGCTACTGTACAAACTTACGGCGATGTTGTTTGGGTCACGTCAATTGAGAAAATGGGGTATAAAAAACATCAGCAACTCCTTGCCGCCGTGTTACAAGATCGCAGGGTGTCATTAACGAGGCTATTATCCTGCTTTGCCGTTTGGAATACATCACCTTATTAAATTGTGGCGAAATGAATCTTTTTTTACCTTATCTTTCAACTTTGTTTTGAAACATCTAGAAACCCAGCGTGTCCAGTTAGTCGATTATATTACCCACAATTGAACCGTTTGTAGAGGTAGGCTTCGTTTGTTAATCCAATAACATCATTATCATTGTGTGTATGTTATTGAATATATTTATTTTGTAGGAACTTTTACGACACCGAATGCAAAAGAAGAAGGTTACTGTTCCTGATTACCTTCGCAAGTATTTGAAGCTTAAAGAACCATTACTTTATAGGTTTCCTTGGGGCTCAGTCGGTTATTGCTTATAGGGATTTTTGGGTAGCCTTGGCATGTGTTGAAGAAGGCTGCCGTGGTGGCTTAATGAGTTAGTGAGTAAACGTGCCTAGCGGTCTCACGCACTTGTTTATTATTTGTTTTGTTACTTATTATGAACGAATGTTTCATTTTGATTTGCTTTATCATTAGCGACTTGGATGCATGGGTTGAATTGATGTGGTTGTTTAGACCACTAGATTGGGCTTTGGCGAGGTGTACTTTTGCAATCAAATCCTAGGTGGCAACATGCCTACCACTTATTAGAATGGCACAACATACCCGTGGCTTGGCGAGATGTTGCAAAAGGTCATTATGGCGGAGACTCTTACCGTACATATACCACTACTTTATAAGCGACTTATAATATCCTGCATTTGTTTTATATATCAGGTGTATTTTCCCATGAATGAAAATACAAAAACTGGGTACTCTGTGAGCTCCATATCCGCTTTGGAGTTGTTTACATTTATGACTCTCTTGGTGTCACCTCAGGAGGTGAACGGTGGTTGCGAGGTTCCAAGAGAAGTTACAAACACAGCTTAAATGTACCTAACAAACTGGGGAGTGCGCATAGTAAGGGCATATCAATGGGGGATTATAAAATCACATACAAGTGTCCAAAAGTACCAAAACAATCGGAGTTGTATGGTGACTGGGTATGGGTGTGCATTATTTTGTACAGATTGCTCCGTAACCTGGAAGTAGACGACTCTCTTCAAACAACTTTAGCTTACCGTGAGCGGATGCTTGAATATTCGGAAGCACAAGGTTGAATACATAATTTGATAGCGGTCTTTCAAGGTACTATCCTTAATGTCCGTTTGACCCATAATTATTGTCTAATGTTGACATGTGAAGTATTTTTCTTTCAAGCGTTATCTGTAGGTATTTTTAGTTCTATTATATATTAGTCGATTATTATAATATTTTTTTAACTCAACGGCATTTCTTTAGTTAATACCGTTACACATATACAAAAAAGACTATGCTTTGCAAACCACTTCTATATATTATGGGTTATGTATACTTTATTAATTTATGGTATATACTAGCGAATTTAATATTTGGTTTTATAGTACATTCACGGTACATGTCCTTAAATGTCTTCTTTTGCCAATCTCTTTCTTCAATACAAATCTTTCTTAATTTGTTTAACAACATCTTTCTTTCTTCTTTTGGTCTATTCACTTCATATCTTTATCCCAATCTTTTTGCTTTTGTTTAACAAAATGTCCGACTATATCCCACTGGATGTTCAACTAGATATCATTCGAGGCTACCTCCTAAGTCTATACTCCAGCTACATAGTGTTTGCAAGTTATGGAAGGCTAGTATAGATTGTGGTTTTCATCTCTAATTACGATTGTTCGTCGTAACGATGAGTGTCTTTTTACGCTAACATTTGATCAGGGTCACAAAGGTTTTATGTTAGCTTTTAATGAACATTGACGCTACGATTGCCGTACAGATTTAATGCTTTCATCTATGATTGCAGTTGGCAATTCTCATGGTCTTTCGTGTTTTGTTTATGGGTCTAATCTAATGTCTGTTATTTGGAACCCGGCAATCCAAAAATAACTTGCAGTACATGTCCCGTTTTACACGCATCAAATTGAATGTAAAAAGATTTGTTTTGGTTTTGCCGTCCGTGGACACTCTTGACTTGACGATGCGTGAAGGTCTCCTATCTGTTTTCCAAAGTGGTTTTCGGTATGTTTACGTCTTTTCTTTCAACTCGTTAAGGTGGACATGCCTTGAAAATTTCCATCCCCTCGTGAAACTATCAAATTGAAGCGTCAAAGTCAGGCGGTTGTAGGTCATTTTATCTATTGGCGGGGTGAAAAGTTAACTAATGGGGACGGTGTTACATACAAGATTTATATGTTGATTTCATTTGATTTGGTAACCAACCAATTTAAAGTTATAGACCTTCCATGAATTTTAAAAATGAACTCCCATTTCCATTCTATGTTTTCGATCTTGGAACCTCTCTAGTGATTTCTGGTATGATCATTGATGAAGATATGCCATTGTTTTGTGGATGGGTGTTGGACGTGAATGGTTTTGCCATAAGATCATTTAGAAGCCTCTTTGCCATCCCCCTATTATCGTTACGTTTGCTTGGGTTTACAAAGGATCAGGCTCTAATAGTGGAAGCGTACACTGGCAACCATTTGGGTCACTCGCTATTCCTATACAACAAAGAACTTGAATTATTTGTCAGCATGGGAATTTTAGGAGATACGGGATCTTTCTACATCGCCCCATACAAAGAATCTCTTCTTTTGTTAAATCATACAGACTGTCTTTGTCTATAGTATGTTTTATTTATAACTTACCATTCTATTCATGTTCCTTTTAAACATTATCACTTGAATTGGTTAATGATATATCAATGCCATTTTCAACAGTTTTGTTCGGCTGAAGTTACGGATCAGGCTAAATGGGAATGAAGGTTTGTGGTTTTAGTATTTGCATGCATTGTGGGAAGGAAGCATTGGACTATTTAGATTTTTCGTAGTCGATGAATGTTATCAATTAAGTGGTTATATAATATGTAACAATTAAAGTTATAACCATGTAGTAATCGTAATATGTAGTTGGTTGTGCTGTATCAAGCGTTGTATGTCAAGTATTTACTATTTCATCTCTTACTTTATCCCATTATCCATTTTTTAATCGGCCAACAAGCAGTTGTTACCCAAAATAATTTTGGCAACCAAATTTTGTTCTTAGGGCAACTTGTTTTCCATACGGACTACTTTTATAAACCCGACTCCTTCTAGCGTACATTTCGTATTCTAAAACCTACTTATAACTACCAACTTGAGACAATGCACACTTCCAAAAATAGAGGTTTAACATTCAACACTAGTACAAATTAACTAGCAGTTTTAAGTTTACTACAAGCATGGTAAATGACTATCCTGTTCACCCACAAAAGCAGTAGTAAAAATTGCTGAGTTGTAACTTAATTTAAGTAATCGAGCATAAGCGATTGTAGCATTTCTTTTATGTTTACAAAGGTCGGTATAAAGCTAAAATAATCCACTCAATGTCACTCTACACATCTGATAACCTGATGCCGTTGTGAAGATGTTCTTTAAAATAATCAAGTGAAGATGTTGATGTTTTTAGAATGAGTGATGGTCTTTAAAATTGTTTCGTCCATTAACATACAAATCTGTTTTAAATCCCATTTTAGCGAAGGATCTACTATAGAAGGTGACTAAACGAACACAACCTAGTACTCCTTAAGAAGAATAATAATTAACGAACATTTATTCTCACTAAACACCTCGATATGTTGTTAATACACAGAATACTCGAATAGTATTGCCATTTACAACCTTGAATGTATCGACTCTAGATATCACCAAAACTTATATAGAACTCAAACCTAGGACCTCCTTTAATAGGATAAGGAGTCCTTTGCCAAATACACTAAGTAATGTACAAGATAAATATACTTACAATACTTATCTAATACAAAACATCCTATCGAAGACATTCTAGAATATTACATATTCATCCCACACAATCATACTAGCAGTGACAAGTACATTAGAGCGATTAATTAAAACTTTTCTGCCTTTGGTTTGTGTTTTGTTTCTTCTATTCTTTTCGGAGTATGGCTTTCAGGTGGCTTTTTAGGTGCGGGTCTTTTGCCTTTATCCTTTTCTTGAAGGAGTTCGGTGGCTTGCTTCCTCATGGCCCGGCGTATGATCAACCCATCGTATTCCCGAGGAATTAGATAGGCCTTTCAAGCTTCAATGGGCCTTCGGGGTTTCCCATCTAAACCGCCCTCTTGGCAGTGCAGGGAAGGGCTTTTGGTAAGTTGCTGACTTTCTTAGGGAAGTTTCTTCTTGTTGGAAGGCTGGTTTCGTACCGTTGCCCTAACTTCCTTTTGTCGCCCTTCCCTCTGGGACCCATCTCCCGAACATTTTGTCACTCCCATGACCAATTCCCATGATTTATTTCCTTCTTTTAAACCGAACGGCAAGGTTAAGAAGGAAAAGCCGCACTCAAGATCCCATATGGCTAATGAGAGTCTAATAGGTTTAAACTCCCACCTTTGGTATGCATATGGTCCTGGCAGACTACCACCACATGAATGGACATGGGTTTTGGGTGAAGGTGTGTTGTGGATGCTCGCGGAGATGGGTTTTTAGTCGTCATTTTAGAATGACTAATTGTTATAAGTAGTCATTTTAGAACATGATTCAGTTGTCGCAGCATCAGCTTTGCATTTTGGGGGTAAAGGTTTAGGCTATGTATGGGCTTTTGGAAATGGCCGTGCGTGTGAGTTGTTGTTGGCGTCCGTATGTATTCTTTTTATACTTGTGTACCATCGGTATCTTTTTCGAATAACATCTTCAACTTCTCTTTTGTTTTTTAAAATATTCCGGTTGCCTGATTTGCAGGTGGAAATATTTTTGTAGGTGAAGGAATAGTTCCTTTTTGCTTTTTCGGACTTTCCTTGATTTACCTCGCGTATTTATAGCGAGGATTTTACTTTCGTTACTTCAGCGTTATCATTAATTTTCATTAACTGTTTTGTGGGTAGGCACGTGCCTAGCTCCTACTGCTGTTCTTGCTATATTTGACAAAATTTACTTGTAAAGGCGTGAATCTTTACATGCGATTTTCTCTCCTTTTGCTATTTGAATATAAATGATTCGTAAACACAAATAAATTTGCTTTTTTGAGGAAACTAGCGGTGGTTTTGCGACACTAGGGTGGGTACAACGACGTTAGCAGTGGTTAGAGCGACGTTAGCGGTGGTTGGGGATTAACGTGAAACAGACTTAAGAATTTGTTCAAAACCTTTAACCTCCTGGCGGCTGATTGTAACTCTTAATCAAGTTTGTATCCCAATTCAATCCAAATTAATTTGTACTAAAACTTACTTTTTTAACACTTGTAGCGGTTGTTACTACTAATTTTTTGGCGCATATATCCCCAATCTGTCTTTGTTAAAATTATGTCTTTTATTTTTATATAATTTTTGTATTAATTTAATTTTTTTTAATGATATTATAAGGGTTATTATTCTAACACATAAATAAGCATGTAACTCAACACGTCATCATATTCTATTATCGAGACACAAAAATTTTGACTACCATTATTAATCGTCTCATACTCTCATTGGCTTGCATACCCAAACAAGTTACCCACCCACACTATGACTTTTTTTAACTAAATAAAATTTCATCTTCATATTACTACTTTATTAGTAAATTTTTATTTTGTAAAGTGACTAACTATCTCGAACACCCGGTTTGAATAACTTCATAACAAATATATACTAGTAACATAAAAGGGATCACATCCATAGGTTAACATGACATACTATTTTTTTCAAATATTTTTTATTACGAGTATGCTAGTGCATAGCTAGCAAATGGTACTTTGGGCACCTAATTTGTGTACTCATATGAAGTACTTTGGGCAATAAATTGTGTACTCATGACAACTAGTTTAAATAGTAGTACTTTTAGTCAAGTGGTGATGTATGCAACAAGGGGTTAGGGTTTATTTGGATTTGGTACATCTTTCTATATTTTTAAACTATTTTTATGACTAGTTTGCTAGTGCATACCTAGCAAATGGTACTTTGGGCAACTAAATTGTGTACTCATTGCAACTACTTT